>QXTE01000043.1:241319-796680 GCA_003942145.1 Platysternon megacephalum | reverse complement strand
TCTGGTGGTCCACTTGACACATTCTTCGGCCGATGGATACTCCTTTTCTAGGCTGGCACCTCCCTAACCATTCATGTATATCAAGCATTCATCAGCATACATTCCATACCTTAACCATATTTTAATTTACTGTCTCCACCACTTTCGGGGTGTGTGCTAATTCATTTGAGACTCCCGGCCCTTTAATCACAGAGGGAGGGGGTCTGTCCTAGGAGCCATTGCTATTACAATGAAGTGAAAGTCACTTAATGGCTTATAGTGTTTGTTTACATTGTATCAATTACTTCAAGAACAAAGTCAATTAACTTGTTTGTAAGTTTTACATAGTAATCTTTCACATAGTATCTTTCACAGGATAGATACAATCAAAGGTTTCTACAGACAGTTGGTATTTTAAAGTGTGGGGGACAAATTATGAGGGGGTCACTGTCACTTGGGGGAATCTCACTGTCACTTGGGGGAATCACTGTTAGTACCTTCTGAGACTCCCTACAAGATCTCAAGCCTGTAATATGAAATCTACCCTGTATGGAACTTAAAAGGCACCAAAACAGTTTGTTGAAGTTCAGTTTGATCTGATGTTTATAATAAAAATAGCTCTTAATGTTTCAAAGTGATACTTCCCTGTTTCCTGCAACTTTGTAGATATTTATTATATCATCTTATGGTGATTGGGTGGAAAGATGTGCAATTCAAAAAAGCTGGAATATAACACTTTAAGGTGTTTTTATTTGGCCCTGCAATATGATTAGATTTTTCTTGTAACATGTCTAGGTCTAAAAATACTTTGAAAAATACTAAAAAGATTAAGAGAAAGCTAAGGCTCTACTCCTGGTCCAGTGGGACAGTGACTGAAGGTGCAATGGGTTTGGTATCAATTTTTATTGTAACAAAATGGACTGTAGTGACAATATTTTGCCACAATAATACATTTATAAATTATCTAGTTATTAAGATTTTTATTACTGCAGAAAGGAGTTGGTACTTGATAGTCCATCACACCTTGACTATTGACCCTTTAACTCCCCAACTCTGAGTCAAAATTCTCTGTGTGTGTTTTGATCCTGGTCCACGGAAGTCAAAGGTAAAACTCTCATTTACTTCAGTAGCACAGGATCAGGCCCTGTGCCATTTTATTAGTGAGATTCAGTGATGCATTTAATTAATTGTACAGTTGGTGTATATGGAAAAGATTCTGACACATGCAAACTCTGATGAGTGCCCTTTGAAGTCTGCCTCAAACCCACACCCTCTGCCTCTGGGTATGGGCTGACATAGTGAGCAGAGTACAGTATAATCATGCAATGAAAAAATTACAATGGAGAAGTTACTTATATCCTTAACAGAAAATATTCTGACATTGACATTTACGTTGTCAGCTGCAATGTTATATTATAACACATTTTAGTCTTTTGTAAGGGGAGCAGAATCCCAGCTTTAATTGTACATTAATGACAATTTTGCTTAGGGGAATAAGTATAAATCTTGTAATTAGATTAGGAAAAGAGGTGAAAAGCACTGACTTTTACTGTCCTCATTAAGTTGAATTTTAAGTATTGGGGGAGGGGAGTAGAAGTGCCATATAATATGGCCTGCTCCTGAATACACTTAAGCACCTGTGTAACTTTACTCACATGAGTTCTGTAGGGCTGCCTATTAATTGCAGTTAACTCATGCAATTAACTCAAAATTAATTGCAATTAATCACATTGTTAAACAGTACCAATTGAAATGTATTAAATATTTTTGGATTTTTTTCTACATTTTCAAATATATTTATATTACAACACAATACAAAGTATACAGTGCTCACTTTTATAGTGCAAATATTTATAATAAAATTAAGAATTTTTCAATTCACCTCATACAAGTACTGTAGTGCAATCTCTTTATCATGAAAATGCAACTTACAAATGTAGATTTTTGTTGTTGTTACATAACTGCACTCAAAAACAATATAAAACTTTAGAGCCTACAAGTCCACTCAGGCCTACTTCTTGTTCAGCCAATCACTAAGACAAACAAGTTTGTTTACATTTACAGGAAATACTGCTGCCTGCTTCTTATTTACAATGTCACCTGAAAATAAGAACAGGCATTCACATGGCATGTTTGTAGCTGGCATTGCAAGGTATTTACATGCTAGATATGCTAAACATTATGCCCCTTCATGCTTCAGCCACCATTCCAGAGGACATACTTCCATGCCGATGACACTCGTTAAAATAATGCTTTAAATAAATTTGTGACTGAGTCTTTGGGGGAGAACTGTTCCGTTTTACCGCATTCTGCCATATATTTCATGTTATAGCAGGCTCGGATGATGACCCAGCACATGGTTGTTTTAAGAACACTTTCACAGAGGATTTGACAAAATGCAAAGAAGGTACCAATGTGAGATTTCTAAGAATAGCTACAGGTCTTGACCAAAGGTCTAAGAATCTGAAGTGCCTTCCAAAATCTGCAAGGGACGAGGTGTGGAGCATGTTTTCAGAAGTCTCGAAAGAGCAACACTCAGATGCGGAAACTACAGAACCCAAACCATCAAAAAAGAAAATCAACCTTCTACTGGTGGCATCTGACTCAGATGATGAAAATGAACATGCATCGGTCCGCTCTGCTTTGGATCGTTATCGAGCAGAACGCGTGGACGCATGTCCTTTGGAAGCACGGTGGTTGAAGCACGAAGGGACATATGAATCTTTAGTGCATCTGGCATGTAAATATCTTGCGACGCTGGCTACAACAGTGCCATGAGAACACCTGTTCTCACTTTCAGGTGGTAACATTGTAAACAAGAAGCGGGCAGCATTATCTCCTGCAAATGCAAACAAACTTGTTTGTCTGAGCAATTGGCTGAACAAGAAGTAGGTCTGAGTGGACTTGTAGGCTCTAAAGTTTTACATTGTTTTGTTTTTGAATGCAGTTATTTCGTACATAATTCTACATTTGTAAGTTCAACTTTCATGATAAAGAGTTTGCACTATTGTACTTGTATTAAGTGAATTGAAAAATACTATCTTGTTTTTTACAGTGCAAATATTTGTAATAAATATAAAGTGAGCACTGTACACTTTGTATTCTGTGTTGTAATTGAAATAAATATATTTGAAAATGTGGAAAACATCCAAAAATGTAATAGATACCATTTTATTTTTAATGGTAGGATTAATCGTGCAATTAATCACAATTTTTTTTAATTGCTTGACAGCCCTAGTTTTCTGATTTAGTTTCTTTCAGACTACTCACATGAATAAAGCTATGGATGTGCTTAAAACATTTGCTAGATTGAGCCATAATACTGTGAAGCTAGTAAAGTAATGAGCAGAATCACTTGATGTTTAAATAAAATGGTCCAGATCCTCCACTGATATAAATTTGGCAGTTTCTAGCAAAGTCAATGGAGCTTTGCTGATTTACATCACATGAGGATCAGGCCCAATGTTTTCGGGGAGAATGCTACGTTCCGCTAATTAGGAGAGCGAGAAAAGTTTAGAAAATGAACCTAATTGCCTTTCTGTCTCCCTTCTTTCCCAAATTTTTTGCAGGACATAAATCCAGAAAAAATGATTCAGAATTTACCTTTTCAACAAAAAAACCAAAACATTTTGACATTCTTGAAATGAAAGGTTTCATTTCAGTTTATTGAACTGATTTAAAATGTTTCATTTTGAGCCTGTTAAATACTAAACTGTATTTTCCCCTAGTAGCACATTACCTCATGGGAGTTGTAGTTCAGGCACCTGATGTTCCCTTTCTCCCGTAGAGGCTAGTCTCCATGGCTGGACTACATCCCCCATAATGTACCCACAGTCATGAGACCCATGATGCACTAAGTAGTTTAGTCAGAGGGAAATCCACATTGCATTATAGTCCTCACGGGAGCCTGGCCCATAGAGAATGGGGTCTGAACTGCAAACCCTCAAACCAATGCTCTGATCGGAAATTCAGTTTAATGTTTTGCTGAACTATTTTGAAATGAAATGTTTCAGCTCAAAACATGAAATATTCCAATTCATGCTGACCTGACCAGAAATGAAACATTTCAATTTCATTTCCCAATAGAAAAATGAAAATTCTCAGCTAAATTACCAAACAGCTCTAGAGATCAAGAATATCCAGAGTTATCCAAAAATTTTGGAATAATTATAACATGCTTCAGGTCATAAGCCAGTTTCTATTAGAGACCAGGAGGAGACCTAGAGTGGAGGGCAGATTATTCTACATCTGCATGTTGCAAAGTTCTTATACCTTTCCCTGAAGCATCTGGTGCTGGCCACTGTCAGAGACAGGATGGTGGACTAAATGGTCCTCATCTGATCCAGTTTGGGAATTTCCATGTTTGACACAGAGGCCTGTTGGCCAAGGATCCCTGGTCTTTTGCAAACAACTCACCTCAGACCTAACACTTATTATACCAAACATCTCGCAGGCTATTTATCCATAAAGAGTAACATGTAAAGGTACCTACAGAAAGATTCATAATCATTGTGAGATATAAGTGGGTAATATTTAAGGAATATGCTTTATGGACTTGGAGTAAGTGTTAGTCACGAGGGGATAGTATGTCTTGATGATGGCCATTCAAGCAGGAGGACACTGTCACTGCTCTTTGGTTAGCCAGTGATGTAAAGCGAGGCTCAACGATCTAGCCTTGCTCCATCCCAAGACTATTGATGGAAACCATCAAAGACAACTGCAAACAATCAAAATCACTTGGAGGTAAAAAAAAATGGGCATTACATCAGACAGGGGATTGCCATGTCTGTGACTATTGGCAAAAGACGGATTCCATATATTAGAGCGGGGAGAAGGCGCCTCAGTGAAAGGATGCAGATGGGCCCTCTTGGGAAGTGGGGATTGTGACGGGTTGGATCACAGAAACCCCCTTGGGAGCTGCCAGACCGATGTGCAAAGGCTACCTCTGTTCCTGTTCTCCCTGCCAGCTCGGTGGCTCCAGCACCCTGTCTTGCTGAAGACAGACACACCCGTCTGCTCCAGACACAGACCCAGGGCCTGAATCACCTGCCCCCAAAGGTTTACCTGAAAACAGCTCACAGAAGTGTGCTTGCCCTTAGCACTCAGATGCCCAATTCCCAATGGGGTCTAAACCCAAATAAATCCGTTTTACCCTGTATAAAGCTTATAACCCTACTGGCATGGCCCAGAGAAGAGTGTGTGAGTAGCATGGGGTTAGGGAGCCAACACCTCCCTGAGTCCAGTGAGGTTACCTGTTTCTACAGGGAGGGGATAACAAGGTGATGCTCAGTCCTGGGAACCCAGAATACTGTCGCACTCGGTTCTAAACTTTCTCCGGTAAAACTGTGAACGTTGACTTCAGTAACAAGGATCAGACTTGTATTGTGGTTGAGACTAATGTGCTATGGTGCAATATAGCAAGTAAAGGTAGAAGTGTAAGATTTAACTGCAATTTTTCAGAAAGTTACACTAGCAAGTTCCCCATGTCCCCTGAAAAATGAAATATGCACTGCAAAACTGAGACGTGGTGTCAAGAGAACAGAAAGGCAGGGCTACTTTGGAATAGAAATGTGGAGACAGTTCTTGTAACTTTCAGCATACTGCCTGGGTAAAGAATAAGGGACAAGAAAACAAAATGTCAAAGGGTAGAAGGAAATCAAGTTGCATATATGTGCCCCAGTCACTTCCATGCACAGATCTGCACCTGCGCTCTGGCGTGATATAGCAGGGTCAAAACCAATGCAGTTTGCTTAATCAAATAAATGAGTGTTGCAGTCCCCCTTTTTAGAAACTAATAAAAACGCACTGAATAGAGCAACTGGTAGAGATTAATATCATTTGATGCAGATACCAGCTTTAACAATGCCCCTTGAAACCAGTGGCTGTAAAGAGTTAATGGCTCTTTTCTGATTGGATAAAGAAAAGAGTGCAGTTAGGTAAGGATTCCTAACTGGGAGTTAAACAGTTCAAAAGTGCACTATATTGTTTTGGTCTAATTAACACAACATGGTGATAAGACATTAAAGCAGAGTGACAACACTATACATTGATAACAGAGGACATTAATGCCTGCAGACACAGCCTACATTGTAAAAATCTGGAAAAAATGCTTATTATGTTAGATAGGTCAAGCCACATTGACCTAGTTTTGCTTTGCTGCCTGGAAATTATGTCAGTATTAGTTATGTCATCCCCTTGCTTGAACAGTTTAACATCCTTTTTGCATTGCAGTGTCCTCCTAATATTTTATATATATGTACTTATTCTGTACCAGGATCCTTCAGGCTAATAATTGTAGAGATCTGCATTTGACCAAGAAGCAAACTACCCCCCCCCCCCCCCAAAAAAAAAAATTGGCTCTTTTTGATATATGCCCTCTGTGTGGTAAGGAGAGGGTTTTTTCTGTCAAAAAAGCAATCTATAAAAATTCTAAGGTGTCTCTTCTCCCCTTGATGTAAATGTATAACTCATTAAGGTTACTGAGTGAACAACAACTATGCCTCATGTTGCCCTACATAGCTTTATTTATGGAAATATATTTTTAGTTCATGATAATTAGCTTTTTGCCTTTATCATTGTATAGAGCTTGCTTATTCACAATAACTCAGTAGATTATCCTCCCCCCCCCCCCCCCCCCATTAAATGGATGAGATCATAGGAAATCACTTGTAATTCTTCTAGAGAAAATTTTGCTCAGCATTGAAGATAAAACTTGCATTTCCCTAAATATTCATGTTCTTGTCTTCACATTTATTTTCTTTCAGTGTCAGGGCTGGGCCATACAATCTGCCTGATGTTCAAGGGTGATGGCTAGTGCCTCAGGAGCAGGCTAAGGAATGAGATGTGCCTCCTCTTCCTCCCTGCTCCAGTGAGGAAACAATCTGCTTATAGTGTAGCAAGTTACTTACTCCTCTGCAGCAGTTAGTCTCTAGCAGCTGCTGTGTTCAGGTGGTGAAGCCATGGCTCCGATTCCTCAATTCTGCCCACCACTCACCAGCCACCTGCACAGATGGGGGAGTAGTGGCCCTGGAGAGTTGACTGTGCCCCCCTCCCTGCCGTCCCCCTCTTGTGGTCTCTTAAGCCTCTGCATGTTATTGTAAGGGCAAGTCATAATTCTGGCTTTATGTAGAATTTCTACATATCCAGTAAAGAGCTTTGAATCCTAATCTTGCACCCATTGGAATCAATGGGGAGGGGCTTTTGGCTAATGCCTCTGGACCCAGTCATGTGAATACTGTAATTTTATGGGACTACTTATGTGAGTGAATTTCCACACACATGCAAATAGCTGAACACCCAGACCCTTTTGCAGGAGCAGGCCTTTTATCTACATGAATGATATGAAATAGTCCTCAGGGTTTGAATGTGGCCTTGTTCCTCAGTGTTAAAATATTCTAATGTGGAAAGAGCTGTATAATTTCTCCACCCTTTCTTCACAAATAATGTAATCTTCAAAAGGTCCTGGTGCTCAGATTTTCAGCTCAAGTAAAGTTTTGAAGTATAATTGCTATCTAAAGTCCTTGAATGTCCATCAAATTTAAATGCTCTTATACCTCTTGTTATCAAGCTTAATTGGAACAAAAGCCTGATGAGGTATCTTTGAATGCATATTCTTATCAATACCTGTGAAAGGTGAAGAAATGACTGGAGCTAGAAGTCTAGTATTGATTGAGCAGTACAAGCACATGCAGTGCCTCATATGTTACCATAGATGACCATGGCAATCTGCAAGTCAATGGAAAGAATCTGGAAGTCAATGGAAAGACAAGGTCCCTTCTCCTTGGAGTTTACAATCTAAAAAAAGATCATGGGGGGGAGGGGAGAGAAATCCAACTGATTTAAAACTATCAAAGAAAATATATTTTTTACACTGCTGTTAGTTAACCTGTGGAACTCACTTGCCACAAGATATCATTAGGAACAAGAACTTAGATGGATTAAACTTTCAATGAGCTATTTATATGGCTAATAAGACTACCCACAGATATACTAGCAAAGAAAATCACTTATTAGGGGTCTCTGTCTTCATGCTTCAGGACACAAGTCAACTAATTGCTGCCTGAGGTTAAGAAGAAACTTCCCCCCACGGGTGGTTATTTTAGAGTTGCCCATTGCAGGGTTTTACAGCTTCTTCTCAAGTATTATGAGTATCAGAGGCAGGATACTGGGCTAGCTTGATTATTGATCTTATCTGTTTCTATGGAAGGATACCCTCAAATGTAAGAAGAGGATTTAGTTTTAGTAAGGTAGATTCCTCACTGAGAGCAGATCTTTTGAGATGATTTGTTTCCCATGTGTTTTGTGGGAAGGGATGACTGGGCATGGAACAGAATACTAGTGGTTGAAATAAAGAAAAGATGGAAGTTCAAGCTGTTATAGAGACCAAACAACAAGAGTTAGCAACACCTGGATATAGGAAGAAGAAAAGAGGAATCAAATATGACACCAAGTTTGAGCTTTGTGTTGGGGGAGAATATTGGAGTTAACAGAGACAGAGAAGGGAAGGTTTATGAAGAAATGTAAGGCATTTTATTTTAGCTGTGTTGAGTCTGAGTGCATGGTGGGATATCCAGACAGAGAGACAGCAAGAGACAGCCAGTACTGCTGGGTTTTTTTGGGAGGGGGTCAGGATTGCCCTCCTTTTTTAATCCAATCCCAATGGCTGTGCATCCTAGCCTACGCATAGCCGTCTGAGAAGTTGCATTGATTAAAAAAAAAAAAAATTACAATGTTTTTCCAGTTCCCTCCTCCCCAAAAAAGTTAATTGAAATTTAATTGAAAATTTTCATACTAATTTCTAAAGTCAAACAATTTTGACGAGCCTCACTGAGGCATTTTTAAACTGTTCCACCTACTAGATGGCACTGTGCAGAGCAGGCTGGCTAAAGGCTCTTTCCTCCTCCTCCCACCTCAGTCTTTCTATGCCTTCAGACACCAGAGCAGTGACTGAGGGAGGAGGTGGAAAGAGTAAAAGCAGTGACTCTTACGGAGTTGATGTTTGTGCTGTAGTGCTGCAGACAGTGCACAGATAGAACACTAACCCCTTTTACTCTTTAAAAGAGCAGTGACTTCACTGCTTCAGTCTTTGAGTGGCATAATGATCAAAGGTGATTTATCTCAAATAAATCCTCTGGTCCCCTGGTTTTGATTCTCATGTTTATTATATAAATCAAAGAAAAAGTACAGTATTTTAGTATGTAGTTTCGAGGTTAGCTTATCTAAAACTCACTAAATATACGGGGGTTTTTTTTCTCCAATGATCAAACCCCAAGGGGATTTTTCTATAGTTGAGGAATTTTGTATATTCTCTCTCATCAAGCTTTTTACTGATAGCTGAAAGCTTGATAATGAAACAAGATATAAATAATCAATTTAGAAACCAAATGGGAAAAAAAGTTTACATTTTTTTAAGAAGAGTTGAAACAAAATTTAAAGGGATGTTGTCAACTTAAGAGATTCTGGGAAATACCTTATTCCATTTTTAAACACTTTTTATAAGCTCTCATTGAGCCAGATTGTGAGCCCCTTGCTCTCATTGGTGACATTTACTCTCACTGCGGTCTACTTGTGTGAGTAAACATTCATCAGCAGGAGTAAGGGACTTTGCTCTCTGGCTCTTAGTAATGAAAACAAACATTGAAATATTTTGTTCCATTGTGCAAGAGTGTAACATTAGCCCTGGGGAGTAGACAACCTTGTGACACACATTTTTGATGACTGCAGCTATATGGTGCTGAATCAGGTCTTTAAGATCAACATTTTTAGTGTTTATGTGTTCTTTTAATCAACGTTTGTATGGCTAAATCTAGTGCTAATGAAAGTGATATAACACTGGCTAGAATGTTGTGGGCAGATTCAATAACAGAGAATTCCAGTCAGTCATACCAAATTATATGCTGGTGTATGTTTCTGGTATAGTCAGATATTCTTATAAGATCACTAAACACATGCAACTGTGTAACCTAGGCAGTGTTTGAACCTAGGTCTTCAGAAATGAAAGGCGACTGAGTTAATTTACTTCCCCAGCCTTGTACAGTAATATTTTAAGGCAGTGTGAATCATAGAACTGGAAGGGACCTCGAGAGGTCATCTAGTCCAGTCCCCTGCACTCATGGCAGGAAGGGAATTTGCTATTCTACTTTTAAAGGATAAAATTTTAATATTTTTCAGTATGTGAATTGACACAGAGCAAAATTCACACAGTCGTTTATTTTGTAGAAAAACAAGCAAGCCAGTGAAACTTTGGGATTCGATCATTTTTGCTTTGGAGATTAATTTATATATTTTTCATTCTAACTGTTGTTGGGGTGAAAAGGTTAGTCATGGCTTCAGGTGATAATAGATACATTATTTAATATTTGTGTTTATGCTCAGAATAAGGTCAAGCATCTTTGCCTAAAGTGCGAGAATGAATGTGATTCAGAATGATTAACACCCAGAGGAAATTTCTAAAGAGTTTATTTTGGCTAGTCTATAATTGATAACTCCCATGGCTAATGGCATGCCAGGCGCCACGTCTATCACCATCTGCAGATCTTAACTCCGAGTAGCAGTTATTGGTCACATATGGTAGCTTGTCAACTGTCATTTTAAAAACAGAATGCAAAAGGGCACCTTGGTAAATTACAGCAATTGGGGGCTTAAATGATTCTGATGGGAGGCGGGGAGGAATAAATGTAGCCTTGAGGTGAGCCTGCCTGCTGCAGGCAATAGACTTCCCCTCCCCCACCAGTTGGGACTGCAGGTGAATGTGATTTGAGAGACGTTCACAGAATAGAAATTGGAACAAAGTGCTCTTTTGGTGCCTGGTGCCCAATGTCACCAGCTGTGGGGCGGCAGACATGGTTGGGTCTGAAGGCTCTAGACGCATTAAAGCAGTGTTTCTCAAACTGGGGTCGCCGCTTGTGTAGGGAAAGCCCCTGGTTTGTTTACCTGCCCCGTCCGCAGCTCCGGCCGATCGCGGCTCCCACATCCCTCGGCCCGTGCCGCTTCCAGCAGCTCCCATTGGCCTGGAGCAGCAAACCGTGGCCAGTGGGAGCCGCAATCGGCCGACCTGTGGACGGGGCTGGTAAACAAACCGGCCCGGCCTGCCAGGGGCTTTCCCTACACAAGCGGTGACCCCAGTTTGAGAAACACTGCATTAAAGTTTGTTGGATTTGGGTTTTTTGACATTGTGGTCTCTTGCCTCATTCCTTTGGATACCCCCAATGCTAGAATACTGTACTCGGTGTAAAGCACTCTAGGCCAGATTCATCCCTCCACAGCTGGCAGCCATAACTTGGGCCACTTGCTGCATGGCCACTATGGTGCTTGCAATAGGAGTTAATTATTGGCATGCAGATCCATCCGGGCCATATCACCTCCGTCTTCCAATCCATCGCTGACTGCTCCATGCTGTCCCGAAATGCTCCCTGTCCTAGAATGTCTGTGGATCCTGCAAAGGCAGGGTTGGGGGAGGGGGGCAGCTCGGTGCTAGGGAAGGTCATGCAGCCCCTTGCTGGCCACTTTGCACAAGCCTAGCTGGTACAAAAGAGTCACAGTGCTGGGATATATATCCCCTGGGGATATTCAGCCAGGTGTATCACTGCTCAGTGGAACATTCCTAACCCTTTAGTGTAAATTTATAAAGTGCCCTCAGGGAACCTCTAGTTCTGTTAAAACAGTAAACAGTTCATGTTCAACACTACAAAGGCTACAAAGTAAAATTGAGTAGTTCTGTTCCTGTAGAGCTGGTTGGAAACCAGAATTTTCATTCAGCAGGAAATTCTGTAATCTCCATGATGATGATGTCCTGAATTGGAATGATGAAAAGCTGCAATACTGAAATTTCCCATGGAATGGAACTTCCAAACATTTTTTAATTCAGAACCATTGAAACAATTTGGATTTCACATTCATTTTAATGATGTCAAATCATTTCATTTTGACTTTTATATTATATTATAGCAAAATATTAAATATAATATTTATTAAACACACCTTATAAGCAGTGAAGACAAAGCTGCAGAAGAGGTAATTCTATAGATGAAACACCAGCCAGGGGCTACAGATACCACAATGATGGGTGTGATATAAAAGCCTAGACATGTGCACAATAGAAAATTAATAATGGATTCACATTCATATAGCACCTTTGATCTCAAAGACTTAAAAGATTCTTTAGACATATTGCTCTGGTAAAATCTGGCCCTGTTTTAAAGTGTTTATGTTAAAAATATGATGCACAGCTGTAGCAATTAATTTTAAATATTGTGCAGGTTTATTCTTATGTCTTACATTTAACCATATTGAGGCAGGAAGTCTACCTGTTAAAGCACTGGACTGGGATGCAGGAGAACGGCTTCAGTCCCTGGCTCTGTTACAACTTCCATGCTCTCTCTGGGTATGTGTTCACTGCAGACTTAGCCTGGGCACTTGGTATTGTTCCTAACCTCCTTCCTGTCCACACACAAAAACCTGTTAGTTGTGTCTGGTGGTGCTTTCAACCCAGGCTTGTTGGCCTAACTGATGATATAGGTTTGAGGCCAAGTTCCGCTTTCACATGGGCTGGTAACCTTTGCAGTGAGGATGCAGGCTATATCATTTGAGTGCTGATAATCCTCCAGTGCCTTCCCACGATTGCCCCCTTATGCCCAGAAGCACAGACAAGTTCTCCCACAATTCACTGGGAACGCAACGTAGAGTGGCTCAGCTTACTGCAGCACAAAGAACTGTGGAATGTGTCCCCAGAAATCCTAGTGATGCATGTGGCGGGGCGTAGCATCAAGATACAGCAACTCTGGTTAGGGCTTTGAAGTGTGCAGTACTTAAAGTGTGTCTGGGGCAGTGCAAGATCTGACAACATAAAATAAAAATGAGCTGGATCACTGAGAGGTGCACTTTAAGCACTGTTTTACCAATTTGCTGCTCCCAGACTGAGACCCCTTCTCCCTCGTGCCCCCCCACCACACTTTCTTCAGACTACTTTAGCACTGGTAGCGTGATTGCTCATATCCAAGGTAGGCTAATCTGCGTGCTCAGACCCAGATGCCAATCACTTTGCAGTGAAGACTTACCATGTGTGACCTAGGGCAAATCATTTAAACTACCCTGTGTTTCAATTCACCAATCTGTAAAATGAGGATAATCCTTCCCTGCTTCACCAGGATGTTGTGAGAATAAAATCCATTAATGACTTGGTGGTGCTTGAATGTTGGTGCTGAGGGCCAGATAAATACCTATATCGGGGAAGGCAACCTATGGCACGCGTCCCGGGGGCTCTGTATTTTAATTTCATTTTAAATGAAGCTTCTCAAACATTTTAAAAACCTTATTTACTTTACATACAACAATAGTTTAGTTATATATTATAGACTTATAGAAAGAGACCTTCTAAAAATGTTAAAATGTATTATTGGCACGCGAAACCTTAAATTAGAGTGAATAAATGAAGACTCGGCACACCACTTCTGAAGGGTTGCCGACCCCTGACCTAGATAAATGATTTTTTTTTTTTAATATCAGATGTGAAAATACTTAACCAAAGTTGTTGTCAGTGGTATACCTAAACAGTTTTTCAAATAGGATTACCCTGTGGAGATACCTGTTCAGGTATATTTTAGATGCCACTAATGTTCTGCTCTCATATTGACTTGAAGCTTTCAACCATCATCCTTGAAAGGAGGACAATGGAAGATGTCAGAAAGAGCTTGTAAAGAAAATTTAAATTGGTCTCCATTGGGAACCTCAGTGTTTAAAATATCTTACTTAGTGATTTGATGTGGTGTCAGCAAAGGTTTTTCTCTCTTTTGTAGTAGTTAAAAGCCCATAGGAATAGATCTTTGGAAATGATCAGAACTTTGATCTGCACAAATGAATTATGGAGTTGATGTTTTGATGATGCCATACAAAAAGATTTCAATTAACCTCAGATGAAAAATGCATGGTATTGAGAAACGTACATATCCGATTAATTGGCCTTCAGATCTTTGGTCCCAGTTGTGACATACCCAGATTAGTGAGGGGCTGTGTCACCCCAGCCCTGCAATCTTGGGTGCATACAAACCACACCCTGAATGTCTGTGTGTAACTGCAGGCTGCCAGCTACACCCTGGATCTCACCAACCTTGGTTATACTGCAGGATGACCTCGACACACCCGCAGTTCCAGATCTTCCCCCAGAAACATATGCCCTGTATAGCCCAGCCCTCTTCTGGACAGTACAAATATATTAAGTCCACTATTCCTTTAAGGAAATAATATGCTAACATCGTTACCCCAAATGGAGTTACCCAGACACTTGAATTTAAACACACTGGATTAGATAAAACAATAAAACAAGTTTATTAACTACAGAGAGAGATTTTTTTAAGTGAGTACAAGTAATGAGGCATAAAAGTCAGAAATGGTTACAAGAAAAATGAAGATAAAACATTTACTAACTGAACAAACTGTATTAAATTGAAGCAAAATTTCTCATCACATGCTGACCAAACTCTTCAGGTCAGGACCCTCTCTCCCCTGCCCAGAGTCCAAGGGCTATTTCCTTTGTCTTCTCAGGCACAGATAATGCAATGGGCAAAGAAAGAGAGAAAGGTCTCTTGGGGTGTTTGCCTGTTCTTTTATAGTTTCAGTCCTCCTCTTGAAAAACATTTCCATCTGAGAACCAGGAGACAAAGAGTCTATGTGGAAGGATGTTCTCTGCTGTTTTTTTCCCCCATTGTTTGTGCATCCTTTGTTTTTTCCCTTCCTGCTTGGTGACTCTGTTTACTGCTTAAATGTAAATTAAGGCAAGCACACATTCCTTTGTTTAGGACACACCTGTTTCATGACTTCTGCCTGTGCGGGACTGTGAGGTTGGAACATATGTTAGTAACATCATATAGGAGCAGGGCCATAACCGGTGCGAGGCAAGCGAACAGCTGCCCAGGGCGCAAAGCTGCGGGGGTGGAAAAATGATGGAAAAACAGTAGGGTGCACAAAAATGCTTGCTCGCTTTGGGTGCTAAAATGCCTAGTTATGGTTCTGTACAGGGAAATCTTATAACTTCATATACAATGTCATGACGTGTGGGTTTTTTTTTTTTTTCAGGACAATACTGGTCAGCAAATTGAGTTTTCATATGATACCTTAAAAGGCAGACTTTGTACAAAGATTATTACAATAATGTGTAGGGTGTGAATACAGGGCTGTATTGCATCACAACAGCTTACTATCTTTTGAAATGTGATTTTAACCTAGAAAGAGACAGAAAATTTATTGTAAATAATGAATAATATTTTCATAATTTCTGCCACATGAGAAGACCATTCCAGTACAGGGATATTCATTACTGTTTTCCAGCACCTGCTTGCTTCTCTCCTACAGTTAGAGTGGAATTTGAATTGTTCTAGTATGGAACAATTTTTAATGGGTTTGTGTATTTTTCAGAAGGTTGTAAAAGTTCATGCTAGTCTTAGACTTGACATGTCTCTCAGATTAATATTTTTCTCTTAATTTAAGTATAAAAATGGGTTAAATTTTTTTAAGCAGTCAGTATTTATTTACACAATGGAACTACTAGAGTATATCCGATTTATAATAATAATGCAACTTTTAAAATACTTTGGGCCACGCTTTGGAGTTACACCAGGGATACACTTTGACCCTTTGCATATTTTTAAAAGTCCATAAGTGTGTCTATATAGATATGCATACAATATGTCTGTCTGTATATCTGTCTATTGATAGACCTCCCTTACTACCTATTGTGTCAACTGTCCACTAATGGGCCAGATCTCCGATCTTAATTACACTAGCATAAATTACTGTAACTGTTTTAACTTCAGTGGAAGTACTCTGGATTTACACTGGTGTAAATCAATACAGACTTTGACCTATCAAGCTTAGGTGAAATGACTGCAGGCTTCTTGGATCAGATCATGATGGCTTCAGTGGAATTCTACCAGGGATGACTCTGACCACATATGCAGTAATATCCAGCCTCAAAAATAAAGCAGAGGTTCTCAAACTGGGGATCGGGACCCCTCAGGGGGTCGTGAGGTTATTACATGCAGGATTACAAGCTGTCAGCCTCCACCCCAAACCCCGCTTTGCCTCCTGCATTTATAATGGTGTTAAATATATAAGGGGGGAGGGATAGCTCAGTGGTTTGAGCATTGGCCTGCTAAACCCAGGGTTATGAGTTCAATCCTTGAGGGGGCCACTTAGGGATCTGGGGTAAAATTGGTCCTGCTAGTGAAGGCAGGGGGCTGGACTCCATGACCCTTCAGGGTCCCTTCCAGCTCTATGAGATAGGTATATCTCCATATGTTTAATTCATAAGAGGGGTCACATTCCAAGAGGGGTCACATTCCAAGAGATAGGTATATCTCCATATATTTAATTCATAAGAGGGGTCACATTCATAAGAGGGGTCAAAATCCAAGATAGCATTTTGCCTCTTACTTTATCCCAGTGGTTCTCAAACTTTTGTACTGGTGACCCCTTTCACATAGCAAGCCTCTTGCTATGTGAAAGGGGTCACCAGTACAAAAGTTTGAGAACCACTGGGATAAAGTAAGAGGCAAAATGCTATCTTGGATTTTGAATTTCCTTTTTTAGTTCTTTACACAAGCTTCCATTATCCATGCATGAGAACCTTACTGAGGTTGTGGGATCCTCTTTTGTTGAAGAGTAAGGAATTCTTATTCCTTGGAGCTGGGGACATGTAGACGTAGAAGGTGTTGTGTTCATTTGTTTTTTTTTTGCCTCTATGGTCCTGAGATTGTGGAATGCGCTCTGTTAACCATGTGTTTGGCCCCTGGTGAAAAACTTATTTCTCCACAGGAATTTTGGCATAGCTATGGTTTTTAATTTTACCTCCATAGATATTCGTGTTTGATCATGTTTCTACTGGTTTGTGAAGAGCATGGAATGTTATGAGAATGAAGATCCTAGTAAACCCCTTGTCTCCGGCCCCACCCCAGAGCCAGTACCACCAGACAGAGACCTCTCCCCCTCTCACCCCAACTCCCTACCCCAGCCTGGAGCACCCTCCCGCACCCTAAACCCCTCATTTCTGGCCCCACTCTGGAGCCCGAACCCCAATCCCAGAGCCCATACCCCCTCCCACACCCCAACCCCCTGCCCTAGCCTGGATCCCCCTCCCACACGCCAAACCCCTTGGCCCCAACCCCTAGCCCAGAGCCCCCTCCTACACCCCAAACCCCTCATCTCTAGCCCCACCCAAGAGACCGCATGCCCAGCCGGAGCACTCACCCTCTCTCGCACCCCAACCGCCTGCCCCAGCCAGGTGAAAATGAGTGAGTGAGCGAGCGAGGGTGGGGGAGAGTGAGCGACTGAGGGAGGGGGGATGGAGTGAATGGGGGCGGGGACTCAGAGAAGGGGCGGGGCAGGGGTGGGACCTTGGAGAAGGGGCAGGGCAGGGTGTTCGGTTTTCTGCAAATAGAAAGTTGGCAACCCTACTACCGACATAGCTATCACCGCTCATTGGAGGTGGCTTAATTATGTTGACAGGAGAGCTCTCTCCCATCAGTATAAGGTGGTTACACAAGAGATCTTATGGTGGTGCAGCTGCATTGATACGGCTGTGCTGCTCTAAGGTCTCTAGTGTAGACACAGCCTAAGAAGTTTTATAGTGCTAATCTTTTTAACTTTCTCCTAGGGTTACTGGAGCCCATTGGGGCTTAGCGATAGAGACTTCACTCCACCTCTTTCCAGACATCTATTTAAAGTAGAGCTCAGTTCCTTCACTCCAAAGTTACCACCGAGCAGAACTGCAAAAGACTGCTATAAGCAGACAGCTTTTCACTGTTAAAATGCAGTTCTACCAAAGGTACCAAATAACTTGTGAGTAAATGGATTAACGTGCTTAAAAGGAGGAGCATTCATTGGTCACACATATTGTGAATATCATATCTACATTTTATTTTTCTTCATCTCTGCAAACCTAGAAGGATCCTTTCTGTAGTAATGCTCAGAGTACATAAAGGCACACCTGTTTCTTAGCATTAGTGAAGCTAAGAAATCTGTGAACTTTTCCCCATGTTCTTACAAAGGGAGTGCCAAGTCTATGAATTTTAAAGCCATGGCAAATTTTTGTTGCCCTTGGTTGTGGATTTTAACAGCTATATCTTTCAGTGATGTTATGCTTGAATGCTGTTTTCTTTGTAACACCCAAAACTTCGCCTTATGCTTTCACTGCATTCATAGCACCCACAGAAAGATGAATAGGCACCCTCTATTTAAAGAATTTCCTTATATTTCATCTGAGCCATTAATTTCATCTGACTGCTTGATTGAAATGATTCAATGCCAATAATCCAGAGAAATACAAAAATCTGTTTAGCAACTTGGTGTTCTTAAATCTGGAAATAAATGATGTTATAATCCACGAAGGAATAGTTTGTGCTAGTAAAATGGGTTGTATGGGGCTCAGCCACAAGAAAACTGGAAATATTTCCTGTGTAATGAGCCATGCAGGGTAGCGACTGTAAAGAATGGCTGGCAATACAGAGCTATCTACACTGATGTAGTCATTTTTATGTTCCATTTAGGTTTTGTTGTTGTAGTATTTAAACGAAATTATGCAGAAGGAAAATATGGGTCCTATCATGTAACTGTGATGAGAAGAAAGATCAGATTTCAAAGCATTGACTACCATCTAGAAGAAACACAGACATACATCATACTCTGATTATTCAGCTGAGAACATTAGAGATGAAAGAAAAACACCCCCTAGGTTCAGGAAGGAAATTGTGGACTATTGAGCTTTCGCAAATGGTAAGAGCCAGTGAGGATGGATACAAACAGCAGATTCTTGGCTGAGTAGCTGCAACTTAAACAAAGTAAGATAACGCTTGGAGTGAACAGCCTGTATTTTCAAGAGTCATTACTAGTGATTTTGGGTGCCCAACCCAGGGACACCTTAAGAGGACCTGATTTTTCAGAAAATGTTGAACACCTGACCTCCAATAAGCAGGCTTCTGAGATGTCTCAAGTTGGACATCAAAAAATGGACATGCCACCTTCAAAAGATGATCCTGGGAGCTCAGATTCATAACTTTGCTGATACTAAAAAGTATGGACTCAATAGAGACACTGGATTTATGGCTTAGAACAATCTGTAACTCACTTAGCGTCCTCATCCCCCCAGTCTCCCCCCCCCCCCCCCTTTCCCTCCTATGACTGGAGAGGTGTTAGTGGGCTAATTCATTCTGAATGGTCCCTTGAAATATATGTTAACTATTTTGGCTAAACAATTTTGTTCTGCCTTGTATTTAGCAGTGACACTTTGTGTACATTTCCTAGACCTGAAGGAGAGCTCTGTGTAGCTCAAAAGCTTGCATCTTTCATCAGCAAACTTAAACACAATGCGTTCATAGCCCATGCAATTCCAAAGCCTGTAGCCCTTTGCAAGCTACTGAATGAGGAAATCCCAAACCTCACTATTGAGAGTTCAGGCATTTCTGTGGATCCAATCGTCTTTGGCCTGGAAGATGAGTTGATACCTAAAGGGCTTTCATCCCAGCTAGCCTCTGTGGCACTGGAAAACCAACCCCCCGTTCCCCCAACGGGAATCCCCCAAACTGCCACAGATGCTGCTAACTTCGAGTTTAGCTGGCGAAAAACCACTTGCAAATCTTGCAATCAATTTCAATCTATTACAGTATGTTCAAGTTGAAAATACCTGTGTTCGTGTCAAAGAGAAGTGTCCTCAGCTTCAGTTTTTGGCCCCAAGGAAATGTACAAGAGTTCATTCTCCCAGCTAATCTCCTTCCATGTTTGATCCACTGGCTGTCCTTGCCTCTCCAAACTCCTTTCAGTAGCAGCTTAGGCCATGCTGTCATGGTCACTGGGAAAAGTTGCTTCGGCCCAGCCCAGTCCCGTGGTGGGGGACTCTTAAGAGTTGCCAGCTTTTGCAATTTTATTGCAAGTCTCATTTTTCCTTAAAGTCCTCACTCCCAAGGTCAGATTGTTAAGTAAGAATCTGAGCTTTGCTTTTTTAATTGTTTTAAATAAAAGTCTCTAGCTTTCATGGTAGTTGAACTTACGGGTTCAAAACCCAGAAGGCATATAAAAAGATCCCCAAACACATTATTTTTTTCAATCTCCTCTTGAGTTTTAAGCCACTTGGGATTTTTGGAGCCCTAATTTATGATTTTTGATTGGTGAGTATTGGTAATAATGAGATTCATACTTGGGTGCAGAGCCTGCATTTGGAGAAGACTGGGACAGAGCAGGAAGAGACCTGCATCATCCTGAAACCACCTCTTATGAGCAGTACCCTGCCAGCAATCCTAGCATTCCTTACATATGCTGGGTTTGGCCAACAACAACAATCCTAAGAAAGGAAGGCTACTATGGTTATTGGACACCGTAATGCTACCCCCTCTTAGTTCAACCTCCCAAGCACCTGGCATCAGAGGCAAGGCTCCTGGTACAAAGAGAGGGGAAGTTACAGGGACACTTGTCAGTACTGACAAGCACAAAAAAATTGATCTGCCTCAGAAATATGTTTGTTAAAACGCCTGTCCCCCCAGAAAACTATTAGTTTCTGTAACATCGTGGCTTCATTCTGTATCATAGATAACATTCTTAAATTATTTGACTGGGCGTCTATCAGTAACAATTAACAGTAGTGGTAATATGTGCACTAATTGTAATGCTGGTGTAATTGAGGATAAGCTGCTGTTTTACATGTTAAATATTTGGGGTTGTAATTTATATGCACTAAATGTCTAAGGATTTTTATAACGTGTTGGTTTTAATTAGACTCGTACTATAAGCTGTCAGACACTGGCAGTCCAGATGTCGTTTTTTTTTTTTTTTTTTTTTAAAGCAAAAATCAGATCAGTTACAGTGGGGAAATTTAGATCAAGATAAGTCAGAAAAATGTATTTCTGTGACTTCACTTAATCTATTCCAAACTAAAAATGGAAATGTTTGTGATTTATAAGGTAGGCATTCTGTGACAATTCAAAATACAACATGAAAGAGTTTTTCTTTTGCCACAAGTGCTGCTGCCAAATTGGCACCAGATCAGCATCTAGGGATTTTAAGCTTCGCACCTATAATTTGCACTGCTCAGAATGTTAGTGGGTGAATTCATTTGATACCCAGGAATGTTTCTGTACAACCAGGAAGGACACTGTCAGCCAAATGCTGCTCTCTGTTGCACTAGTGCAAATCCTGAGTAACTCCGTTTACATCAGTGGGATCTTCAGAGGCAAAGAGCATCTGATAATCACACCAGATATTTAGGTTCTTGACTCTGGATTTGGATGCCTAGCTCTTAGGCACTCAACTTTGAATATTTTTCAATATAGGTTTAGTCAGTTCAAGAATCATTCTCTCATGGTAAATTTTCTTCTAACTGCCCATTTTTGTATGGTTTCCCCAATAAAGGAAATATTTATCACATAAAGATAGCCTGGTCAATCCTTGTTGTTCTGCACATTTGTTAAAAAAGGCATGATTACTTTGAGCCTCATCTCGCTTCTGTACAGACGGCCCAGTCCACCTCCCATTGAAGTCAAGCACATGAGTGCTCAGCGTCTTGCAGGATCCCATTCGATGTACTTTGGTTTACAGGAACTGTCCGTTTCTTTAACTTTCATCCTTCATAACCACAAGCATTCACATAACATAAAGCTATATGTCTTGGCAATGTCTACGCTTATATGAACAGTAGCATTTATATATGGCGAAATAATTTACAGTAAAATAAGTGGCACGTGGAACACATTTCCCATTTTTATTAGGGTACTATATGCTCTGATTGAGCTAGCGTGCTAAAAATAGTGTGTGTCTGCAGCAGTGTCAGTGATGGGAGGGGCTAGCTGCCCTGAGTACATACCCATCTGAGACCCTACGCACATATTTGGGGCACTTAGCCTCTCCACCACTCACACCGCCCCAGTTATACTCTATGTTTAGCACACTAGCTTAATCAGAGCCAGTGTGAGTATGTCTCCACAAGATGGAATTAATGCTTCCAGCTTGAAGTGTAGCCGCACCCAGCGTATCATAAAATCCTGGGTCAATTGTATGTTAAAATAAAATATTAACTTTCTTTCTTCAGAACGTTTCAAAACGGTTGGCTCCTGAGAGATGGAAGATAAGTGATGCTATGTGTTTAGTTTCCAGTCTTTCTTTCACCTCTGAAGGCCTGGGTTATAATCTGATTTAAGTGGCAATTGAAACAAGATTGATGGTCTCAGTTTAGCTCCTAATGGACATTTGTTAACAGCCATCCCCACGCAGTTCAGCACAGTGAGTGGTCTATACATAGTAGAGTCCGAGGACTGGAATAACAGGGGTGTTGCAGCTCAAGACTGAGGGGCATTGGCAGAACTGCATGAAAAGAGCTTGCACTGTACACTCTGTTCTTACAAAATCCAATAAACACTTACTTTTTATATGCCACAAAAATTCATTCCGATTTTACAATGTAGAAAAAATACCCAATCCAACAACCAGCAAATGCCTTAGTTCCCATGGATGACAGAATGTACCAGCGTGTGCATTATAAATAGCAAAGCTTTCTGTGGTGTTTGTGGAGAAATCACTTAGAAGGAGGAAATGCATTATGGTAAAAGTAATTTACTTGTAATTTTGCAGCGCTTTTTTAAAGGTATCAGCAAAGCAAGGGAATCTTCACTTAGCAGAACGAGAGCAGATGGTATATTGTTTTTATGCTGTCCTCAAGCAGGAAGCTGTGCTAGATTAAGATAATGACCTGATCAACTGATCTTCCAGCAGTGATTCACATCTGACTACTTCTGAATTCATAACAGGGATGATATAGTTGCGTGACACATATTTGCTTTCCATAAACTATTCTTTGGTATACATTCTAATTTAACCTTAAATAATAGTAGTTAAAAGAAATGTTGATGAGCCAAAAAAGATGAAGCCATACCCATATTGTTAAATTCTGAGAGGAAGACTCTATAATGCTTTTTGAAATGCACTATGGCAGTTAATCCCATTTCTGTAACCCTAGATAGATGGAAAATCTGTGTACCACAACCCTCAGCAAGTAGGTTTTTGCAAGACACAGAGCCGACATAGCAGAAGAAAGAGTTTTTAGAGCTCAGCACCCCAGGGAGCTAACATGTATAAAAGCTACTGCTCGAATGGACCATAGTTTAATCCCTGGTGCTGCCAGTCAGGATAGTGATTAAAAATCACCCATCCAGAGAATTACTTCTGGATGTTGTTTGGCCAGGTTGTGAGGATGGGGTTAAGGGGAGGAAAAGAGGAGGGTTTATGTGGGGATGGATGATGTCTGAGCAGTTGTTTTTGAAAAGGAGGGAGGGAAAGCAGAGGAAACTTGGCTGGCTGGAAGAGAGAGAACAAAGCTCCCTTTACTAAACTCACAGCCAGCCCTGAAGTCATAATTTCTGTGTTCCTCACGAGTTGGCTACACCGCTGTTGATACACCAACACCAAAGAGGGAGCAGAATTGTGAACAAAATGTCAGTGCCGGAGAATTAATGAGAAACTTTTAAATGAGGCAGGTTTTGGACGGAGATAATAACCAATAGCAGTACTAGCCAGGCTGTTGTGAAGCCCTCAGGGGATTTTTTTTTAATCTGCTTTTTCCCAGGTGCAAAGTGTGCAGTTCTTTAAGTAGGTTCTTCTGTACGTCAAAAGAGTGTAGGCATTGATGGTAGTATAATATAGTCTTCAGTGTGAAGGGGGTAGAAAGACTAACTAGGCTTTTTTTTTTTTTTACCCTCTCCTGGTAATTCATTTATTAATTCAGACGTGTGGGGATTTTTTTTGATTGTATAATTGATTAATAGATATTTTACTTCCAGGTTCTATTTGATCCTCTTAAAACAAGGGCTGAGGGAGGAGGGGAGGAAAGTAAATATAGTTCATCTGCAAATTATCCTAAACAAATGAAGAATTACTGCCCCTAACTGCAACTCCTCTTTCAGCATTAAACATTTAAGTGATGTCTGTGCTGCTGCCTTTTAAGTTCACATATACCTCCTAAGGTGTTTCATCTCCCAGGCTTTTTTGCACATCACATCTATGTTAGTGAGGAGAAAATGCTTTAGTTTCTGATCACTGCAAGAGATCCGTTCATGGAGTTGCTGGCACTCAGCCGCTTGCAAAGTAACTTTACCCACTATTTTTGATGGAGAGACTTTAGTCTGATAGATTTACTTCAGAGTACCTGAACCGCACAAAGTCCTTAATGCCGGTACATTTTAATAGAACTTAGCAGAATGCCATAAAACCACCCTCTTCCTTCCTAGATTCCAACTGACTGTTTTATATTTATGCTCTTCAAAAGTGAGGAGAAAAATGGAGGTTTTGCCAAATACAAATTCTGAGTTAGCAACATGAAAGAAAGCTCAGAATATGGTCTATGGCTATCATCCAAAACTAGGAGTGAGAGAGCTGAGTTCTATTCCCACAGATTTCCTGCTGCCACAGATGTGATCTTGGGTTAAGTTATTTAGCCCTTCTGTCCCTCTTTTTTTTTTTTTTTTCATTTGAAAAATGGGGCTAATACTACTCAGATCCAGTGTATTCTGCAGTTCTTTGACCATGGAGCTTACTGTATAATTCACCCCCTTTCTGAAAAATTGTGCTTCATAATCTGATCTTCCATATTAAAAAAAAGCTCCTTATGGTAGTGGAGATAGTTTAAAAAGTGACCCCAGTGCAAACTGATGCAGTATCATTTGCCTGTGTGTACAGACAGTCTGAAACAATAGGTCTGAGAGGTGTGAACTGTCTCATTGATCTCATTTGGGGTCCAATATATCCTGCAATTCTGTTGCTGTGTTGTAATATGGAATTTTCTCAAAATATCATGGAATTTTGTTTTCTTACCACAGAATTCCCGTTTTGCAGTAGCCGGGTGCCCAACATTTTATTTTCTGTCTCCCTGCCCTTCTGGGACCTGTCTGTAGTTTCCTCTTGCTCTGTAGCTTCCTCCATAAGGAGGAGTTAATTGGAGTTCAGTGCATGCTCTCCGTATAGTTCCACATAAGAGCATCTCAAAAATGATCAACAGCTCTTAAGTCAAGGAGCATTTTCAACTGAGGTTCATGGCTATGTTTGTTTTCCTGGAGGTGGAGACAGGAGAGGAATAGGAAAGGAGGATATTTCATGCAAGAGAATACATGAATGTTGCCATGGTTTTAGGGTTTGCAGACACAGAATTTAGGAGCTGCTGGTGTGGAATTTGGTCCTATTGTGCTGTGGAATACTTGGGGCCGTTGAGAATACTCATCTCAAAAGATTATTGTGAGGATTAACTAATGTTTGTAAAGTGCTTTGAGATCTCCTGGTGGAAGGTACCTATAGAAGTGAATTTTTTTTTTTTATTTAAAATTGTTTATTTTTTCAGTATGGAAAATACTTAAAGGAATTGCTCATATGGCCTTTTGTTTCCTCCTTCACTTGAGTCTCAGTTTGAGTCATATTCCTTTACTCCACAGTTCACAGTACCTGCCAGTGGTAATAGGCTAAATGTGTTCTCCAAACATCCCTATGCTAATGGTTGGCTAGTGTAGGCCAAAAACTCTTTCAAGGCAGCTTAGCCACCCTAATGCATGCTCTTCCATATTCTTCCTTCATTTTGACAGAAAAGCTCTAAAAAAACAATCTCTTGGCTCTGCTATTCAGGCAAAATGACATGAAGCCTTTTCAGATGCTATAAGTTCAACAGCAACTCTCCTTGCTTGCCATTGACACACATATGTAGGGCCAGATCCTTAGCTGGTATAGATTGGTTATAGATTCATGGACTTCAACCGAGCTATGACCACTTACACTAGCTGAGGATCTAACTCATGGAGTCATCTCTGATGAAATACCTCCATTTTCAGTGGAAGTAGGCAATTCAAAAAAATATTTTGCTTGTCTAGAGTCTGATTTAAATGTGCTACCTTTTCCATGAGGAATTTGTGCGTCAATCATTCCACTGATCATATGACATGTTAACCAATAAACTTAGATTTCAGTGTCAAGCTGAAAACAATTCCATGTAATTCAGAAAGTATTATTATACTGTTCATAAACTCAGTATTGCGCCCCCCGGCCCGATCTCTATATGGTTTACAGGTTCATTGAGTTTCCACTCACAGAATCCTTTTGTCTGGGGTAGGATTTGCTCACACTGACTACACAAGAAGCCAAGCATTCCACCCCTCAATCTGTGGGCCACCTGAGGCTGGAAGCCCTACTACATTTCTGACCCATCACCCTTCACATACTACTTGTAGCTCCTGGACAGCGTAGCTCCAAGGCAGGGGTGAAAGTAACTTACATTTCTTACCGGTACGGTCGTATTGCAACCCACCTCCACTCCTACACACTTAACTTCATGCATCCCTTTGCATGACTTTGATATAGAAATTAAAGCTACAACTACCAATACTGTCTCTAGAATAAAACTTTAATATTGGAATAAAAGCCTGAACTCACTGTTACATTTCTCTCCTCTCTTCCAATTTAAGGGAGCCCCCATGGAAAGAAGACAGCATAGGGGGGGAGGGGGAGAGAATCTATGTACGCAAACCAGACTCAAAGGAAATGCAGCAGGCAGAGGGAGGGGGAGGGATCCTCAGCCAACCCCACCGAACTCCGCAGGTGCAAGACATAAGAGAAAAGTCCCCGCAGGCTCTGACATGGGTTGCACAGCCTGGGATCCTGCACCCGTCCTCCCCACCTCAGCCCTTTCCGATCATGACCACGAGCCAAAGCCACCAGCTCCCCTGCCCCCCGCAGCTGCGGGTCAGAGCTGGGCTAGCTGCAGGATAATGCCCTCTCGCCCAGGGCAGCAGCCCGTCCCTTACCGTCCCAGCTACCAGCTCCGATTCCAGCTCAAAGTAATGGGCCAGCAGCAGCCATTCGTTGGAGCTGTTGATCCAGTAATCCGGCACCGCGGCCCCAGCCCTGCCCGCGGCGGAGGAGCTGGAGGGAGGACGAGGAGGGCATGGTGACTTTGTTCCAGCATGCTGGGACTCCGGCCGGTGTCTCCCTCCTCCTCCGGCCAGGCTGTAGAAGGTGGCTAGGCTCAGCCCTTCACCCCCGCCTCGCACTCAGGAGCAGCCGCAGCTCCTCTTTAGCTTGCAGTGGGGAGGAGCGGGATTGGCTGGCGGAGAAGCCCTGTGCTGCCAGGAAAACTTCCAGCCTCAGCAGCTGCTGCTCTGCCAGGCTGCGGAGGGAGCCGCGCACAGGAGCCGCCCAGGAGGGGACAGAGGTCCGGGGACGGCAGCAACAAACACAGCGATGAGGGAAACCCACAGCAAAGCCGCCCCAGCCCCCCTCCAGTGGCTCGGTCCTGGCGCGTGGAAGGTGTGAGCAGGGGCAAGAGGCATCCAGGGGAGACTGGAGCAACCTTATAGAAACTCCCACATTGGCCCGTACAGCTGATCTCGCTGCTCTTCCTGTTGTCGTGCCATCCCTTGAGATGAATGTGCTGTACGTCGGCCCTTTCCAAGCCACAATTTCACATATGACATGGGATTCCACTGAGTATAAGGAGGTCCCACACATGAAATGAATAGCAAGTCGGCTACATGACGAGTTATAAGTGCGATCTGTTTCACTGTAATGATGTTCATTGCACTGAATCCCCTTTCGCAGTCAGTGTTGCTTGCAGCAAGGGTCTCCACTGCAAGGACGAGGGTTTTTTTAAATTTTCCAGGAGCGTTTTTTCCTCCAGAAGCCTTGAATTCCATAAATCCCAAGTGTGTTTCCTGTTGGTTGATTGATTGTCAGTTGATCGGCCAATGCTCTTATTTCCTTTTCTCCTAAGTGGTGATTCTCTGGATTCTCATGCCATTTTTCAGGATTCAAAAACCGACAAATTGTTAATTAAGTTCTTATAATCAGAAGCCCTTTCTTTGCGTGTGCTTTGATCGGCTTTGTTTGAGGCAGTTGTGAATAGTTTTTTGTTCTCATGTTGTCAACGACTGCTTGAATGAATTGAGTTGAGTTGATTCTGGGGCTTTTTCCAGCACCATATAGTTTCCTGTTTTTGATCATCATGGATTGTGCAGCCTTCTGAGCTTGTTCAGAGTGAACTCCTGGGTCTGTTTTTAGACTTTTGATTCTCTTGATGTATATTTTCATTAGGTTGTCTGCTTTTGGAATGGTCATGTCTCGTTCTTGTAGCATCTCAGACAAGTTCTTCAGTTCTGTCAGCACATCCAGCATTAAAGAAAGGTTTCTGATAAAATTTACAGAACACAGTTTTGAGTGTAGTCCTTGAAATTTAAGACATTCGCTTCCGACTCTCAACTGGTCTTGTGAGGCCGCCTTGAAGTGTTTTGCCAAAGCAGGGTATGTTTGCCACACTGCACTGACTGCTCTCCACATTGACGCCACCCACCTTAAATTGAACACTTTGCTGATTTTTTTTGAAGTACAATGTGTAATTCATTGCCATGAGCACTCAGTTCACGAGAGTTTTTTGGTGATTGACTGTACAAGGAATATAATGCATCCAAAAAAGCCTTAAAGTCATATGTACCTCCGGTGACTTCTAAAGCTTGATCAACAGCAAGTTCGAGTCTATGGTTGAGGCAATGCCATAATATCACATTAGGAAAGTCCATTTGTAGTAGTTTTCCAACACCAGCTTTGACTCCTAACATCACATTTGCGCCGTCACTACAAAAGCTGATCAACACTTCCAATAATAGTTCTCTAGTGAACTCACAACGCAGCAAGCATTTTAAAATTTCCCCTTTAATGGCTGCTGCTATTGCACTTTGCAGCTCAATCAAGTCCAGAGGAAACGTAAGTGGCCTCATAATTCCATCTATCCTGGCTTTCAAAAAAATGGTGAGAGTCGAGTTTCCAGCGAGAGTAGTTGATTCATCGACAAGTACTGTAATTTTTGACTTATTGTCGATGATTTTGTTGACAATTCTCTTATTCATTTCAGTGGATATATGATTGATTATGTCTACACAAACTATTCTACTATACAACAAATGCCCCATTTCAATTCCATTGATTTGCTGTAGGTCAATGAGGCTCTCGTGGTCAATGTGTGGTCACTGGGTGGTTGATTTGTTTTAGCAATGTAGTAAGTTGTACGGAATGCACGAGCAGTAATTTCAAATGCCGCTTCTTCACTTTTAGCATTCAGATTAAGAAGAGTTTCTTTTTTAGCCATGGCTTGAATTTTTTCAGCCTCCAGGTGAGCTGCCGATTTCTTATCTTCATTTATTTTTTTGCGAAGGGAGGGCAACTCTGTCTCTTTATTCTTTCTGTATGAGGATATTTCACAAGAGGCCCAGTTTAGAGAGATGTTAACCCCTCTTGCAGCATGCATCTTCAAATCGGAAATGTCATGACATACTGTGCACCCAAGTTTACCGCCTGAAGCAAAAAGCCAGTAGTTGTTGTTGTTTTTTGAACTCCTCAAATTGCATTTTTGACCACACAGCAGGATATGGTGGTTGAGTCTTAGTTTTCTTACCTGGCAGTTCAGCAGTTTCATGTGTCTCCTCTCTTTGTGGTGGCTGCGGCTCACCACATGACAAAGGTGTAAAAGTGTCAGCGTTTTTTCCCTGTAGATGACTTTCAGCTTCTTCATTTGTTGCTGTTCTTTTTGACTGACAATCCCCATTTCCTCACTTTTACGTTTAAACATACCTGTTAGGGTCTGTTGAACGTGTATATTCTTAGGTGGCATTTTTTTCCACATACTGTCATTATGTAAATTGCGCGCCTGACAAGACAGACTTGACCAATAAGAAGCAAGAGCGGTTACCATGATGGCAGTATGGCACCCAAAAGCTAACGTTCGGAACAACCACGTGAATGTCTTCCTGTGAAACCAAAATCGTCTTGCTTGACAGATCTATATACCTATTTATCTCTCTCATCCATATATGTTCTAAGTGTGTGTGTGTGTAGATAGATAGATAGATAGATACGTACAGTGTGGATGGATCTCTCAAAAAAGATAGCTTTTCACTGTAGGACCAGCAGCCCCCCTGGGGCAGGACACCATTAAGCAGCAACCCAAAAGCTGGGCACCCACAGAAGCACTGGTGCACAGCCAGACCTTGCCTCTTGCAGAAGTTCCCGAGGTGTTAGCAGCGGAAACACTCCCCCCAACCCTTCAGGGGCACCAGGCTGGTCCCCTCCCCACTCCAGAGTCCCGGGCTGCGCGGCTGGAGAATGCGCCCGGCCGCTGGAATGGGTGTGTCCGCTTGCACAAGGACAGTGATGTCACAATGCAGCTGCTGCTGACCAGCAGCCACCCCAGCAACCAGTTCTCGCCGGCTGCTGCCTGCAGAGAGCCAGCACCTGTGCCTGGTGCTGGGCTGGGTCTGCCAAGGAGTAGCCGAGGCAAACCACAACCAGCCAGCCAGGGGCAAAGGGTTGCACTATGCCCGCCAGTGCCCCAGACCCTCCCTATTTCCCAGCAAGGATTGTTCTAATCTCCCAGGAGCATAAAAGGGCACAGAGGGCACACCAATGGGTGGCTAGTAGGGTGAAGGATAGAAGTGAATGAAGGACAACTAGAAATAGCCTTCATGAGATACTTAGAGAACATTTTGTCAAATTCAGCCTCTGGGTTAAAATCTAGAATGAAGACCGCCATTAGCCAGCAACTTTAAAACTGCAAAAATCTGGGTTGGTTTGTTTTGCTTTGTTCCTAAAATGGAAACATTATTTTTTGGTTTGTCTTAATTTTAAAATTGCATTAAAAATGAGGATCATTTCCACCTAAACAAACAAAACTCCCACAACCCTGCAAGTTACAGAGAGAGGCAGGACACTGAAACAAAGCAGGAAGAGATCTGAGATCGCGCTCATGTGTCCTAATGACATTTCAGGTGTTTCATTCAATATATAAATCAGGTGGAAACTATTTTTTCTTTCAAAGGTGGCACAATAATTTCCTTAAATATCCAGTTTTCCCCTCTGATCTCTTTGTGGTTTTGTCTATCAGGCTAATTGCTTTCCCTGTGATTCTTTTGTTGCTTTAGCAAAATTCGTTTGCCAAAAATAAGCCCCAATGACACATCTTCCCACCATGTTCTCCATTTTTTTAAAAAAAGCAACATTTCAAGGAGGATCTACTGGCAATTTGGGCATTGCATCCATCCTCCTGGAGTGGGGGTTTTGACCCCCATTACTAGCCATTTTTTTAAAAATGGCACAGTGGAGGGATAGACTTGAACTCAGAAATGGTCCCCGATTTTATTTGTGTATTGGTTCCAGGGCAGAGAAAAACTGCCCCTTGGTCACACCAACAACTGTGAAATAAACAAGGATGCCAGAAATGGCCCCTAATCCTGCAGGCTGAACTGGGGACATAACATTAGCTGAGTTTAAGCTGTTATGCAGCCAAGCAGAGGTGAAAGTAAGCTGGTACTGAATGCTTCGGCCACTTTCTTACTGGTACGCTGCCGCACTTTCTTAGCGGTACGCCATACCGGCTTACTTTCATTGCTGCTCCCAGGAGACCCTTCTTGCTGGGGATTCCACAGTCTGGTGGTGTCTTGAGCCCCTTTCTGTAGACATATCCAGGAGGCACAGAAAGTTGTTATAGGAGTGCTCTGTAATAGAACCTAAATACATGTAAATAGTTAGTTACTAGATAAAATGCCAGTAGATGGCATTCAGGAATATGTAGCATCATTTCTGGGTTTTATATGACTAACACAATTTTTGATGATACAAATTGCTTCCTGGGTGTAGCTGCTTACATAGAGCTGTAACAGAGGGAAGCCTGTGGTTACTGCAGTGGCTGGGCCTGATATTCAAAAGAGCTGAGCCCCCACAGCTCCCACTTTCTTAATCAGTAATTTTGGAGTATTACTGAAATCAGACCCAGTCTGTTTGCAGCAGTCTGTGTTTGTGGGAGTACTCAGACACAATTCAAATGGGGCCTCTGGAGCTGGAAGCCCACAAAAGGGAATTCTTAGGGTCGGTGGAATGGGAAACGTGCTATGTCGGTGGCTCTTCACACTTCTTGCCTGGCCAAGCCAGACCTGTGATTTTGGAGGCCCTCGGGGTGCAGAAACTCAGGGGAGCCCATGTTTAATAGAAAACCAGGCGCCTGTATTATTTATAAAAAGGGATATTGCACCATGGGAAAACTGAAAAAGAGAACATGTAATTTATCTAATTTGTCCAACATTTTCATATTCCCTACCTACTATTAAAGAGATTTGTGCTTTCAGAAGGCTTTCTCCTCACAAATCAGCTTCTCCTAAATCCTGCAATAAAACACTAAATCTACTTCATGTTTATGGCATGAGTTATTTTTCTTCTTTTTCTTTCCCTCCTTTGAAGCAGAAAGCCCTTAAACAATATCTTTGAATGTGGCAGAAAGAGAGCGAGAGAATGTGAAAGTTAAATAAATCTATGCAAGAATATCTTCTTCTGTATTTTCACAACCCTTGCTCCTTACTGATCTAGTCATTTTCATACTCTCCAACTCATCTTGTCGTAGGCACAACAAGTATTGATCAGAAAAAGGCCAGTCATTTCACTCATAGAGTGGATTTATAATACAAGCTTGATTCTGCCCTTTGACAAATTACTGCACTTGTGCATGTACATGCCAATGAGGAACTGTTAAGAAATGGTTTCAGAGTAGCAGCCGTGTTAGTCTGTATCAGCAAAAAGAACAGGAGTACTTGTGGCACCTTAGAGACTAACAAATTTATTTGAGCATAAGCTTTCGTGGGCTACAGCCCACTTCTTCGGATGCATAGAATGGAACATACAGTAAGAAGATATTTATACATACAGAGAACATGAGAAGGTGGAAGNCAAATCTGACATCAGGAATCATAACATTCAAAAACCAGTAGGAGAACACTTCAACCTCTCTAATCACTCAGTGACAGACGTTAAGGTGGCAATTTTGCAACAGAAAAGCTTCAAAAACAGACTCCAACGAGAAGCTGCTGAACTTGAATTAATATGCAAACTAGATACCATTAACTTAGGTTTGAACAGAGACTGGGAATGGCTCGGTCATTACACTAATTGAATCTATTTCCCCATGTTGAAGTAGCCTCACACTTTCGTGTCAACTGTCCGAAATGGGCCATCTTGATTATCACTTCAAAAGTTTTTCTCCCCTGCTGTTAATAGCTTCTCTTAATTAATTAGCCTCTTACAGTTGGTATGGCTACTTCCACCTTCTCATGTTCTCTGTATGTATAAATATCTTCTTACTGTATGTTCCAGTCCGATGAAGTGAGCTGTAGCCCACGAAAGCTTATGCTCAAATAAATTTGTTAGTCTCTAAGGTGCCACAAGTACTCCTGTTCTTTTTGTTAAGAAATGGGGCATGCTGCAGAACTGGACAGGACTGAGCCCTCAGTGTTGCAATCTCCTTCGCAAGGCACAGTGAGTGCATTTAGTTTATCTGTCAGTAGAAATAAAAAAGACACTTTAGCTTTGTTCTTTTTTCCAGCTTCTGCATTAAACAAACCCACGTATTGATTCTTTCTGGGAACTGAGGTGGGAGTGTTTAGTGTTCTTATTCTGTTAGGAGAGTTCTCAAAGAAATGAGGACAGAAGCCAAAAGGGCTCTTGCTCACCTCAAAATATAAGTTGACTTAACTTTGACGTATCTAGGTGAGGAATTTGCAGTTGTTTTAGGATGGCTAGCGGGGTGGGCCTCAAAAGGCTTGGTTTCTAGCTGCCATGATGATGTGATAATGCAAAGTGTAAATGACATTTACATCAGCATGCCAGCCCAGTGGACTCCATGATCTGAAGACAGATTAAACAAGCCAGCTGTGTGCTGAATTGGCTGATACTCAGGTTGGGTTCCCAGAAGAAAAGGTTCTTCTTGGCTAACTGCTTCTTAATGAATATGCCCTGTCCTTTCATCCAAGCTCTGGATTGTGGTCTCTTCTCATCTGGCACTGTGACACGAAGTCAGAATTCAAATGTCATCGCTTTGTGCCACAAAAACGACACTGAATTTACACACAGATTCTCTTGATTCAGAAGAATCCAATGGCCTGGCTTGGAATTTTATTTATTTATTTTGCTCAGCCCTACCAGAGATTTCTGTTGTTGTTGAAGCGTTGTGGTTACTCTCTGGAATGTGGAAGGATAAATACCATTTGGAGAATTGCAGCTACGGTAACAGCAGCTTGCATGTCTGATTGCTTCAAGCATGAGGGGCAATTCTGAGCCCGGTTGGCAGTAGTTGGATCAAGAGGATAGGAGATAGCAAGAGAGGAATAGAGCAGTCTTTCATGGCTGAGCTGATGCATACAAGGCTGACAAGAATATAGACAAGAGACAAAAACAAGTCTACTATAGCTATCAGCTAAGAGACTTCATCCTTCAGTTCAAGCAGTAGAGACTCATGTTCATTTCCTGGTGTTGCCCAAGATAACAGTTGTTACTCTGCTAAATGATTGGCCAAGTTTTCTTGAAGTCATTAGTAATGGGTCAGGGCCATTCTGGAAGGGTGCCCCCCCTTTTTAATTACTAATCCTTTGAGATTGAATATACTTTGTATGAACACAGAGGCATGTTTTTAGTTTTTATGACATCACCCTACTTCAGGATACATTAGAGCTGCAGGAGATGCTCTCGAAGAAAGGAAGAAAAGGAAACAATATTACATTTTGTTTTCTTGCCTCTTGGTATATGTTGTTTAGGAAATTCCTTTAAAATTACAGTTCAGTCACAGCATACTGAGAACTGGTGGGCTTGCGAGAGCCTGCGTCTTTGGTGGCAGGTGATTCTTTGAAGCACTCCCCTGCCATAGGGGAGGAAAACACATCACAGCGGTTGCAGATGTATCAGTCAACCCCAACTGCCTATTCCACAGTCAGTAACTTTGTATTGGGCATCGCCTATCCTTCCTTGCTTCGGGTGTTCTAACCTGACAAAGACACAGAAGAGAGAATAAAGAGAATGACACAAGCAAGTGTAATTGAGGATTCCTTTTAAATCACAAATATGTGAGGAGAGAGTGTGGTTGACGGGATTAATTAGTGCTTTATGTTTATCAAATGATTCCAGCCATACTGAACCCATGAATTATAACCTGAACTTTGTAGGAAAGACCAAGAGAGATTATGCCTTTTACAATGCATATCAGTTTATGAATTCGGTTTTTATTTGTATGAGAGAAAAATAAGATGAATAGGCCAAACGTGCATATACAAGATAATATGAAATGTATTACCATGATTTATATGTCTTTTGGAGACTCCGATAAATGCAGATAAACCAAACAAAACTTAATCTCCATTTTCCTTCTCAAGGAGACCGTAGGTGTATATTCCTGCAGTTACTTTCTGTATAGTTCCATCTCTTTGCTTGCCTAGGGAATTAAAATGCATGTGTGTGTTTTGAATTAGAAAACTGAAGGGCCCCATCCAATAGACTCTCTCACAAGTGGTCTGTACTCAGTTCAAAGGAACTGTGCCCTTAAGTAAAGATATCTCAAATGTACATCTTAAGAGTTTGCAGGATTGGGTCTTTTGTTTTTTAATTAAAGCACATGACTCTTCTTTTACTACTGTACTACTACATGCACATTCAGTTCCTTTTCCTAATGCATTGCACAAAAAGAGAACTGTTTATATATTTAAAATTAATATAGGAATATCAACTGAAGACATACTCTTGGGACTAAGGACTCATTACATTAAAATATACTTGCTTTGGTCCTAATCCTGCAAACACTTAGGCACATGCTTAACTTCACCATTGTGAGTAGTCCCACAATAGTAAAGTTAATGGGTGTGTGTTTGTGGGATTGGGGTGGGGGAACACTCTGTGTGTGTGTGTGTGTGTGTGTGTGTGTGTGTGTGTGTGTGTGTGTGTGTGTGTGTGTGTGTGTGAGATTCCCTCTAGTATCTGCAGACAGGATAAGGCCCCTAGTACTACTTCTAGCTAGTGGATATTTCCTTATCTGCCGCACAGGGTTTTGTTACAATGTGGGGGGAAAAGATTTTCAGTATCAGGCCCTTAATTTATAATTATAATAAGATGCTGATAATGGAAATAGTTTTGTCAAGCAGTGGGCTTTTGAATGATGTAGTAATTTAAAAATATTATTTTTCATCAGAAAAAGTGCAGCCTGTAGGAAATGTGTGGGATGGAAGAATGCAGCAGGACTTGGCCAGGAAAATGCGGTGGTTGAGTCATTCCAAATAACTTGTTGGGACTTATTACCAAGTCCAAATGGCCAGTGTCAGATCCATCTGTGCTAATTACAGTGCGGCTATGACATTACTGTAACATATCCCTCTTTGTTAAGAAACTTTGGAGCTGATCCTGCATACTTTGTATACCCAAAGCTCTCATCAGCTTCAGGATTGGAGGTTTTAAGAGACATGTTGAACTTGCAGTCAAAGAATGAAGAGAATGCACAGGCTCATTTTTGGCCATTTGAGTCCCTTCCTTCCTAGACATGATTTGGTGTCAGACTGAGAGTGGGCCCATCCATCCATCCGTTGAGTGAGGGAGGAGGGGGTCAGCAGATCAACAGATCAACACTCTAAGCTGATGCCTGTTCTTGTAGAGGTTAATTTAAAAAATGGTCATCGCTACAGCATAGTTAGCCAAGCAGAACAAAAAGTTAACAATCTTCTCGAAACGGTCACATACATGGAAAACTGGAGGCAGGCTTTGAACAACAGACCAAAAGGTACAAAAGAACTAACCAGTGAACCTAAACTTTGCACTAATCACTGATTTATCTCGGTGCACTCATAGTAAAAACCAGGACATTATTTTCAGAGAATCATAGGATAATAATATCCTAATTCTGGATCTTCCAGGGTAGAGGAACAGAAGACCTTCTCATTCTTTTTTTTTTAAATAGTTACCCAGTCAGCTGAAGTAGGGTGCAGAGAAGAAGCCAATACCTATCAGTTGACTGTATTGAATCCCCAACCAGAAATGAGATGAGACCTAAATTATCCAGAACAGCGATCTAGAGAATTTCCAATCTTTAAACTTCTTTTAGAAAAAAAAAATCCCGTATTTACCAGGAAACAAAGGGAGTTGGACACACAATACTAGTTGTCCTATATAACATAAACAAAAATTTGAGATATGCTCTTTATAAAACAATCCTTTCCTATTTATAACACTGAGATATCACTATTGTATACAGCAAAACTAAGAATCTGGTATTATGCTAAAATATATACTTTGGTTACTGTCAGTGTAGAAGCTTTTAATACCAGATATTAAATCAGTTTTGTTCTCTATCTTGGCAGAGGTTTAGGTTTCAACGTTTTAAGATTAGAAATTTTAGGGCATTGAGATACCATAGTGGTTGCTGTGGTATGAAAATCTGAATAGACTAGAGTAGGACTGCCCTAGTAAACGTATGCAAGCCTTACATCCCAATATGTTGAATCAGAAAAGCGTGCGGGTAAGTGAAATCGGAGCTAATCATTGTAAAGCATTTATTAAAGAGGAGGGCCAATGCTAGGTTAAGGTTCAAGGCACATCACACCAAGGGAAGGTAACACAATATTTAAATTAGGCATGAGCAAAGGCCACAAAGTTGGGACTGGGATTCAAACTTGCCCAAGGTTTGAGGATATTTGGATTTGAGGTTTAGAGTCAGTCTCTAATCCCAAACGTAGTCTAGGGTTGTATTAATTTCCAAACATTTCAGCTAGAACTCCAACTCCCTAAGGCTCCTTTGATAATCCCAGCCTTTGTGGTTTGTGTGTTTCAGACTGAACCACATTTGGATATTCGTATTGCTTTAAAGCAGTTTACACAAGCTCTTGTTACTTATTCACTGCAAAAGGTTTTTCAGGTGGTGATGCTGAGCAGAAGTTGCAGTGCGTTGTTTATATTGCGGAGTTGCTGTAATCATCATCATCATCATCATGTTCCTATTACACCTCTGGCATTTAGGGCAGTGACGAAGCTCCTCCACTCCTTTTCTGTTTCTGGCAAGTCTTTCAGTGTTTCCCCAGCTGTGCCCCAGGTTTTTCAGCTCAGCTTCCACAGCTCTTCACCATGTTGTTTTTGGGCAGCCTTGTTGCTGTAAGAGGAGTCAAATAGAACAGCCTCATTCTTATGGGATTTTTCTCCACTGGTCTGAGTAGTATGCCACCTCTGTTCACTACATAGGAACATGCACAGTTCTATTCCTCATCTTCTTTTTTCATATGAGGGATCTGTCACCCTTTTCATTACTGCTTTTCTAATCATTCCCTGTCTTTCAAGTGGTCAACTAGAATTCAGTGCTTTACTGTCAGTTTAACTACCTAACAAAAGGAATTATTCCTCTTCTTCTCTAGCCAAAAAAGAAAACACAGTTGCTGAGCTCATGGCTCTGTTGATCACAGGGGAATGTTAAAAGCATGTCCTGTATAATAGTTAAGCCGGATGGGGTGGTAGCTTTTCATTTTTTTTTTTTTCAAGATTACAAGTAACTTCAATGTATTGTGAATGAGGGGAGTTTTTGTGAATGGCTCACTTTGAAGTTTAGAAAGATACCGGCTTGTTTGAGCAAAGGAAATCTAATATTTGATGGTGCAATTCATAATCTAGTCATGTTATGTGAATCAAGTACCATACAATTGTTCCTTCCGTGAGTCACAAAGACGGCCAAAGAGCACATGCTGTTATTGAAATTAAAGTTTGCCAGGCTCCAGAGAGCTGTAATAAAATGGTCACTTTTAGTAGGACTCATTGAGCCAAATTCAGAGTTTACTTAAATGCTAGTGTAATTTGCAAGGGAGTATAAATGGCATAGTAATGTATCATTTTAATGTAGTTACCTATCCTTTTTCTAAGCTGAGAGAGCAAAAGGTGGGGGTCACTGAATGTATCTGTCACTGAGAGAGCAAAAGGTGGGGGTGTATCTGCCAACAGGAGACTGTGCTATGAAGCAGCCATTTAAAGGAGACTGTAATAATGAGAGTGTAGCATAGAACAGCTATGTAAAGCAGTTTGGTATAAAGAAGCCATCCACCTTCCATGGGAAATTTCCATCAAGGGAGTTGCATTTCCTATGACACTAGTTCTGAATTTGGCCTCTAGTGACTGGGCTGGATTCTCAATCCTACCCTGCTCTCTTACTCCACAAAGGGAGTACAAACCTCATGCAAGTCCCAAAGTGCAGATGCTCCTGGCATGGTTGCAGGGCCAGCTCCTATGCCTCCTTCTCTCTTGGCCTCAGGTACCAGGAGCATATCTGGGATGGGCAGGAGAAGTAGCCATAGAGCAATGCACTCTGTGAATACCCAACTGGCAGAAGAGCTCTAGATCTCTAGGAACGTGCTGTTTAGAGCAGCTGTGAGGCTATTCTAACCTTCATGTTTGGCCAGTGACAGAATCAGAGAGCCATAACTGGCTCCCTGACAGCCCCCACACTGTGTTCACCTGGCATAAGTTGGACATGACAGGGAAACTAGGACATTTGATTTTCTTCTCGAACAATCATTTTACTTCCAAAGAAACTTTCTCAGAAATTGAAGGAATAGCATTTTCACTGTCTCCTTCTAGCTGTGCACATGAATAAATCAGCATGCATGTAAGCATCCTTACACTTGTCCAAAAACACAAACTGAGGACATGTAAGCTAGCAAACACTATTCTTAAATGTCAGCCTCCCTGAAACTTTTATTTTTCTCATTGTTAATATTATATTGATGTGGCTCTGCCCTGATCTCACTGTAGTACGTGGCTGCATTTGCACCCTGCATAGGGACTGATGGCTTGGAATATCAGCTGCCTGATACCTGGCAGTATCTCTCAAGCTATTAATAGTTGTGCCCCCCAAAAAATCAGGAAAAAATGCAAAAGTACTTCTTCAAATTTCAAAAACATTGGCATTTTTTTAACTTGAAAACGGGTGCACCCACATGAAAAATTCTGGAATGATCTAAAAATAAATCAGAAAAATGAGTCCAAATTGAGCTCTTCCAAGCAGAAACAGGCAAAAATACATTCCATCGTCTGACCAGAGGTGACTTTTGTCTTGAAAATATGTAAAACAAACAAAAAACCAAGCATATTGTAATGTTCATACATGGAAAATATTTTAACCTATTGAAATACTGACATATGAAATTGTTTTTGAATCTTCTTCAGTCTGTCTGGGTATTTATACCTTGCTCCCCAGCATAACATCTGAGCAATCTGCCCTCCGCACAAAGCCCAAATAACTGGTCTCTGGAGTGCAGAGTTCCATGGGATTGGAATCCTGTGCTCTGTCTGGGGAGTTGATCCACAGCCACTTCTGGTACTCCTCTTCCATGGGTTTGGATGTCTGGTGGATCCATGACCCATTGTTCACATCCCACTCCCCTCTTGGTCTGCTTCTTCACCTAAAATCTTTGTACTTGCCTGGGCACAGGGAGCCTGCTGTGGAGCACAGCTCCATGGTGGGCAGGGAGCAACAATCTGGGATCCCATAAAATCTGGGCTCCCTTGCTCATAAGGTTGCCATCTTTCTAATGGCTGGTAACTGGACCCCTAAGTCCCCACCCCCTGCTCCGCCTCTCCCCCACCAGTCAAATGGCACCTGGACGCACAAGCTGAAACCCAGACTGTCCGGGTGAAAACTGGACAAGTGTCAACCCTACTTGCTCAGCAGAATCATATTGTGTCAAATCCTCTCCATACAGAGGTGTTGTGGATGGCCCTGAATTCTGCATAACCAAGGTGTTGACGAGCAAAAGCACTGGAGATCCTGTCATCAGAAATATGTGCTTTTCCTCATTTAAAAATGATTTTGACTCTGTTGTGGGTTAAAGACTTGCCTTTGATGTCTAAGGGTGGGGAAAGTGTACTTCTGGGGTACTGCTCCCGGTCCACAGAATGTCATGAATATCAATAGGCAATGAATACAAAGAGGGAGGCTAAAATACATTTCCAGAAAAGTGTCTGTTTAATGTTTAAAATGCTGAGTTAAGGGAAGGGCAGCACGTGACAGATCAGAAGGAGAGATGAGGTGAACAGTCCATTAGATGCATGATTTAGCTTAAGTTAAAGCTGCTGAATAAAAACTAGGAGATGCTAATGTGGCCAGGGGACACACTAGAAATATTTTCTTTGATTTTTCTCTTGTACATTTTTCCTTTCTCCTTCTCTTTTCATACTGACCACCCATACATTTGTTTGCACAATGGTATTTCCTCACCTGGAAGTTGTCCCACGCAGTAAGCATAAAGCTGTTCCAGAAATCCAGTTTGCGGCATAAGGGCCTGATCCTGTAAATACATGAATAACCCCACTGAAGTCTATGGTCAACTCATGAGAGTAAAGTGAGAAGGATTAAGCCCTCAATGGCTCTCACACTGAATGTATACAAAAATCCACATTTTTAATCACACAAGTGAGTTCAGATCAAAATAGAGCTGTTTGGTTAGAACTGAGGCAACCTTCTCCCACTATCCTTTGCTCCTGTTACACATTTTTAAAAGGGGGACCGTGGAAACTTTAATGTTCTTATTTTGTGTAACTGGTTCAATAGAATCATCTTTATCCAAAACACCACTATGCAAATCTCCCTTTCTAATTTAGCTTCTCTATCTGTTTGGCCCCCACTACCATAATGTCTGAGCACCTCACAGTCTTTATTGTGCTTGTCGTCACAACATCCCTGTGAGGTAGGGTAGTGCTGCTATTCCTGTTTTATCGGTTGGGAACTGAGGCACAGAGAGATTAAGGCCTTAATGCACAAAAGGAGTTAGGCAACTAGAAAATCACTGTGATTCACAAAGCCTGAGTTAGGCACCTTATACAACGAATAAGGAGAGAATAGGTTCCTTAGAGTGCGATTCACAAAAGCTAGCATGCCACCTACGCAATGCCAGTGAGAAGGATGCGTGCCCCTCTCTCAGAGATAGGTGCCTAAGTCCTGGCTCCAGGGAGATGCCTTGGGATTCTCAGTTGCAAAATGTCTCTTGGTGGTAAGTGCCTACACCGTTAGCAAGAAGATGGGAAAGAGGAAGGGAACTTCCCTCATATCTTTTAGCCCAGTGGTATGGGTACTCACCTGGAATGTTGGAGACACACAATCCAAGTCCCCACTCTGCCTGATGGGAAGAAGGAATTTGAGCAAGCATCTGCCACCTCTCAGGTGAGTGCCCTACTCTTTGGGCTGCAGGACTCTGAGATTCTGTCCTGTTGAAGCTGTTGCACTCAGAATAAATAATGAAAGAGTCAGTGGAGCAGAGGGACTAGATCCTGGGTCTCACAACTCAGTGCTCTAACCACCAGGCAACAATGTCATTCTCATGAGTGTGTGCTCATTCTCACTTGTTCACTCACTCTCTTTCAAAGAGTCATTTGGGCTAGAGAGATAACCCAAGCCTGAGACTAATTCTATTGCACTCACCAGGCATGTAGAAGACTCACGATTAGTGACTCTAATAATTTATTCACAGTGGAACAGTTTCAAAAGGAGAAATCCTTACAAAATCTGAATGAAGTATGTCGATAAGGGCTCCAATCCATTGTTTAAAGGAAATGAAATGCATAGGAAATTAAATAATCACAATGTTTATTATTCCATTGTGAACAAAATACAGACTCATGTGGGGAAAGAAAGACCAAAGAGAATGTTTGTTTTGCATCCTTATGGCCAAACATCTGAGGTATGTTTGCTTTCACTATGCTGTGCTGCAACTGCATGAAAGAAGTCATTGCAACATGAAAAACAGAAAACACCAGGAAGTAATTCTTTCCTGCTGTTTCCACTTTAACATGAATTTTTTAACACCTTTGTTGGAGTCCAAATGTCTGGTGTAATATCAAATCAGTCAGGATTACAATCAGACATTTTACATGGTGCTTTTGGGTTAATCTGTAGTTTACTCTTGCGGGTTGTTCACTTGCACACTGATAATTTAGCCACATTTTTTACACAACTGCAATCACCCAGTGTTTCACCTCCTAAACTAAAAGAGGTGGCTTATTGCTCTGTTGTACAGGAAAGAATTCCTTTCCCAATAAATACATTTAGGTGTTTCATGCAGCTGCCCCAGCTTTTAGGTGAACTCCTGCCAGGCTTTGTTTATGTGATGTATTTTTTAATACTACTTGGAGAAAATAATAAAAAATAGCAGGGGAATCATTTGTCATTTTTGTCCTGTAGAGTTCTACATTCTGTGAAGAAGAAGAAGAAGAAAAGTTCTGTATTGTTCACATTGTGTGACAGGTTTTGCCAGTTCAGATCAGTCTCCTTTACAGGCATGGGAGCTACAATTAATTATTCAGCTCTGGATTAATTACACAGCAGGCTGAGCTTCCACTTGTTCAAGTTATGTGGCAGTGTAGCCCAATGTCCTTATTACAAGCCATCATTGTCGGACAGGTTATACAGAAGCTCTGTGAGAGAATCTGATCCTCATTGCTTTTTCACTCGATTTAAGTTGAATGCTGAGAGAGATTTTGCTTTAGGGTCAGTGACTAAGGCATCTGGATTGCTGAAGGATTTTTGATTCTTGAACTCTGGCGGAGGTGATTAGGTGGAGCTGGTTTTCCTGGAATTGTAGGGTAGATTTTCCTGTTGTGTTTCAGCGTCCACTGTCTCACAGTTACAGACACAGTCACAGTACTGCTCCAGGATTACTAGGATAGTGGTAGCTGCTACCATCTGGCCTTTTTGGCCTGTCAGTATTTTTTGAGTGGGTCAACGTGGTCTTTCTCTACAGCAATGTATCAGCCAAAAGAACTAGGGCGAAATCCATCGGTGGGTATGTGAGTTGATACGTTCTTGAGAGTTGGAACAGATGTTTAAATTTTCAATGGCAAGATTACATTTTCCATTTTCAAAAATATTTTCAAATGTGTTTAACAATATGCTAAAACAGCATTTTATATTTTTGTGCTATTATAGAAAATGATCTTCTCTGTATGGAAAGCTTAACAAAAATGGGAATGTTTCTCAGTAATAAGCTATTTTAAATTGTGTGTATGTTGTTTTATCAATTGGTGTTAAGCTACTAAAGAAACCTGAAAAATCGGCATCTTTATTCTATTAAATGCAACTTTATAGTTTTGGTTTAAAAAGTATCAAATAAAGGGTGAGGTAGCACATTTTCCCTCATTTCTGTCATTTAAACATGAAATTCCCTACAGCCCTCTACCGTGCTTGTGCAAAGTCTTTGAAATCACCTTTTGATATAAAATATTCATTTGTTACCAATCAAGTTACATAATCTAAAACCTTGACATGCACTAGGCTAATGTCCTAGAGATACAGTTTAGAAGGATAAACTTTTTTTTAGCACCAGTATGGTCAAGGTAGTATAGAAGACAGCTTGAGCACGTAAACTATTATATTTGTGTGATTGACGTAATGCCCACCAGATGTACTATATATATTCAGTGAAACCAGGAGTGTGTATGATCCACAATTACTGAGTTTCTAATCTATATTTCCCAGTATGATATTTCAAACTGAACAATTGTCTGTCTAAGAGCAAGATAATCTGACATTCAGAGAGGTCAGTTTTTAAAATAGCTATTTAAAAATCAAATGGATAATGAGGCTTGCGTGTGTGTTGTGGGGAGTAGGGGTGGGAGTGGGGCTGGAACTGTACAAATATATGCCAATAATTCTATCCATCATGTTACTCGTTTTCAACCAGTAAAAGTTACGGGTCACTGTACTCTGATAATTGACCAGAAATGTATAACATGCCCTAGGTCTAGAAAGTTGAACTAAATAAAAGGAGATTTTACATTTTGTTGATGAATGGCATTGCAAAGAGCTGTAACTTTAGGTATTTGTTTTTCTCGTGCTGTCATCAGAAGTGATTAGATACTGTTGTGATGGGTGCTATAGAAAATCTTGTGGTAGAAAGACTGAATATCTATTTAGTGTACTGATGCAACCATTCTGTGTAGAGAATAATTTTGCTTTTGTTTATTCCTTTTCACTCTCTGTCTCTCCGCTGTAGGATGTTGTACTGGACGGTTGTCTCCATGACATCAGTCACTACCCCAGGCAGCAACATTCAATGAATCGTTTCATTTTTTCTTTTTTTACCCTCCTTTTCTACCTTTTTAGAGAGGTGCTGAGCACAAGCATCCCCCGCTGATTTCATATGGGCATTCTGCCCTTCTCTGGATAAGAGTTATAATGAGAACATAAGAAAAGCAGTTCTGAGCAAATGCTGTACTGCACATTGCATCTTAGCTTTAAAACGCGTGGCTAGAGAGAAGTGAGAATCGAGCACCAACTCCCAGCTATTATGAGATTGAGTAATAAGAGTTCTGAAAATCCTGTATTTACGCAGTAAAATTTAGCTCAGATGCAGCACCCAGCTATCAATGAGGTTCTGCTTTTTGTGCAACCTTCCAGGTGGATTGAGGCAGATGATTTCCTCCAAGGTCAAATAGTAAATGACTTTACTCAGATTAGAACTGAGTATCCTCTGGCTTCCCGGTCTTTCATGAGGGGGGGGGGGGGAGGAGGTCCTGCAGCACCCTCTGGCTTGAAGTGGTTTCCATTATATACAGCAGGGGTCTCAAACTCCATTTACCTTACGGCCAGTGCCAGTCCTCAAATTCTCCCAGCGGGCCAATGTCACTCATGCCGCCCAGAACCTGCCTCCCGAAACTCCACCCCCCCACCTGCCTAAGGCTCTGGGAGGAAGTTTGCGTGTGGGAGGAGGTCTGGGGTAGGGGATTGGGGTGCAGGTTCTGGGAGGGAGTTTGGGGGCTGGGGAGTGTGTGGGGAGGGGCTGCAGGCTCTGGGAGGGAGTTTGGGGGTCGGAGGGGGGTATGTGGGGAGGGTGTGCAGGCTCTGGGAGGGGGTCGGGTGTGTGGCGCTTACCTGGGGCTCCAAGGCAGGGCGGGGCAGGGCGGGGGGCCTCCGCGCGCTGCTGCCCCCAAGCACCGCCCCCACAGCATCCCATTTGCCACAGGGGCGCTCGGGATGGGTGCAGCGCGTGGAGGCACAGCCCCGCCCTGCCCCTGGGCCGCAGGGAGGGGCCGGCAGCCATTAGAGTGAGCAGGCAGATGCCTCTCAGCTCCGCAGCGCTGCTGGGGCTCCTGGGGGGGGGAGAACCCAGGGGCGGCAGGCGGGGCCAAGGGAGAGACCCGGCCCCAAAACTGCTGGAGCCCTGCGGGCCACATTGGGGAGGCTCGTGGGCCGCAGATGGCCCACGGGCTGGGAGTTTGAGACCCCTGATATACAGGGTTTACAGATTGGTTCAAAGTCTCTCAGCACCCCCACTATAAAAATTGTTCCAGCACCCTTGCGGTCTTTGTTTTGACTGCTGTACCCACCTAGCCCCACAAGATCTCCTTGGTCTCCTATATATTTTTTCTTTCTGAAATTAACCAATAGTATTTGGCACTTTAATTGTCTGAGTTACACACTCAGTTACTGATACTGTTCTTTCATTTGCTGCTTTTAATTCTCTAGCTTGAAGTATTAAAGCTATTGTTCTGCATGGCTGCTAAAAGCCCTCAATGCGAGATTGTATGGTTGTGGGCAATTGTTTGTTTTGTCTCACCATGCTCCTTACAAGGGATGCAAGTACAAAAAAGAAAATACTTGAGATTGCCAAGGTTCATATATGGCAGGGAGATGTTACCTTTAAGTTCCCACAAAATAAGAGACAATGAAGCATTGCAGGCTCTTTCTGTCAGCAGGTGGCTTTTGCAACCTGTTTTCAAACAAAGCCCTCACACAAGGTAAAGAAAAGAACTCCCCTCTTTGCCAAGGTTGGGTTTTATTAACAAAGGGGCAAGACTGAGACTTTTACATCTTACCCTGAGTAAGGGGCAGTGCATAGCAGACCAGGGAATGAATTGTGACCGCAAATTGTAATTTCTTTCAAGACTCATCCTTGCTCCAAGGAGGAAGAAATCTGCTATTGGCATTACCAGTAGATGATTATTTCCCCCCAGTGTTGGCTGAGATATGCTGGTTGGCAGGTTGACCGGCTGCACAGTGGAGTAAAGAGGGAGAAAGTGTCTTACGCTTGCTTACTTGTCTGCATAGAGTTATAACAGCAAATCACTATCTTGTCCAAATAAATTGACAATAAGATATTAAAGTGAGGCTAAAGCTTTCTCTCCAGGCTTGGCTGTTCTTAGGGTTCCTACTTAAAGAGTACTCAGCCCACACCCTAGATCTTCTCTCCGTAGGAAATTAGCCCCACCTTTCTCATATTCAGCGGGGATAAGGAGCTGCCTGCCTCAGTGAGACAGCAGAACCTCCTTACTTTTGAACAGAAGAGAAGCGAACCCTTTCCCAGCAGAATCAACACCTGCTAACAGGGAGGGTTGTTTCAGGCAAACACTGCCAGCCTGTTATACTCTCATTGTCCTATACCAGGGGTGACTCTTTCCTGTGACTAAATTGAGTTTCCTGCTCATTCTGTAACAGGCTAAAGCTGAATGGAAATGAGATGGGGAGAGCAGACAATAATGAAAAGGAGATGGCCATCTTTGAGACACTCCTGACCCAAAGACACATTTCTTGTTGTTCTTGGGAGGCAGGATTTCAACAAAGATATTTGTAAATTCTCCATGGAGGAAATCAGGAAGCCTGGAGACAGTTGCTTTGCAAAACTTAGTCAATTACACTAAAGTGTAACTGACATAAGGCACAAAAATACACAGTGTCTAGTGGTTGGAGTAGGGGTTGGGTTCTGCTCCTTGTTCTACAATTGACTTTCTATAAGGACTTCGCAAGTCAGTGTCTTAGCTGATAGAGCCTGAACCATGCTAGGAAGATGGGTAGGAGGTGTAGAACAGTGGTTCTCAATCAGGGGTCTGGGGGTCGGGCCCTCTGGGGGGCCGCAAGCAGGTTTTAGCGGGTCTGCTAAGCCAGGCCAGCATTAGACTCACTGGGGCCCAGGGCAGAAAGCAGAAGCCCCGCCACCTGGGGCTGAAGCCAAAGCCTGAGCAATGTAGCTTCACGGGGGCCCCAGTGGTGTGGGGCCCCAGGCAATTGCCCTGCTTGCTACCCCCTAATGCTGGCCTTGGCTTTTTTATGCAGAAAGCCAGTTAGTGTGGCACAGGTGGGCCATGGAGTTTTTATAGCATGTTGGGAAGGGCCTCCGAAAGAAAAAGGTTGAGAACCCCTAGTGTAGAACATAATCCTGAAACCATTCTGCCTGCATGGGCCAGAGTGGGAGCGCCCTTACTAGGGCTGCCAATTTTGGTTGGATGTATTCCTGGAAATTTCATCACATGACATTATCTTTAATTAAAGATTAATCTTTAATTTCTGGAGACTCCAGGAGAATCCTAGAGGGTTGGCAACCCTAGTCCTTACTGCTGTCCACAGCGGCACCTCTGTTACAGCGAATGACTGCATTCCTCTCAGAGCAGTCTCACAGACACCAGGCCAAACGTGTGAGGGGCTCAGATCATAATCTTGCCACCACACAGACATGTGTAGTGTTTGTCCTCCCTTTGTTCTCCCAGGAGACAAGCAGCCAAATTTGGCTGTCTCCTGCACAGATAGCCGGGCTCTCTTCTTCCCCTACAACAGAGCATCTTCAACAGAGCAGCTATAATTTGCCCTTATCCTCTCTGTGTGTCATGGTCAATCAGTAAAATAGGGACCTAACTCACTGGGGCCACATGAGACTCAATTGATTAGGTCCAAACTCTCCTCTCAGCTACACTGCTACAACTTTACCAACTTTGCCCCTTAAAATTTGTAAAATGATTTGGGTCCTTGAATGAAAGGTGTGTGCAAGTGGAAAAGCATTTTTGTTGTTGCTCATTTTAATTCTACTTAAATACTTAAGTGATTTACAGTTTTAAAAATCCTTCCCTCCTTAACTTACCTTAGCAATACAATCTTCATTTGAAAATACATGTATTGGTCTTATACAGGCACTCAGAGGAACATACAGAAAGGAATTATAAGTGTGATAGACATACAATTGGAATAAAATGTTAAATATTGGATTGGGAAATCTTTTAAAAGCCGGTGAACTGATTCTTTTCATAGTGGTTGCGAATGTGCAGAGTATACTGAGAACACATTTCTGGTCTGGTAGAATAAAAATACGCTTTTTTTACGGGACTTTTCAGCTATCACATATGAGGAGCAGAAAGCAAGGCAGAGAGGTTGATGGGGTATGCCTGGTGCGTAGGATGGAGATTAGTTTAAAAAAGCAAGAGCTTTATTTAGCCAAGATTGCATCTGTACATTGAACTTCCAGTCTGTTTAAATTGTAAAAGCCCCGTGAGACAAGTGAGGTCATAACTTGACTGTTGCAGCTCCCCGAACACCTCTTACTGCCATTTTAAAGGCTCTGTGTGATGTGAGAACAGACCCTGGGTTTCTTCTGACAGTGCATGATTCATGGTCAAGATTTATATGCAACGTTTAGGATGGTTATGAATTTAAATACGGTGTTTACCCTTGTAGCGCTAGGTTCCCACTCAGGCCTTTTGAAGTACATGGTTGTTGTCACCCATAATGCCATTACACTGACCAAAAAGCAAAGTGAAGGGCCCAATTTTTGCAGCTGAATAACTAGAGAGACATTTGAAATGAATCTCTTTTCATATGGAGAGGTGAGAATTAGTTTTGTGTAAGAGATTTTTGAGCTAGATCTTTTAGCTGGCGTAAATCAGTCAGGTTAACGGAGCTCAATCATGAGGTCAGTGTAGTTATGGTGATTTACACCAGCTGAGGATCTAGCCCTTTGTTTTCAGCATTCCACATTTGAGCATCACACACCTAAAAATATAGAACTAGTTGACACACATGAATATTAAAAAAACAATTCAGAGCATTTAATTTTTAAAATGTACAGAAACATATTAAAATATATATCTGCTATTCTATTTTATGAGCCCTTTGAGGCTTCACTGTATATGGCCAATCTTGATTTTTTTCAGTTTTTAACGTAAGAATATTTTAGTTCCTAGATGATTATTAGATCCCAGGTTGGTAAACGAATGTGTGTTTTTCCTACTGAAGATTCCACTCCTCTGAGGTGCTGAGCGTTCTCAGTCCCGCTGATGTCAACTTGCAGGATTGGGCCTTTAGAACATGTGTTCTGTAACTGACATATGACATTCCACAGACAGAATGATGCCATCAGGACTATGTTTAACCACAAGTGGTGTGGCAGATGTGCTTTGGCTGTATTTGTTAACATCTCTTAAATGTTCCAAAAAATGTAAACTGTTACAAACATTATGTACATATCATATGTAGTTTATTTGTGGACAAAACAGTGAATTATTCCTTTGGCAATGAAAATGTATGAATAATGTGAAATATTCACATGAAAAATATGACACATTCACTTGTGGCAGAAGCTGTTGAATGAGTACTCTCCTTTTGAAGTTTTATTAACCCTCAGTTTTACGATGTAAATGAGGAAGAGAGTTATCTGCAGTAAACGGAGGCTTATATGTAATGACAACTAGCTTTCCCTAATGTGGTGAATGCTTCTCTTCCCAAAGTACTAGGAATAATTTTTTAAGCTTTGATTATCAGCTCCATGTGGATGGTTGCAGTCCTTTAAAAATATGTCAATGTCAAAGTAATGAAATGCATGGATAATTATTAACATCACTAGTTAATCACAGACCTCAGTTGTCTGAGATATAAAAGTTGAAAGTAGTTAATGGATTAGGGGCAAACATTGGGTTGTGAGTGTTCTTTAATAGCATTAGGAATACTTCTTGAATCTGATGCCACATGTTCTAACTGTTCCCTAAAATGATTCTATTTATATCCTACAGCAGAATGAAAACTACAAAATAAATTTTCTTTCTTCAGAGCTAGTACTAGAAATTCCAAATGTATCAATTACAGATGAGACGGGGGTTTTTTTCTTGCCTCTTTCAGTTCCCATATCTGATTCTATGACAAGAATGTAAACACTTAACTATACTTTACCATGCATTTATACAACATCCTGTTAACCTGAAAAACAGACATTGCCTATTATGATGCTACTTTGTGTCAGCACTAGAAGACACACACATGTGTGCGCACGCACACACACACACAGTAATTCTGCCTTTGACTCCATTTCCAAATTTCACTTAAGTTCATTATAAAGAGTTCCTATACAGTACATTCTTTGTGTGTGGTATCTATAAAGGTTTTGCAACTTATTTTATAACTGCCATTCTTGGATTAACATAACATGTTAATGTATATAATCAGGACCTTTTAAAAAATTTAAAATTAATATAAAGTTTGAAAGTACTTTCTACAAAAAAAAAATTGCATCAGCAGGTGTTCCATGTCTAATTCCTCAGTCTTGCACGCTTATGTACCTGTATGGCTTTTACATGTGTGAGTTATTCCTATTGAATTTAAGCATGTCACAGGTGCTGGAAGGACTGCAAGAGCGGGGGGAGCAAATCCCTCCCCTCCCCCGAGTCCCACCCTACTGTAGCCTCTGCCTCCTCCCATCAGCCCCATCTTCCCGGAGCCCCTGCTCCCTTTCCCCTCTCCCCCCCCCCCCATACTCTCCCTGCTGACCAGCTCGAAGCCCTCTGGTGACGGGTCCTTCCTGCTTCTCAGACCCAGCAGGTTCCCGGCACCAAGAGGACCCTGCGCTATAGTTTTGGTAGCCGACCGGTGAGGGCCCAGCTGCTGGCATGTGGCTCAGTACAGCAAAGCTACGCTGAGTGGATCAGATTCAAGCATAGTGGTTGAGCATAGGACATACCACATATCCAAAGTTACACAACAAACCTCTTCCTTTTATATACATTCGCACATCACATTGCATTTATTGTACGTTGCATCACATGGCTTGGTTACTTTGTAGGAACTAATCTCTGTGCGGCATGCTCTGTCCACGCACTGTCCATGTACAACTTACTGTTTACCTCATCTTTATATTCCCGACTTATCCATTGTTAGATTGGACATTGTAAATGGTTCCCTCTTATCTTGGCTAGTAAAGACATTTTGTTTTCAGCCTGCTGATCCTAATTCTGTCTCCCAAAAAGTGAGACCTCATCCATGTCCAATTACTCATGTCAAGCCAGGCCTACATTAAGTTCTTACTGAAGTAGGCTTCCCAGCTAGAAATAATATTCATGTTTTAGCATTTGCTATTTCACTGTTGTCTATTGCTAAAATTACTTCTTCTGAGTAGAACTTAGTATTTCTCACTGCAATGATATTTTTATGCCTGTAATTCTATATTTTTGAAATTACCAAATTATATATTCCAAGTTCTTTTCCCTATTGCTGTTTCTCCTGCACTGGTTGGGTGGCAGTAATTTTATGGACGACAGCTTTGTAAAGCCACAACAGAATCTATTATAAGCCATTTATACTGAATTTTTGTTTCTATGATAATACGCATAAGTTTTTTTTTATTGGTCCTAAAGTGCAGTCTTCCAATTTCAAGTGGTTAGAAGTTTTCCAGAAATCTCAGGAAAGTGAAAGCTTATACATGAAAATTTGAGAAAAATGGCATTTGGTTTTAAGAGACTTTGTGGGTGGGTTGCTAACATGACCTGCATTGAATTGTTTAAAAGTATAATAGCAGGATTGTAATAGTAAAGTAACAGCAGGATTGTAGTTGATTAGATACTCCTATTTGGATTATCTTTAGCATACTCTGTCCCTCTTAGAGCTTACATTAGTTTTGGTTCAGCCACAGAGGCAGTGGTAATAAAAAATGCAGTGTTATTAAAAGTAATTGTCATTGGCAGCTGTAAAGGAGAGGCAGTGCAGATGATTTTGCTAGAGGTTTTAGCAATATTTGGTACAAGGGGACATGTATCATTTATTGAGCTCCCTCAGTGTGTTCAACTCTGAACAAACAGGAAGACAGGTCTCTGCCTGAACGATCTTACAATCTGAGGGCCAGATTTTTATGCCCTTACTCTCACTGAGTAGTGCTACTCAAGGAGTAAGTTACCATTCAGTGTGAGTAAAGGTGCCAGAATCTGATCCCACATCAGACTTGGACAAAATAGTCTATAAAGACCTTTCTGAAACACTGGTTAAACTCCAACCTTTGGACCAGTGATGCAGATACCTCCTGGTTTAGCTGTAGTTGACTATCATTAAAAGCCATGTGTTTCAAGGAGGCAACTGAACAGAGATAAGGAGGTCACCTGCCACACACAGAGCCACAGGGATTTCCATGTATAAAAGGACACATGGAAGAAGCCCCAAATCCTAAACAGTTATAAGAAAGAAACGCTGAAGGTCAGTGTGTTTTCACAGAATTGCCAGTGTAGAAGTAACAATTAGGTTTGCCGGCTTAAAACCTTGGCTTCTGCCAACCATAAATCCCCTTCTGTTATTTTCAGTTCATCATATAAAATGCAGGATAAATGGGTGATGAGGTATTCCGTTGTGGTGTGGAATTAATTCAAACAGCATGAATGAGGTTTTGATCATCTGGATCTTCCATGGAACAGTGAATGAAGAAAAGAAAAGAGACACTGTTCTTCATCTGCAGAATATGCTTTCATCTTTTGTGTGCTGTGTGACTGTGGTTGATGTGAGAGTGGAGGGTTATCATTGCACCCATGTCAAATCAACAGGTCTTTAATTTTTAACAGGCACAGCATGTATTTCTGGCATTTGATGGATAGTTATAACTGAATTAGACAGTGGCAAAGTGAACTTTAGTTGAACCAATATCATCATCACAGTAGACCTGAAAATTAAGACTTGTGGTGAGGTCAGTGCGTTTTAAAAATCTCCAGAGTTTTTGGCAAATATCTGGAAGACTGCAAAGGGGCAAAAACATCTCTGGAACTGAAGCCTCAGTGCCCTTACCACAAAGCACGTATGAATAAGAATTAACGTGTGATTTGAACCTTGCCTCCATTTGTTGAACTTTTCTGTTCTGTTATGGTTTGTATTGGGGTTATATATAGCATTCCTGTCACTGTAACTGCAGTCCCAAATTTAATTGTAGTGAAATGCAGAAAGTTCAAAGAGATTTGGTTCCCAAGCTTGCTAATGAGCACCAGGCTCTCTTCACCCTTAATGAACCAAGATTTGTATGTGATTTTTTTTTTTTTTTTTTGGAAGTGGGAGGGAGGCAGGAGTTCACACAACTGAACAATGACTTTACAGTGTAAAGAGTATGCAGCTGTGCCATCTGAAGCTGTCCTCAGTTATGAGCAACAAAGCTTAAATAGATTGTACTGTGAAGAGGTACAGCTCTGTGAGTGTGAAGCATAGCTTTTGCTTCTGCTTCACTGACCTGTCTGCTTGCAATAGCAATGGGGCCTTGATGAGAGCTTAGGCAGGGAGAGCTGCGTAGGGCGACTCTTTCAAAATCACTCCCTGTAACTTGAATAGAGAAGAGGAAACAAAATGAAGTTTCAGTTGATCTCTTTCCAGGGATGTACTGCCGCATTTTCTTGAAAAATCCCATGCCCTCCATCTAAAAGTCATCGGTGATTCCTTATCCACTTCAGCTGATCCATAAACCACTAAACTGAGCTTTTTCAGCCGATAGTCTATTTTCCTTCTAAATTGTAACAACAAAGATTATACACACACCAAGATCAATTTGTTAAACTAAACAAACCACAGATATTTCACTTTAGCGCAATGATCTTCCAGAAGTTCATGTTATGGTCAAGCTCATTTGAAATTTGTACAGAGCTAATATTTTCTCTTTAAAATAGATATCTCTATTATATTTTGCCTAATCTCTCTAGATATTTCTGTTGTGTCCATTGCTGCTGCTGCTGTGTATATGTGTATGTATATACCGTATTAGGGGTGTGTGTGATGTATTTATGCATATATACACATTCTTGAAAATCTATATATACCTATGTACTCTACTGCATGTGTATATACATACACACTGCACTACATGTATATTCACACACACATAAGATACAGAGAGAGACAGATATACCCAGTATATTTATGTACCATGACTGTAACATTAATTAAAATTTGTAATCTGAGACAATGCCACAATGTGAAGTACAGAAGCAACGAGGAGTTTTTAGATTATCTATTATAATACTGTGGCTTAATCCTTGCTCTGCTGCTCTTCAAAACAGAAATAAAAACATTGCCAGTAGGTTAACAAAGCAGAAAGCCGCTTCTGCAGCAGGAATCTATTTTTACTGTGATATGTTGTTCTGCTGTTTGAAGGTCTTAATTTTGGCTTTTAATAATTCAAAAGCACCAGAAAACATCTGCTGTTGCCCTCAATCTCATATTAAAGATAGAGAAACTGACAAAAGGGTTTTGTTTGTTTTTGTTTTTTTTTAAATACAAAACAGTACAATTTTAAATACCTTGACGTGTGCCTATGCAGATTCAAAACTTTAGATAGCTCTTCAGTCTGCCGTGGTGGCTTGATAGTACCAGTGGCGAAAGTTGACAACCCCCCGTGGCTGACCCCTCTTGCTCTCTCTCGCCTAATCAAATTTTGCGTTATGTTTCCAGATAGCCGATCAGCTTCCCTGGATTTCGCTGACGACACAGGAAAGCTTTGCCTGAAGATGGAAACGCTGGAGTCGGAATTGACCTGCCCTATCTGTCTGGAGCTGTTTGAGGATCCACTGCTGCTGCCTTGCGCTCACAGCCTCTGTTTCAACTGTGCGCATCGCATATTGGTCTCCCACTGTGCCACCAACGAATCGGTGGAATCCATCACTGCCTTCCAGTGCCCTACTTGTCGTTATGTCATCACTCTCAATCAACGTGGTCTAGACGGACTGAAGCGCAACGTCACCCTGCAGAATATTATCGACAGGTTTCAGAAAGCTTCAGTGAGTGGGCCCAATTCTCCTAGCGAAACCCGCCGAGAGCGGGCATTTGATAGCAACAGCATGTCATCCAGTGAAAAAGTTCTCTGCCAGTTCTGTGACCAGGACCCTGCCCAGGAAGCAGTGAAGACCTGTGTCACTTGCGAGGTGTCCTACTGCGAGGAGTGCCTGAAAGCGACTCACCCGAACAAGAAGCCATTCACGGGCCACCGTTTGATAGAGCCTATTCCGGACTCTCACATCCGAGGATTAATGTGTCTGGAGCATGAGGACGAGAAAGTTAACATGTACTGCGTGACTGATGACCAGTTAATCTGTGCCTTGTGTAAACTGGTTGGACGACATCGTGATCATCAGGTGGCAGCTTTGAGCGAGCGCTATGACAAATTAAAGGTTAGTTTTACCTACTCACCCCTTGTAGCCCAGCAAGTGGGGTGTGAAAAGAAGCTTAGTTGCATGATGGGGAAATACGTTTTCTCACCTCTGGTGAGTGATTGGTATGGGTAGGAGTGCAGCCTGTAATTAATATATAATATGCATGTACACACACATATCTGTTCTTGAAAAGGTGTCAATTAATTTGCCTTAAATAAAGTTACCTCAGTATTATCTAAACTTCCCTATACTTACCATAGGGAATACTAAGCATACTACAAATATTAAAGTAAACTTGTTTATTTACCTAAAGCATTATCCATAGTGACCGGTAAGTTTTTAATATTGACCGCTGTACATACAGGCGTTGGTGTATATACATATACACGGACATTGATTGAAATTTCAGACATTCTTTAAATATTCTGATGATGATTATTTTTAACGCAGTTGCTTACAACTTGAAATCCCTCTTCATCACTGCTAAGCAGGGGAAGCATTTAAGAGCTGTCTTCAGGACTCTCCCAGCAACAGCATTCAGCCACACTTACATAAGACATAGAAATGAAAACAAAAATGAAATTGTTTCAGAGCTACCTGTGACATTCCCTTGGTTATGGGTTTCCTCCCCCCACTCCCCTCCCCCCAGTGAAATGGCATCTATCCTATCAGGTAACAATGCTGCTCTGACAGTCCTGTGTTCCATTGCAGAATGTCTTCAGTATAGTATCGGTATTGCTAACACACATTCTCTGGATGTTCTCCAGTTTCAGCATGGACTTAATTTAACAAAGCTCCAACTCAGAAAGTAGAGATGTATTATACCACTTTGAGCCCAGGATCTTTTAGTTACCAGATTTGCATGCTGCTGCAGAGCAGAATAAGAAAGAAAGAGAGACCCTCAGGAACCCCAACCCCCATTCCTTAGGGAAATGCAGCTTTGGTTATTTCAAAGGAAGACTACAACTGAGAGATCATGAGTATGAAGGTAAAAAGAGCATTCTTCTTCTGCATACAATGGTTTCAATGGCAAGAAACTAACAGAATAGGTTGAATTAACTAGAGGTCTTATCTCAAAATACATACTATTTCATTGTTGTGTGTGCGTGTGCATGTATATATATGCACAAACACTTTATGTTTATATATGAGTGCATGCACATACAAAAAAAGTCATATTATATTAAAACAGTGAATCGTAATGGGAAGAAAATCTCGCTGAAACTGACAGCTTCCTTTTAAATCTTAAAGGATTTCTTGTTTAATAATGAAGTATAGTTTATTTTTACATATATTACACAATTTTATTCTTTGATAAATATAAGATTTTTTGTCATGATTGATAATATTTTACATTTAGTATTATATAATGTGGATATAAAAACCCAATAATTGGCTTAATGAAATGTTACTATTTGGTAGACTAATTAGAACTGTTACATCGCTATTGTTCATTGATTTATATTGGTAGGAATGCACTATTTAATGTGAAATACCTGCCATAATTAAGTATTGGGTAAGTATATTTTTTAATATCTCAATATAAGCAATTAGGAAATATCTCACATTTTGACTTATTTAGATGTAGTAAGCCTAAATAGAGTATTTTAAAAACAGTTGTCTCCTTTTTTTATAGCTTTGAGTTAATATCACCAATAGCTTGGAAAATTCAATTTAAAGCCAGGCTAGTTTGTACTGTGCGTAGGTTTTCTGCTAGCTCTGGTTGTGAACATGAATGCAGTGGGTAGGGTAGATGATTGTCATATGATGCCATTCCACTTTAATGACAATGCAAATGATTGTTTAAATTCCTACTAAAATTATTTTTTTAGCTAAAATTATCTCTATTTACATATTGTATTACAACGTTTTGGCATTTTGTGTCCAAGGTAACAAGATACCCAAATATGTGTTTCCTTGGCCCCAACAATCCTGACAGATATTTCTGTCAGATAACATCAAACCTGTATGAGGGCCATTTGGTACCCACTTCATCATGAGCTATCATTCCCCTCATATAATCCTTCCCTCCATGTGCTGCACTACACTCTAGGTAGAAGGGTAGTAGGCCAGGTAGTTTCTTTCCAGATCAAAGCTCCAGTCTCTGGCCATCAGCAAGGCTATTTGAAAACCATGCCTTATCCCTTCTCTCCCTACCCATTTTTCCCAGAGGCTGAGAATATTTTATGTGCTAAAATCCTAGAGCGAGATCTACAGCATGTAAATCGGCATCATTCCATTGAAATAAATGGAGTGATGTGGGTTTACATCAGCTGAAGATCTGGCCTCTGCTGTCTATCAGACAAGCAAGAGTTCCAGATCCACTCTGGAATTCTGGTTGTCTCCTTCATTAAGGGTAATATTGACCTTTGAGATAGATACTAGGTCAGTCTAGCTACACTACTGCTACTAAGAATGGCAGGATCTTGGTCTTGAGTTTATATGGTGACTTTCATCCACATGGATGTGTATAAGCTAATAAGCTCAGTGCTAAAATTTAATAAACTAAAATGTCAACTAAAAGAAATGGATAAAACTGATGGTCGTGAAAATACTGTTATTTAAATAAAAAGATTTTTGGTGATACAAAGATTTTTGAAAAAATGAACATGTATTATTCCGTAAAATTGCTGGACTCACTCATAAATTTCTAATGATAACAGTTTCCTTAAAAAAACAAAACACACCATATCTTAAGTGACATTTTCTTTCAGTGGAGGGTTTTTAAAATCAACATAGTGTTGATGCTACCAACAGCAACTAGTTGGTTTTTGGTATGTAGCTCTGGGTGTCAAGCTATGCTAATTACTTGCATTCTATCCCAGCAGTGTTGCTAATTATTTAAACAATATATCATCCTTCATTAACCACGGGACAAAAGATGCCATTACAATCTAGCTCCTTTTGTGGCAAAAATGAAGCTCTTTAATTAAGAGTTCTGGTACACTTGTCTGAGGTATGCATGCTAGAGTGGATTTAACAGTCAATGTAATAGTCATTGTGAAGCTCTGGAAACGAGAACTAAAAGTCTAAATCACTTTGCCCTGACAGTTATAACTCCAATCCTGTGAGGTGCTGAGTACTTTCCTCTTTTATCAGCCCCACTGTGAGTTGAAGGCACTCATTTTCTTACAGCAGCAGGTCTCTAGTATTTTTAGTTATAGGATTACATGAAAAATCTTCTGTTTGTTTTAATAATTAATAAAGTAGGCCACCGACATATATGTGTATAATAAAAAAAACTGGGAACAAATCAGTAATATATTGAATTTATATGACATGGTGTAGTGTTAACTTTGTAGTGGAACTTAAAATTAATCTTCTGGTATATAAACAATGTATAGTGTGTTATAAATATTAACAGGAGGTTCACAGGGTTCTAGCAAATGCTCACATCTCACCCCCTTCATGAATGCAAAGAATCTCTATTACTCAATGAACATTCATCCTTTCCTTTTTGTCTTGGAGCAATGGAATGAAACATATACCAGATTTTTTCAGGGAAACAAATCAAAATTAGATTCTCATATAATTATATCTACACAAGTTAACATTAGCTAAGGTTTTGGAGTGAGAGAGAATGTTGTGGGTAGACAAATGTAAGACAGATATAGTCAGCTAATGTTCATTTTGAGTTAATAAACATGTTACGTTTGGGCCTGAAAAAAGGGGAAAAAAATACATCTTGGGTCAGATTCTCAAATGGTGTAAATAAACATTGCTCAATTGAAGTTAATGGAGCTGCTTAGATTTACACCAGCTGAGGATCTGGTCCGTAACGTTCATGTAGCAATATCTCCCATAACAATGTGAAATCAGTTTGGGGTGGCTTTCATACTACCTAATCAGGAGGGATCTTTTGTTACGTCTGCTATAGCCCTGAATATGTCTGTGTAATTCTTATTAATGCTGAAGTGTGTTAGGCATGTTTATGAAGTTTAGATCAGATTCCAGAGTAGAATTCTGTAACTGCCAGAGTGTTGCCTTTTTCATTAACATTTTCTGTATTTTTACTTCCAAAAGTACACCAACAAAAAGGGATCTTTAAATTATGTTTGGTTGCTGGGTTTTTTTTTTAATGGAAAGAAATTACAAAAATAGACAACACTATAATCAAAATCCACATTTTGGTGTGGTGATTTTATGACAGAATCCATTAAAAATATCTTTCTTTTTTCCTAATCTGAATCAGGACACAGGGAAAATAATCCATTTACCTTAACAAGCTTAGTGCTCACAAACATTTTTCAGTGGGAAGCAACTATAAAATATTTAAGCACTGAGAAAATCAAAGTTACATCTTACAAAATTACTTTGAGCATATTATGATAGAAGGCCTTCTGCCAAATCCAAAGCTTCTATAAATAGAGTATAACAATGCATGCATCTTTCCCTATTGTTTTAAACTTGAGGTTAAAACCCTTAATATCTAAGCAACAGAGAGTCCTGTGGCACCTTTAAGACTAACAGATGTATTGGAGCATAAGCTTTCGTCAGACGCATGGGTATTAAAGGTTAGTCTTAAAGGTGCCACAGGACTCTCTGTTGCTTTTTACAGATCCAGACTAACATGGCTACCCCTCTGATACTTAATATCTAAATGTCTTTGTAGAGATTCTGGTACAATATATGCTGAAATTTTCAGTCCAGCTATGTGTTCCTTACTTCCTTTTTGTATTATTTTTAATTTATGGACTGATCATTAATCAGGTTGCAAATGTATTGTAATATCATCAGGGTCTGACACTGCAAACCTGTACTCATGTAAACAGTCCTGTTGACCACACATGAGTATGTGCTTCCAGGATCAGACCGTACGTCATTATGTACATCTATTAATAGTATGTATGAGTAGATCAATACCTATACACACAAAGATACTAGTGATATCTACATGTACAATGTGTGTTTGTGTGTGTGTGCGTATAACAGAGAGTGTATATAATTTGTGTATGTATGTGTATAATACACATACAAGGTACTAGTAATATCCATATTTACACACATGCACAAACACACACAAATGCACAGTGCATGTGCATGTAAACAGATAAATATGGGGGTGCATAAAATGTGTGTATGTGTAAATATATGTGTGTGTGTATATGAATTACATACACATGTATGTTATGTATATGCATTCCATATATAATGTACTTTTGGCTATTACTAGCACGTTTATGGATGTAATGGATTTCTATTTTTAATTCAGCATTGATTAATGTATCCTTTTAAAAACACTTTTTTTTTTCTGTTGCTGATTTTCATATTTATGAATATATTTTCCCTTTTGTATCTTTGTAACTTCTATTAACATTAGGCTTAATGGTAGTTAATGCATTTAGGAAAGAATATGGGCCTTAGAAGAAACACACAAAGCCTTTCTCAATAGGATCAATTTTTCAATCTGTCAGTGAGCACAATATATTGTATGAAGGATGTGGAAAAAATTATAACTACCTTTACAAGATTGAATATTTTCGTCCTGCTTGCTTAGTACTGAATGATTTTGAGCGATAGCCAGTTGTCACCTTTCTTTCAAGTTATGCAGCTTTAGTATTTAATAAAAGTATTATATTAAACCTGGCAAAATGTGTTCTAGGGAAACTTGAAATTCAATAGCTTCTTGTTCATTCCGTACATGAACTTCAGAAATTAGATGAAACAGGTTTAATAAAAAATTTAAAAAAATTTTAAAGTACGTAAATTAGGTACGATATATGCATACATGAAGTTAATAAATTGTTACATTAGATATTGCCCAACCTAAAAATTGTGTATTCTACTGCATAGATTATTCTTTTTGGTGTCAACATTGATGTTTAGTCACATTTACTTGTATAGAATATTATCAAAACATATAATCAGACTGGCCTCTTTGAAGTGTGCCGATACCCAGACAATAAAAATAAAACTCTTTGTAGCACAATAATCCCTAGAACACCATGGCTACACATATTAGTGTGTAACCTCGGTAAAAAATGGAATAACCATCTCTCACTACACTAATTATGTTAATATACTTATACAATTATGAGAATCCTCTTTTTAGTCCTACATCCTTTGTTTTAGTGTGTGACTTTAAGTCTTTGTTGTTTGTTCTTTTTAGTGGAGAAGAGCAGGACTGTATAACATTTAATTATGGTAACAACCTTTTTAGTATTTTTTCTTTAGAAAACCTCTGTAAAGTAAATTTTAGAATTTGCTTGGTAGACGAGGATGTCTGAAATGACTCGTGCATATGACTATATACTATAATTTCACAGAGAAGAACAATAATATCCGAAGAAGTGGCTCATGCTGCAAAACGTCTGTTAGTCTATAAGGTGCCACAGGATTCTTTGCTGCTTTTAATAATATCAAAAGGTCCTCTAGAAGTTCAATTAAGCTCTTTTTAACTATTTTATTATAATTTCTGAGAATCCACTTAATTAAAAACAAACAAACAAGCAGCGCTGTAAATTTTATTGTGTATTTCACAAAGCTTTAGCAAGACTTCCAAAGTCATCAATTTATTTGGAATTACTGTTTGTTTTTCGCCCACTTTTAGCCCCAAAGTAACTTTAAAAAAAATGTTTTGTTGATGGCATGGGTTATTCATAAAGAGCAACAAAATTAACAAATGGTTAATATAGTCTTACACTCTCCCTTCATATGTTTCTAGCTTCCAGGGGAACTAGACTAAGTAATTGGTTCAGAGAGTCTTTAATAATTTGCCGTTATGCTAGTTCAGAACTTGGGGCTCTTAGTGTTTTTCCAAATCCCTCCAAAGTTTTAACAAGATGAAATTTTTTACTGAGAAGACCATCAGATAGTCTCGTCTGGCATTATCATCTTCCTCATCTGTTCAGGTGGTTGAGAGGGTTAGATGGTGATGAGGAACCACAATGGATAGGAGATGTTTTAGGAAGGACGGGGATTTATGTGGTTAAATAATAAATAACTATATCACAATTAAAATAGAATTAATTTAAAAAAAAGAAATAGAGCAAATGGTTAAGGGGAAAATAATTGTTATGGTAAGTTTAGGAAATGCTTAGTGGTTGGATGATGTGTTGTGATAGAGAAGGAGAGTAGTAACATTTTTTTAAGTATGTGTATATTTTATTAACATAGTAGCCCTGTGACCGTATTATTTTAAATTCAACTATTCGTTAAAATTAAAATGTCAAATACATCTTCAGACAAAACACTGTTAAAATGGAGTTGAGTTTGAGAGTACATGTCAAAAATTTAAGGGTAAAAATAATTGCAAGGGTGTTGTAAGTATTCTTCAAGCAAGCATTACAAGCCTGGGAAATTCAAAGTTAAGTTTAAATATTTAAAAAAAAAATCAAAACCTGTTAAAGCACTGTAGGAGCGCTATATAACACTAACTGTACCCTGCAATCATGCAACACAATAATCATATGATTATGATTAAGGCATATTAATGTTTGTTTGTCTCGGGTTTGATTAAATTGATTTTTAAGACCATTAGGTTTTTTTCTTCACATTTTCTGAACTTGACATATGCATCAAGCAATGTTACCAACAGATCATCAATTCTCTTTCATGTGTTCTAGTCATTAGAGCAGTGGTTCTTAACCTGGGGTGCACGCACCCCTCGGGGGTGCGAGATGCCCTTTCTGGGCGTGCGAGACATGCCAGATTTTTTTGAAAGCAAATTAAAAACTTTGCAGTGTAAACTCATTGCTGTTTCCTTTTCTCTAAATTGTTCTGTACATCTTTTCCCCAGATTTTATATTTATTAACAAAATGGTAGCACCTCATTCAAATATACATGATCTGTGCTGCCTCCCCTTCCTCCAAATTGTGTATAATGGAGTCATCCCTGTTTCACATCCTATTTCCATCAGACTTACGTGACAGCCAACTAGATATTTTGGGATCCATGGAATGCTCAGCAGTGGCAGGAGCTGCTCCTGAATCTAGGGAAGAGAGGTTATTGTTATTTATTTAAAATGTATATTGCAGAGGCCAACAGAAAAATAATAGTACAATTAAAGGGAAAGTCTATAAAATGGTGCTCCATCCAGTTTTAATGTAGGGCACTGAGCGTTCGGCCACAAAGAAGAAACATGAGCAAGTTATCTGTTCCACAGAAATGTAAATGCTGAGATGGATGAGAGGGGTAAGCAAGAGAGACCATGTGAGGAATGTGTATGTTAGAGACATGCTCAAAGTAACACACACAAAACAAAAAATGAGGGAGTGGTACAGACTTAGGTGGCTTGGTCATGTAAAGCTCAGTCCTGACAACTATGTGGGTAAGAGACTCCAACAGACCAAGACTGAAAGAGGCCGATCCAAGAAGTAGTTGTGGGATATCATAAACAAAAACATATTAACATGTGGTGTGATGGAGGATCTGGCATTGGCAGAGCACTTTGGAGGGAGAGGACTCATAGAGCAGATTCTATTTGATGGTACTAAAGTGAGGAAGAAGAGGATTGCAGAGACCAACTAGGTCAAGACTCCACAGTGCTAGGCACTGTACAAACATATAGTTATTGACTGTACCACTATGGGGACAGCCTTTTGTTCCTTCCTCCAGGGGGGAGCAGTGGCAAGAGCCACTCTTAAACATTTGAAGCTGGGAGATTCCTGGCCCAGCAACTCCTGAGGCCAAATTTGCAGACCCACTCAGTCCAACAGGGAATCAGAAGCCGAAGCTGCTCCTGGTCACTGGGGTAGAGAACACGAGGGAGATCTTTGTCTACCCCTACTAGATCTGCAAGCTACCTTGGGACAATTGATGTTGATAGTGTCTAACTAGCTGTTTTTCTAATGGTTTCATACTCAACCGAGAATTGGGAGAGGGAAAAGGGAAGGGAGGGAGGCAAGTGGAAGAGGAGGGCATTTTTATCATAAGGCAGCAATGTTGAGTGAGTAATTCAGGGGAATTGATTAGATATAAAGATCATGGAAAAAGAAGTAACATGCCAGATATTGCTGTACATGTATGTTTTATCCTTTACTCCCTTCTCCCATCCATCTTTTATTTTCTGGTGATCAAATAATCTCTTCAAGGCTGGAGCATAGTCATTAAACATGTCGGTAAAGCGCTTAGCATACTTTGAGTATCCTATAAATAAATAATAATAAGTGAAGGAAAAAGTGATGTACTCTTGACTTTTGGGTGATATGCCGTATGGTGCTGCCTGAAAAAGAGTTTGAGATGGCCTTTTTCTTGTGACTTTTATAGGGTGCATTAGGAGCATCGCTTTTTATTGTGACTTTTTCCTGTGTGCGTTCTGACAATATACAATAGTTCATTTCATACCTGTGTTTTTCCAAAGAGTACCTCAAACAAAAGTACTTTGAGTCAGATCCCTGTATTGGTACTTAAACTTACTGTTCCTCTTTTCCATTAGACTGATTTGACGGAGTTCCTTAGCTTTCTTCTCTGCAGCTGCTGAGGTGTGAGATTTTTGTTGCAGCTAGAATTCGATTGGCACAGATATAGCCATCATTGCCTTCTGGTAAAATCTGCAAGGTTATTTACTATTTATTATCTCTAGAACAGTTCCTGTTGTTTCTAGGATTTTAACAATGGAAGAGAAAGGGCAAGGGGCAGTCAATATTGTTCAATAGTAACATTTTTTTCCCCTTAGGCAACAAGCATTAACACTATCATACGTCAACAGTTGTTTATATAAGGATATGTTTTCAAAGGTGCCTCAATCCAACTTTTAAAATTACATGCACAATTTTTCACATGATCCAAAAAAATTGGATGTGAAAAATGGTGAGTTCAAAAAGACTCAGCAGGCAAAATCTGATGTGTAATTTGAGTGCATTCTTTTGAAATTTCTAGCCATCAGTTCCGCAGAGACAGAAAAGCAGGAGTAGCAGCATGATCTTTTAATTCAGTTTGATAGTATTTGGTGGATCAGAAGGCTCTTCAAAGACCGTAAGAATAGGCGATCCAATAGGAGTGACTGTGGCTAAATTCCTCTTTTTGAGACTTATCTTTTCAAGTATTTTTGAGATTGAGGGGGTTTTTGTTCCATAAGCAACTATAGACTCTTTTTGTCAGTGGCCATTCTCTGACATATAAAACATCAGAAAGATGAGGTGGATGAGGTAATATCTTTTAGTGGACCAATTCTGTCGGTGAGATAGACAAGCTTTCGAGCTACACAGAGCTTTTCTTCAGGTCTGGGAAATGTACTCTGGTGTCACAGCTAAATACAAGATTAAACAGATAATTTGAAACTATCTGTTTAATCTTGAATCTAGCTGTGACACTGGACTAGAACTGAAATTGTCGCAGACAATAGATTAGAAGGGCAATGGGAATGGAGGCTTCAGCGTGGCAGTGAGGAGTGCAGGCCACTGGCTGCACAAAAATTGGGGTCACTCTGAGCCCCCACTCCTGGGACACAGGCTCAGTGATGAAGCTGCATCCAACCCTGACACAGTGCAAGGGCCAGGCCTCTCCCAGAAACAGCCCGGGGCCCTGCCCCTCTGCGCTGAGTCTCACATGCACACCCATCCCTAGTCCCCAATTCAGGTGTGGCAGACAGGTTCAACCCAGCAGGATCCAAGTGTGGAGGGGCTTAGTGTGGGGGATCCAGGTGTGGGGTGAGGGTTCTGTGTGAGGCAATCGGGTGCGGGCAGCTTGGTGGGGGGGAGGGGTCTAGGTGTGTGGGGGGGGTCTGGATGCAGGGGATGGAGCTCGGCGAGGGAGTTGAGGTGTGGGGTGGGGTCTGGATGCATGGGGGTTGGGTGGACGGGGCGGGGGGCAGCTACCTGTACAGTGACTCCTCCCCCTGCAAGCTGGGGAGCTATGGGGACAGGAAGTAGGGGTGGAGCTTCCTGCAGCTGGGGGAGGGGTCACCGTATGNTATGGGGAACCCCCCCCCCCCCCCCCATCTACCCAACCCCCATGCATCCGGACACCACCCCACTCCCCACCCAGACTCCCCTGATCCATACAGTGGAAGAGGAAGTCTCGTTCCCCACCAGCCCAGCCAGGATTAGAAGCTGGAGCCCAGCAGCTCTGGGTGTAGCACAATAGCAAGTGAGAGGGACAGAGTCTCCCATGCATGCCGGATCTCCTCTCCCACCCCCAGGCTATGATTCACGTCTCCCTCAGCTGCTCCCAATGCCTGAACCAAAAGTGCCTGCTCGGGACCACTGCCCGGGAGGGGCGCGTGAATCAATTATTCTATGAGGAAAGAGTAAAATCTGTGGGAGACATTAATTCTGTGCTTGCTCAGTGGCACAGAATTCCCCCAGGAGTATAATTCTGAGCTCAAATCAGGATAAACCAGGAGTATTTCCATTGAAGTCATTGGTATTATACTGAAGTATTATAAAAATTGAAGTGAGATCAGAATCACAAAGCTCGGTCAAAAGAACTTAAATTCCTGAAAAAGTGTTTTATATCCCAAGTGTGCTGGTAGCCATTTACATCCCAGTACTCTTTGTATTTAGAATGGGAAGTACCATAAATATGGTAATAAATTTAACTACTGCTTGCTGTAAATGCTGAGTAAATTCGCCGGCAATTCGGCGGAGGGTCCCTCACTCCCGCTCGGAGTGAAGGACCTCCTGCCGAATTGCTGCCGCAGATCGCGATCGCCGCTTTTTTTTTTTTTGGCTGCCTGGGGCGGCAAAAACCCTGGAGCCGGCGCTGCGTGCCCCCCCCCCCCCCATGTAGTAACCTCATGACCCCCTAAGGGGTCCCTATCCCCAGTTTGAGAACCCCTGATATAAGAGGAAGCAAGGGGGCAATAGTGACTCAGAAGCTCCTGGAATAGTGCTGTTGATGGTACCGCTCCTTGTTCGGGACCGTGTCTAAAATCACAAGCTGCACCTCACCTCCTTGTATCACTTCCTATAATTGCATGTACTATATTGTAAAATCCTGAGTTTCACACTTTTGGAATTAGTTTAAAAATATTGACGTTTTAATTCTGTGTCTAAAGATAAACTCTAACTTGTCTTTTTATAAACAAACAACATTTTTGGATGGATTAAAATACCGTACTCCTTAGCACCATCATGAGAGGCTCAGAATATTGGGGTTGAGGGAAATGATGACTGACTAAGTAGAGGAAATCTTTCCATGAAACTGATGAGAAAAGAGAAACCAGAACAGAAGTGTTCCCTTGTTGAAAATAACCCTGTTGTCAGGTAAAAGACAGTTTAATTGGTAACTTCGGACCAGATTTAGGGGCAGGTGACCGCATGGGGTGCAGGGCTTGGAGGGCACCGGGCTTGGGGTGATGTAAATTATTCAAAACTTTAACAAATGAGAGGGGGGTGCTGAAGATGCTCCGCACCGAGGGCGCCACTTGGTCTAGGGCTGGCCCTGGCTAGCAGTTGTTGTCTGTGCTTGCACTGCGGCAAGCTCTTCATTGAAACTGATCCATGTGAAAGTGTCCTCTTTGATTCATGTTTTGCTCTCTTGAAACATGAGGCTGTATAACTGAGCTCTGTTGTTTAAAGGGGCCCAGACAATATGGTCACACTTTAAAACTGATTACAGACAGGCAGCTGTTTGCCACAAGTGTATCTTGTTCAGAAGTCATTTGCTAGAATTTTTAGGCTGTAGTCAATGGCACTTTGTGCTTGCCTTGCCCCATAACCAAAAAAGATAAAAGGGAAGAACAAAACTCATACCACATTGACTCTTTCCTATATGGTGAGTGTGTATACATAATCTATTAAAATGTGAAAAGTGTGTGTGTGTGCAGGGGGGGGGGGAGGAAATGGTAAACCATTCAAATATTTATTAAAATATGATATTCTCCACACAAAAAAGCCTCACCATATATATAAGGAGAAACCCTTTTCAATGACTAACAGATAGAGAGGAAGAAATTGTTAAAGGAATACATTGCTGGTGCATCCGTACGTAAAATGCAATATAAAATTAACCTAAGTAAAAATTGAGGTTTTTCTGTGTATCCAACCCAAATAGATTCTGTAAAATAGAAGAGGAGAAGTTGGTGCTGATGCGTGTGAATATGAAGGTTGGGGAGAGGTGGAAGGTCTGCAACCCTCACTATCTTCAAGGGCACACATTGTCCACAGCCACTTCACTCTCACTGCAGAGGAATACGTAGTCACAGAATTACATGCCCTTACCTTGCCTTTCCTATGTTTCCTGCCTCCTCCTGTACATTGGTGCCTGGGGTGCTGCTGTCGTGGTCACAACACAATTGTGGTAGTTCCACTGTGTTTTGGGCCTTCCTCATCTGAAGGGGGCAGGGACAGGATTTGAGTCAGTAGGGTTAACTACCGCACATATGTCTCTAAGGCTACTATTGAAGGTTTATAATTATTAATCTACAGGTTTGAAAAAGTTATCTGCAGTAGGATATAATGCCTGCATTCTGTCACTGGCCCTTCGCTTCCCCCACCCCAGAGAACAATAGTTGTCCCCATAAATAAAAAATTCCGGTCTAGATACTTGGTCAAATTAGTTAACATGTACGTTGATGTTGTTTTTGTTGCACGTGTTTAAATGAAGGCAGAATTTTCCTACTGTTTTATTAAGCCCATCAACAAATCTGTCTGTACTCAATGTGTTGCATCATCACTGACCTTCTTCTGATGCTTCTGTTGTAGCTCATGGGGCTATGTGACCTTAATGGAAAGAACAGCTCCATCAATTATAGCAACAGCCATCCTCATAATGCCTTTCCACTTTTTTTTTTGAATTGCCACCCAACTCACTGAATTAGCCCCTTTTTTTGCAGGGGGGAATGGTGGAGCAGCACTCCAGAAGTTCAGATGCTTTCCCAAACCTCTCGTCTAAAAACTGGACTAAAAGTCTCATGCAAACAGGATGTCATGAGATTTCTGTTTCTGGCTGGGTAAGAAATATTAGAAGAACTCTTTTTATTTACTTCAGTCCTTCCAGTCCTGCCCTTGTTGAGAAAAAAAAATCTTACACATATTCTACAGAAATGATCTAAAAGTGCTATGTCTATGTCATACTGTTGCCTTTTGGATCAATAACAATAGAAAAAGTCATACTTCTTGTTAAGGGTAACTATGTGAGGGGGAAATGAGAGAAATAAAATAAAATAAAGAGTTAACTATACTTTTCTGAACCTGGAGAAGGTTTGGGTTTGGTTTGAAATTGACTCCTGCTTCATCCACATCAGTTTGCACATTCCCAGTTGAAACCAATGCAATTTACTTTGTCAAATAAATCACCACTGCTCTTTAGAAAAACACACCAACAAATCCTCCTCAGAGCAGTGTTGTTAGGATCCCATTGCTGTTAATTCTGCCCCATTGAAGACAATGGGGCTTTAGACTTCACCGTTTAGTCAATGGGCACAAGACCAAAGTCCATTGTGGACAAATTTGCAAACTACACTGCCCAGTTGTTGCCTACATTAACATTGCCTCTTAAATAAAAAAAAAAGGCCCAGTGTTAAACTCAGTAGTGTTTACAAGCTAAATTATCTGGTTATAAACTAAATTATCATCAGAAGTTACAGATGCATGTGTAGGAGTGATTATTTTTTTAATTACCGATGTGTCTAGTTAGTAATGAAACTGTCATTAGCAAGAAGGAAAAGGGGGGGAAAAAAGGGCACTGCTTATTTTGCGCACTTTTACAGACATATTCTAGGACTGATAAGAGCTCCAATTCATCCTGAAGTCGGAGACGGGAGTCTTCTTGTTGAATGACTACTGTGCACATAGTGGGACTATTAATCTGTTGTCACGTATTTTCCTTGGAGGAATTAGTTTCCTTCCTGAGGAGGTCCAATAGGTCAGGTAAATATCTGAGTTTGGAAGCTGTTTGTATGAGTCCTGCCCTGTTAGACTGAACATTTCTACAAAGAAACTGTGAGAGGAAAGCTCTAGGAAACCTTATCGTGCAGCTATGCAATACAGTAATGTCGGGGAGCCATTTTAACTGTGTATGACAGATAAAAGGTCTCCTCTATATTGTGTCATTTGAGAATCTAGCTTGTTAGGAATCAGTATTCAGGGTTTTTTGGGGTTTTTTTAATAGCATTGGCTGAGTAGAGATTAAGAGTCAGATTGTGGAGCCTTTACTTAAACCAGCCCTTGCTCATGCGAGTAATCCCTGGTATTACTTGATCAAATAAGCATTCTCCAGTGTACAGATTCTACAGTCAGGCCCTAAGAAATTTGAATCTATTACGATCCATCTGTTCTCTTATTTTATACTGAGATTGTAAACATTTTGGGGCAGGGATGGTCTTTTTGTTCTGTTTGTACAGTGCCTAGCACAATGGGGTCCTGCTCCATGATTGGAGACTGGGGCTCTTAGGTGCTATGATAATACAAATAAATAATAAAATATCTCAATTATACAGTATTTACATTGGTTCATCCGGCCACACCCTGCCTTAATTTACACCAGTGCAAATCCAGAGTAATCCCATTGAAGTAATGGAGTTATTCTGGATTTGTACTGATGAAACAGAGTTCAGAATTTGATCCGTAGTGTTTTAATTATAAACAAAACAGACAAGCATATGCCTATGCAGCTCTGTTAAGGGCTCTCCCTGTTGTTAATACAGACCTATACCACAAGAAGTAGAGATGAGCCTGAATCAAATCCTCAAAAAGCGAGGAGTATTTACAATATGAATCTGAGGCCAAGACTACACTAGAAAAGGTTTGCCAGTGTATACTATACAGATCTAGCTATACTGGCAAAGCTTCCTAATATAGACACAGTTTATACCAGCAAAAAGAACTCTTGCTTGTATATGTCATAGCGGTTCCCGAAGTGAAATAACCTATACCGGCAAAATCACTTTGATGCTGGTATAACTGCATCAACACTAGGGCTTTTGCTGGTATACCTATGTTGCAAAAATATCACCCCCCTCACTGACATTGCTATACTGGGAGAAGCTTCTAGTGTAGATCTGGCCTGACTGAAACTCTTGTTCACAAGGGTTTGTGAAAACACTTTTGATCTATGTGAGTTTGTCCCCCAGTCCCTGAATTTCACTTTGTGCTTTACAGTGAAATAAATCCCAGCCATTTTTCTGAAACTAGCTGTAGGATATCCAAAAAGGTTCATAAAGCTAAGCCAACCTTTTACAAACCTGCCCTGAATTTTGAGCTTGCAGCCAGCCGCCAAACTGGCCATGTTTTGGTTTTCACTGCAAACATTTAACACAGTTCTAGTACTGTGATATATAGTCTCCTTGGTTGTTTGGAAAGTGCTTCCCTAAAAATATCAACTTCACTTTCCACTGTGGATTTGATATTTAGATATTTATTTTGATATACACATTGACCCTGTTAAAAAAGGAGCACCTACCCCTGCTCTAGGCACTACTTGACTATTCCTAAAAATAGAGAGCTCTTGTGTAACTCTCTTTTAACTACAAATCAACTAATTCAGAATAACCCAGCAGCAATAAACATATGGAAGATCTATGAAGATCTCCCACTAGAATCTTCCCCCTCCTTCAGCCTGGAAAAACAAATGGGCTTCAGAGCATGCCCTGAAAATTAGGGCTATTTCAGACCAAGAGGAGAGCATGTTCCAAAGTATATACAAACTAATTCCTCATTGTTTCACCATAAACCACAGTGAATCCTGATCAAATGAATGCAGCTGTTGTGGTGCTGTAACATAAAAGAGAGCCAAAATATGGTAACTAATTTACTGTTCAGGGATTTTTAAAATATACATTTGGAGAAGATTCATTATTGGTAATTCTTCAGTGAGGCATTTATAAACTTATCCTTTGAGGTGATCGTATCTTCTTTCATTCTGAGAACACACAGAGAAGAAATAGAACCAGGATGACAAATGAGCAGTCAGAAATCTGCAACAAGAAACCGCAAGAACCTCAGGCTAATCCAAACCAAGCTGAAAAACCTTTTGGGAAGGAGATGAAAACTCTTTCATGGGCTGTTAGAAAAATTTACTGAGAGGCTCTCTGCTGACCAGGTCACTGAGGGCAGACTCACCAAGGGGAGGCTGCAAAAGCCACAACCTCCCATCTGCTGGCAGGACTATAAGAATTCGCTGCCTAAAAGTAGGCAATGTTGGCTGGGGAGGAGTTGTGCCCAGCACTGATTCTATGCGTCCCCTCAGCAATCTCTGCTGATGGTGACCCTGTGGAGCTCTGAACATAATCCGAGGGTGGGCTGCCTTCTCACTTATGGTGAATGCTCCCCTGGGGTGTCGGTGACTAGGATGGCACAGGGGAGTATTCCAAATACTTCAGACATCTGTAAAAAATTCAGTGATTCTGGCCCACAAAATGAATACTGCCCATACTGAAGTGTATCTACCCCACAGATAGTCCCAACCTTTGCTCTGGCTGTTTAGAAGTAAACAAGCAGATATCCAGAGCACCAAAGTCATGAAGAAGTGGACATAATATCATTTACACTGCCATAAGACCACTGGCAAAAGAAAAACAGTTGCATCCTGTCTTATCCCGAAGAGGGTCTAGCTTCTTATTTGTGCTAATTGTGACCCCAAACTATATTCTAGCTTCAGAAAGTGGAAAAATATACAGTGCCAGAGTCCCTTCTTCAAGTGTTCTGATGTTTACTATGTTTGGTACTTTGACTAGAAAATTGCTACTTGTTACAAAACTATGCATACAAATTGTAGAAGTATACGATTAAACAGATGAAATGTATATTAAAGCTGGTGAGATGAGGGTAAAGCATGATTTGAACTATGTTAACTGAAATTGGTGTGAACCAGGGTGTGACGGGGTATACTAGGCCCTTTAAGGTAAAAGGCCAGCAAATGAGTAATGAAGGTGTGTCCCCAGGTCTGCCTAGAAAGGCTGCAGGGAAGAAGCCAATCAGAACTCAGCAGGCTCAGCTAAAAGGAGTTAGTTCCTGGCAGGGACTAGAGGAGCAAGGAAGGTGCTCTTTTCTGGGGTTTGAGACAGAACCAGAAGACGGCGTTCTGGTGACATTGGCATTCTGTGGAGAAGAACTTCAGCCCTGAGGTAAGGGTGAAGAGGAAGGGACTACATGGGAAATGGCCCAGGGAATAGCAACAGCTATTTATAGGGTCCCTGGGTTGGGACCCAGAGTAGTGGGTGGACCCAGGTCCTGCCACTGGCAGGATGGCCTAAGCCCCAAGAAGGGGATAAGACTCGTTTATAGCCCCAAAAGAAGGGCAGGACCTAAAAAAATCTCCAGGGAGAATGCTCTGGGGGGCACTCCTCTATACAAGGGCAGACAGGGACTTAAAGCTAGCCAAGAAGGGTCTGAGGACTGAGCCCAGAGACAAGGCTAAAGACATTACTTAGGGCACAGGGACAGGCCCTGTTGGACCTTTTACCCTGGAAGGGGTTTGTTTGGTCACATGTTGACTGTGTGTGACTTGGCCAGATGGTGGAACCACTAAAGAGCAGTGTTGACAAGGGCAATAGCTGACAGGGCACAGCAAAAAGGGAGAGAGAGAGAGAGAGTGAGTGCAGGTTTGCACCTACCCAACACAAGGCGCTCACGAGAGGTGAGTGTGCGCCATCACATGGGGCTTAGGTTGAGTCAGTTTTTACAAGACCAGAGAATATGACTTTAGACTTGCAAACCAGATATTCAGCTTATGTGAACTGTTGTAGACAGGTTGAAGTTGGTGGAGCTATGACATTTTACACTAGCTCGGGATGTGTCCATAGGAATGTACGGCTCTCCGTGTTCCCAGATTAAAATGAGGCCATTTGCACCTTTCTCACAAGAAACCCCTGAGTTTTGTGAAACCCTTATTGTTCTTGAATAACACAATGTTTGTGGGAAAGTGGAGAAAGAGAAAAGTGGCTTTGGGAAAAGACAGCTCATAAGGCTTCTGAAAAGAGACCGAGTCCTAGAAGTACACAGAGAAAAATGGAAGGTAGGGCACTGTCAGAAAGCAAACACTTTGTTTCAAGGAGACGAAAAGATGTTAGCTGAAGGGAAATGGAAACAGTGGGCAGCTCAAATCAACAGGGTATAACCAGCACAACCAGATTAGGTAGTGTGAAGCTACAAAAGAATATTTAAGGTGGAAAGCTTACTCTGGAAGGTAGACATTCCTCCTGGTCCTTATTTGACAGAAGCTGAAAACTAGGAACTTGGTATGTGAGTGATAGAATCATCTCCTTTATTAGAGAAAGATATCGCTGTACTCTGAGAGGATTTATTTAGGACATCTGAGGGTGTCTACTAATTCTTTCTGAATCCAGAGACAAATTGAAATAGGGGAGAGCTGATCTAACAGCTGATACCAGACTGTGGAAGAACTGAGACAAAGCAGACAAGAGGGGAAAACTAAGCCCTATATCAACCCAGCTGCTTCACATTGTAGCGGTGATTGAACAGCTGCACAGAATAAACATTCAGTCACACACATCTCAAACAGGGGTCGCCGCTTGTGTAGGGAAAGCCCCTGGCAGGCCGGGCCGGTTTGTTTACCTGCCCCATCCGCAGGTTCGGCCGATTGCGGCTCCCACTGGCTGCGGTTCACTGGTCCGGGCCAATGGGAGCTGCTGGAAGCGGCGGCCAGTAAGTCCCTCGGCCCGCACCGCTTCCAGCAGTTCCCATTGGCCCGGAGCAGCGATCCGCGGCCAGTGAGAGCCGCGGTCTGGCCAGGTAAACAAACCAGCCCGGCCCGCCAGGGGCTTTCCCTACACAAGCGGTGACCCCTGTTTGAGAAACCCTGCCCTAGAGGGAATGAACAGAACAGGTAATTATCAAGTGATTCATCCCCCGTTGCCATTCCCAGTTTCTGGCAAACAGAGGCTAGGGACACTTCAGAGCATGGTTTTATATCCCTGTCCATCCTGGCTAAAAGTCATTGGTGGATCTATTCTCCATGAACTTACCCAGTTCTTTTTTGAATCCTGTTATAGTCTTGGCCTTCACAACATCCTCTGGCAAAGAGTTCCACAGGTTGACTGTGCATTGTGTGAAGAAATACTTCCTTTTGTTTGTTTTAAATCTGCTGCCTATTAATTTCATTTGGTGACCCCTAGTTGTTGTGTTATGAGAAGGAGTAAATAATACTTCCTTATTTACTTTCTCCACACCAGTCATGATTTTGTAGACCTCTATCATATCCCCCCTTAGTTTTCTCTTTTCTCAGGTGCAATGTCCCAGTCTTATTAATCTCTCCTCATATGGAAGCCGTTCCATACCTCTACCTATAAGTAGATCATTATGACCAGCTCAGGCTGAATTTTTCAAATTTCAATTTTGCAACAAAAAGAAAGTGATGAATTTTTCATGAAAAATTGTCTTGTTTTTTGGCCAACTCTAAGAGTATATGAAATAAGAGCTGGTTAGTGTAAACATGGAGCTTAAATGGTATATTTCTGTACTTTTGTATACGAAGTCTAATTCTTGGAATCATGTTTCCAGTGTGAATATTCACTATTACAGATTCAGTTCAGAAATAGCTTTCTGTGAGTATTTTATGCCATGCTTCCTCAGATGAGTTGTCTGACACTTGAGTGCACAGATAGCATTGTTAGAGCATGAGAGCACGCCAATAGATTCCTTTACTTTATGCCTACTATTCTTTGTTCCTTACGTTTAGTCCAGATGGTAAAAGCATTCCTCACCAACTGCTGACCTGAGCAATGCAAGCTGGCTTGGATGTAAAAGGACAAGAATGTGGGGGCCGGGAGGGAGAGGGGGAGGAATTGGACTTTTGATCAAAAACCACCAAAATTTTAAAAAGACAGAAAAGCTGTGATCACACTGTCATGAGTTTATGTTCAGCAATAACTTTCAAAGAATAACTTGTAAGAATTTTAAAATGTTTTTTTTTCTTCCATGTAGAAAGGCTGTGTGTGATTACCTGCACTTCTTAACTTTTGCTGTTGTATTAAAACTGCTTAATATCTCTAACATCTTAAGTATGAGGCAAGAAAAAAATGGCCCGTTACATCCTTTTGTTGCTCACCATTGGTCAATAACCATGAATTCCTTTTTTGGACATAATTATAAGAGATATAAGAGCTAGTATTTGGCCTAAAGGTAAACTTTTTACAAGCATGAATCTATTGTAGCAACAAACTGAAGTCTTTTGAATTCATACTGCCAGAAGGGGGAGAAAAGAGAGAAATGGGGAGGGTGGGATTTATAGGTCGGTCGTTGATTTCATTTAATTCATTTTTTTTGTAGCTTTAGGAATACAAATCTGTCTGAGATTTAAAAAAACAAACATTAATTTTTCTTTCATAGTTTAGCCAAATTACAAAGTGCTGGCAACCCTAGCAAAGAGTATTCACAAGCATCTTTCTGTGGACAAACAGCCTTGCCTTATACTGATGAATCTGGACTTTAACACTTAGGGTACGTCTATACTACCCGCTGGATCGGCGGGTAGTGTTTGATGTATCGGGGATCGATTTATCGCGTCTCGTCTAGACGCGATAAATCGATCCCTGAATCGACATCTGTACTCCACTTCGGCAGGAGGAGTAAGCGGAGTCAACGGGGGAGCTGCGGCGGTTGACTCGCCGCCGTGAGGACGGCCAGGTAAGTCGAACTAAGATACTTCGACTTCAGCTACGCTGAAGTTGCGTACCTTAGTTTNTGCCCCCCCCCCCCCCCCCCCCCCCCCCCCAGTGTAGCCCAGGCCATAGTATCTTAGGCTGTTTCAGCATTACTTCAGGGTGGAATGGCTCCTTCTGCCTTAACTCTATCACACATTAGTGCAGTGATTGCTTATTGTCTGACAAATCCCTATGATTTCTTTTTTAGTACTTATAAGCTTAATCCTAGATTTCTCTTTGGCATGTACTCTGTGTTGCATCAGATAGAGAAACCTGGCCAGCTTCTTTAAAGGCCCATGGTAAAATTTTCAAAAGCACCCAAGTCACTTAGGGTGCAATCCACAAAGCAATTGAGGTGCCTAACTTCCAGATTTAGGTTTCTAAATCCCCATGTGTGGCATCACTGTGATCCATGAAACTCCTTCTTGACTGCTGCCTTGTCCTGTAGGTGCTTAAACTCACTCAGCATCTAACTTTCTGCTGTAACAGTTCTGTAGGCACCTAAGTTTTAGACCCTGGGGCATGTGCACAGCTGCCTCCTCTCGATGCCCAGGCACCTATCTTCCCACCTAAGCCCCAGAGCAATTCATGAACAAGGAAGCTAGGTGCTTGTCTGCCTCAATCACACATGGGATCCAATCCAGTAGATGGCCTCTGAGAATGCCTACTGGATCTGGTCCCATTCAAAATCCTATTGGAGGAGGAGGTGGTGGTGCTGATGCCCACCTTATAATGTTTAGCCCAGTGGTTAGAGCACTTACCTGGGATGTGGGAAATTCAGGTTCAATTCCCACCCCTCCTCTGCTAAAGGGAGAGACAGGATTGGAATGGAATGGGGTGTCTAACCACTGAACTATGGGATTGTCTCATGTGTAGCTGTCTCAGTCTCTTCTGCTGAATAAATAAAGAGCCACTGGCAGCAGGGGGACTGGATCCTGGGTCTCCCACATGGATGCCCTAACCACTGGACTACAGAGTCATTCTCTCACTCTGTCTGGCCCAATGACTGCTCCACTGTAGCTAAATACTTAAATAATCTTTGTGAGAGAGGGAATGATTCTATAGTCCAGTGGTTAAGGCACCCACCTGGGAGATGGGAGACCCTAGGTCCACTCCCCACACACACTGGAGCTTTATCAGCAGGAGAGATTGAGGGAGCCCCACATCTGAATATCCCATAGCTCAGTGGTTAGAGCACCCTCCTGAGAGGTAGGTGCTTAGGGCCAGATTTTGCCACCCATATTCACTAGAAATAGAACCTTATTCTGTGAACAGGCTTTCAACAGGACTAATCAGAGTAAAATACTACTCAATGTTAGAGTGGCTAATTCTGGCCCTTACTAAACGGAATCTCCTGCAGAGGAGAGCTTCCAAGCAATGCCTTATTTTTTCATTTGCATTGTCCAAGAGAGTCCTATCTTTTAGATAGACTTCTTTAAGAGAGATTCAGCAAGTTAAGACAACACTGAATTCCTTGGCATGGCAAGCCTGCAGTTTGGCCAGAGATGTAGTCTGACTAACTTGTATAGTAACAATAGTTCTCTGATACTGAGATTTGGGAGGGAAGACCAGAAGCAAGTGTTTCAATCTAATATATAAGAGAATGGCGAACAAAAAAGCCATTGACCAGGACAGCCATTACATGAGACAAGTTGTCAAAGCCTGGAATCATCCTGGCCCAATGGGGGCTGTTGTCAATTATGTCTGGGGTAACTTGCGTGAGGTCATTAGCTCTGTTCTCTTTTGAGGAGTGTTCACTCCTTAAGGCGCTGCAGGTCAGATGATTAGTTAGAGGGAAAGCTAATGGGTCAGGATTCCAACAAGGGGCATTTAAATAGGTTTTTGGGAGCTTTGCAAATCCCAAGGTTGATTTCCTGTTCCCAGGTGTCCTGGGATTTAAAGAGATGTTCATATTCCCCTCCCCTTCTGTAAGCTATTTAGTGGAATGAGCAGTTAACAAAATTGACACTTAAATTGTTCTTCTGAGGTGATCTCTAGAGTTAACACCCCATTAGGCACCTACCACACTTATGAGCTCTGAATACATAATAATTTAAAAATAAATAACTGAGCTGAATGGAGGAAGGGAAAGAGTTCACATCTCTCTAAGCTATTGTTTCAGGTAGAGTCCTACATGGGACTGCTGTAGAGCCTGGCAGCGGGATTGAGATCCTGCGGGTCCTGCAGGACCCGCTACCAGAACAGTGAAAGCAGGTGGGAGTGGGATTAAAGAATAGTCCCGCACACGGCTCTAGTTTGAGGCTCTTTGTCAGCAGACTCAGACAACAGAGTATTAGTTACATCAGTTCATAATTGGAAGGTTTTGTTCACAACCCTAAGTGTAGAATCTGATTAAACTGATAGCATATGCCTCCCTGTCCCATTTAGATCCACCACCGCTTGGAGACTCTACTGAATGCCTCTGCTAGTACATTCAAGTCTCAAAATACTCTGAGGCTTCTGTTGTTTGTGAACCACAACAGAATGAGACTTGAATTGCTCTGAGGCTTTCTGTCAGAGCATGCCATGCAGCCTGATGTGTGACTAATTTGAAAGCCTCAAGGTAGTGTGACGTATGAACTAAAAGTAGAGGGGACAAGTAGAGAGGCTGCAAAACCTCATGACAACAGATTTCTACATGTGAGAGAGAGGAGACAGACACTGTTGGAAGAAGAGGAGTAAATAGAGATGGACAAAACTTGATAGGTTGGGTGGTGCCTATATGAACTTCTTTGTCCCATGAAAGGGCTGAACTTTACACCACCTTGTTTCTTTGCAAGATTTTCAATAGATCCTGGATCTAGCTAGGCCACAAATACCAGAAGAAAAACTTCTTACAGTTTTTCTGCACCTCTGCTTCCGATTGTGGCTGAAACCAGGAAGCGTGAGGCCTATTAATCTTGAATATGGGGAGCAGGGCTGGGAATAAAAAGTAGCCTAACTATTGTATACTTCAGATAAAGGTTGCTTTCTGATTCATGATTGAAACTAGTTTACTGTAAAGATGGTGCTCTCCTCCTCCCAAACTTTGAAGTTCAAATAAAAAGGGAGCTGGATCCAAAATGTCCCTGGTGTTGCACAGATCCTATTTAACCAAATATTTTAGAAATGTAATGTTTCAATTTTATTTGGGGGGAGAGGGGAATCTAGTTAGAATGAGCAAATCTTTTGGGAGTGGTTATTCTTTAAACCACTTTATCCATTTCCAATCATAATTAAAGTATTAAATAAAGAAAATAGTCTTGCTTAATCTGATTGCATAAATTAATACTTTGAGCAATACACAGTGCAAGCTGATGATTCATCTTTGCAAAGGAAGATTTTTTTAATGAAAATTAATAGCCTCCACTAAGGGCTTGTCTACACTACCGCACGGGGTCGATCTAAGATACGCAACTTCAGCTACGTGAATAGCGTAGCTGAAGTCAACGTACTTAGATCTACTTACTATAGTGTCTTCACTGTAGTAAGTCGACAGCTGATGCTCTCCCGTCGACTCCACTTGCGCTCCTCGTTCTGGTGGAGTACCGGAGTCAATGGGAGAGCGCTCAGCGGTCAATTTATCGGGTCTATATACTAGACGCGATAAATCAACCCCCGCTGGATCGATCGCTGCCCGCTGATCCGGCGGGTAATGTAGACAAGCCCTAAGTTAAGACATTGCAGTTTGTTTGTCACTTCTTTGTCAGTTGATATGCTGAGATCTGTGCATATATGCTTATACTTAAAATAGTAGGCTTTAGCTTTATATTGGTGCATGGCTCTTACACATCTGCATTGCATATGTTTATGAAGGTGTTTTCTGGGGTGGAGTGGGGTGGAGTTTGGAAAGGGTGATGGGCACATGAAACCAGTTGCAGCTTCCTAATCCTGAGCTTCCCAGCCTTGGCACAAATTAAAAGTTGCATTGGAGCAGCTCTGACTAGTATAGAATCCAGGTGTATGTTGGGATTCCATCCGTGACCTCTTTCCACTCAGCTTCCCAAGAATTCAGTTTGACTCCAGACTTTGTCACTCAGGTACCTTTATTTGTCATACAGCAAGACTATGCTGAGCTGATCAGACTCAAATATGGGGTGTCTGTGTGGTGTGAATGCAGGGTATATCACATCTCCAAAGTTACAGAGAAACCCTCTCCCTTTATATACATTTACACTTCTCAGTGCATTTACTATACACTACATCACACAGTTTTTGATTGGCTTGGTTACTTTGCAGGAACCAATTGCTGTGCAGCATGTTCTGTCCATGTATAGTTCATGCTTGACTACTCCTTACCTCATCTCTACGTTCCTAATTTATTTTGTCCATTGTTGTTCTTGTTCATCGTAAATGGTTCCCTGATGTTCTCCCTCTTATCTTAGCTGGCTCAGACATTTTGTCTTCTGAGCCTACTGATCTATTTACTTATCTTATTTAGTACAAAACCATCAGTTTTCAATCTAATGATCTGTTTACCTCCCTAATTCTCTCTTTCAAGAAATGAGGCCTCTCTCCAGGTGTTAATTACTCATGTCAGGCCAGACCTCAGCTACAGTGTAGCATAGCCTCCACCACACCCCCATCCCTGACAAGATTCTAATACATCCCCTATACTAGGGTTCGAGGGCTGGTACAGGAGGCAGTGAAGCCACTATAATTAGCTTCCCATCAGCAACAAGCTCCCTTGCACAGACAGAATTATCAACTGACCATCTCTGGATATATTAGGTCCACTTCACTCCAACAACTTACCAGAGAAGCTGGCATTTTAGTGCCAGTTCACCTTTACAAAGAGAGAGAAATCTGATGAGTAATCAGTGGAAGAAAACTAGAGTAGAAAAAGTAGAAGTGGGTGTGTGGGGAGAAACCATTTTAAGGCCCCAATCCTGCACTATTGAAATCACTGGGAGTGTAACAGTTTAAGGACCAAGAGGCCTGGGGCTAGCCAGCCCCATTTATTCAGCACACCTGTGCAATAATTAACTGCATTTTAGGCAGAGTGGAATTAGGGCCAGGTGATAGCCTGAAACACCTGGGGCTCATAAAAGGGCTGAGAAGAGTTAGTTTGCAGGAGGAACCACATGGAGCAATCTGGGCTCCTGTGAAAGGCTGCAAAACAGGGTTTGGATGAGGTGTTGAGTTAATGAGGGGACTCCAGAGAAGGAGCTTGGGAGTCCGGGCCAAAGAGAGAGAGAGAGAGAAAAAAACAAAGCTGGCCCAGAAGGGGCTGGCAACAGGGCCCCAGAGGGCAGGCTGAAGAGGAGCCCAAGTGGGTGTGTCACAGTTTCAGGGTAACTGCAACTGTATCTCCTCCCTCCCCCACCCCCAAGTTCTTCTCCAGGAGTTCCTAATCAGGTCTCCAGCCATCGCCTGTCTCTAGGCAGGGACCCTTGTCCCGCTCCCTTCTGACAGGGGGTTTTAAGGCTGCACTGCTTTCTGTCTTACACTGTGATATCTCCAGCAAGCCAGTCTGCATAACAGCCAGCACCTGTGCTTTGGTTTTCCCCTGGGGGCTACGGACAGTGTATTGCCAACAGTCACCACACAGCTCTTTTTAAGCAAGCACATTTATTCTTATGGTAAAAACATTCCAGAGAAAACATAAACAAATAGATTAAAACACACTAAACATACCTGGAATCACCAATCAGTCTTATGGGGTCCTAGTAGGCCAAAGTCTGTCCAACCTTTCTGCAAGGGTTAGTGGCGCCTGGGCAGAAGATTCTGTCCATTTACTGGATTGGAAAAAAAGGCCCTGTGTCAGTTCAAGCTCCTCCTTTTATACCAAAAGCCCTTTCTTTGTCTCCCAGTCACTGGCTCAAGCTGGGTTTTCCAGAATTTGCACACTTCCCCAAGAGTGGTACCTCTGTAGAGTTTAGTCTCAAATCACCATGACCCCCACGGTTTATATTTCCTGTAGGAACTGTGCTAACCCTCTCCCATGGAGTAGCATACAATCCTACATAAACCATTCATAGAGTTAAGACAATATGGTCCCCAAAGATGCTGCATGCAGTTGCAATATCTGTCACATGGTGAATAAACCTTTGGTTTGTGTAAAGTTTTGTTGCACTTGTGTTTTGACTTTTCACACCCAGGTAGATGGACTGGACTAGATATGACTTAGTCAGAGGGCTAAATTGTGGAGTGAAGCAGAAAGTCACAGGGACAAAGGTGATCAATAGGTGGCACTAAAGGCAAGCACAGCTGTGACCAGGTGCCTGGATGGGCCACACTGAGAATGCCACTCTCAGGCAGACTGCAAGAAATAGGGCAGATGATTCCCCCCACCCTGCCAAATGGGTGGTTTATTGTATAATTAGATTCACCAAGCCAGTAACAATAGAGCTTCTGCAGAACCACACTGGTTAAACAGAAGCCAAACACAGTCACCTTTAGACATTCCAGGCCTTGGCTCCCATCCAGACAAACAGGCCTAATATAGTGAGAGGTTACTGAAAACTCATTTTGCCATATGTGAGGTTCTTACTGATCCCAAAGGGTCAGACACTTACCCCAGATGAATGTATATCTCAGATCTTACCGAAATATCACGCTGTCAGCCAATCCTTAGTAAACTAACCAAAGATTTAACAAAAGAGTTATAAATAGTTAATAGATCATATACATACAAATGATTGCAAAATCCTTAGATCAGGTTTGTAGCAGCGATGGAATAGACTGCTGGCTTGCAAAAGTCTGTCTGGTGACTTCCAAAAGATTGGTAGGCCCCCAATCCGTTGTTCAAGATGCTCCTTTTAGTTGTAAATCCACAGTCCAGAGAATTAGAACAGGAAAGAGGCAACATGGAGATGTCTCATGTGACTTTTTATATCCTCTGTCATGTGCATGGAATTTTACTGTCCCATACAAAGCCCACGGCCCCTGTATATGGAAAGTGGCTGGTCAAAGGTGGAGTCCAGGGTTACATGAGCATATTGCACGTCCTTACATGGTTTGCTGAATCACAGGGAATGTCCATTAGCTCCTCGCTGTCTGAGGCGTCCTCAGGAACAGCTATCTGGATGGGATGAGTAAAAGCAGCAAAGAATCCTGTGGCACCTTATAGACTAACAGAGGTTTTGCAGCATGAGCTTTCGTGGGTGAATACCCACTTCTTCGGATGCAAGGGATGAGTTTCTTCAATGGCCTGTTGTGAGGGCTGAGTGTCCTTGATGGGCCATCAATACATTTACATCAGGGCTAGACAGCTATGTATCTAGGGTGTGTCACCCAGGAATACAACACAGGTTTAAGATACAAATACATATCTAATATTCGTAACTTCAGATACAAAGATGATCCATGCATATAAACAGGATAATCATGCTTAGCAAATCATAACTTTTCCATTCACACATTACTTGACATACTTTGTACACGATTTGTTGCAATTGTATAACATTGATACAAATGGTCGTCTATCTTATATACAACATCACAACACCTGCAGCACCAAGTCCTGACACCAGAGTGTACCAAGGCAGTCAGTGGAACTGCTGACAAAGTTTTACCATTAACTTCAATGGGAGCAGGAACAAGCTGTGACAGATGTGGCAATAACAACGAGGAGTCCGGTGGCACCTTAAACACTAACAGATTTATTTGAGCATAAGCTTTTGTGGGTAAAAAACCCAATTCTTCAGCTGCCCAATTCTTCAGATGTGGCATGTCCTGCAATATCTCAGAGAGATCTTACTGTATTAAGTTTATGTATCATTGTGGGCAAGGGATTGTATGTGATTTAATGGGGGTGAGTGACCACAGCCTTCCAGGAACTAAGACCAGTGTGTGGTGAATAGGCAAATTAACTGAGGTAGTAACATCTCCAAAGAGGTATCACTACCTAGAGAGGCTTGCCTATACTGGTTCAAACTGGATTTGTCAGAGACCAACAGTCAAAGAAAGGAATTTTGGATGAATAGCTTGAGTTCAAACTGACTCAGGGCCTTCTTTCTGATCCAGCAAAGGTCAGGACCCTTGGCCTAAGGGGGGGGGAGGGGGATCAGAATCCTCCGGGAAGGGTTGGAAGGACTGAGCTTGCAGTTGGGATGACCTCTGAAAAGCATTTTAGCATGCATTGAGGTTCTTTTATTGTTTTTTTTTTTAATATGTTTTCTCTGTAAGGCTTTCACCTTAAGGATTAATATGCTTGCTTAGAAAGAGCTGTGTGGTAATCTATATCTGTGGACAATTATACTGTTATAGCGTCTGGAGAGAAAGCAAAGCACAGATACTGGCCTGTTTAGCCCATCTGGCTTGATGGGAATAACACAGTGCAGATAGGGAAATGTGCAGTCTGAAAAAACCCTGTTCAGTACAGGAGGGAAAGAGATATGCATCTCTGCCCAGGAGAGGTGATGGCTGAGGAGCCAGTAGCCTAAAAGTGGGTGCCCTTGGTGGACCATGGAAAGGGAATACAAGTGCAGTTGCCCTGAACACAAGTCTGTTAGTCCCACATCTTATAACAAATAGTATTGCTGTCATTATAAAATAGTGCTCTCTATTTGTTATATTTTTTCCACATCAAAATGCTCAAGCGCTAGAAAGTCATTCCCCAAACTAGCATTTAGTCCCTGGAATCCAGGGAGATTACTGATGAACCCAGGAAGCTGAGTAACACATACTGCCTCCTCAGCCACCCCAGAACCTGCATGACACATATCAAAAGCTCAGGTTCTTTGGGAAGAGATGAGCTTTTCCTGCAGGGTGGCTTAGGGTCTCAGGACGGGAGGGCGGTATGGCTCGGGGGGGCTCTAGCTGGCTCGGGGCTCCTCTGGCCGCGGGGGTGGGGAACAGGTGAGGCTTAGGGCTTCTCTGGGGGGCCTCGGGCAGAAGGGGTGGGGCTGGTGGGACTAGCCTCCCCGAAGGAGGGCTCCACCTGCTGCCCATGAACACGCATCCTCTCTCTTATGTAGTCAGCCCAGATTGAGTTGAGCTGCTCCCTCTTATACTGTGGTTACAGTCGGAGCATACCCAGCATGAGGGGGTGTGGCTTCCTCAGCCCACAGTATGGGGTTAACCTCTTCCTGTTCACTGTGGAACAGGTGACAGCTGGGTTGCAGTATCTTCCATTCTATGCTGGGCTTTTGATTATAACAGGAGGCATCCAGCTTCAGTTACCTGTACTTCCCCTTTCCTTATTTCTATTTATCTATTATTTCTGATATAAGCTCAGGAACACGATAAAAAAGATCTAACACTCAGTGAAATGCACACAGCAAACAGCAGCAAGGAAATGTTGCACTACAACAGCACAGGCACAAACATTACAGTTAATAGATGTCAATGGCTTTAAGAGCTTCAAGCCTTAGTGCTTGTGATTTTGCTATAAGAATCCCCTGAATACTTCTGCAAAGAGTCCCCTGATTGTGTGGTAAATTCTAGTGATTTGGGATGCTATCAGGGTTAAAATAACTTTCCCCCAATCTTTATTCTTTATAAAGTGGAACTATATGAGCCAGACCAAGCTCCATAGATCCATGTATGGAGGGAATCCTAAGCAAACACCCACATTACATGAAAAATGTGTGTGTGTATATAATGTTGTGAAAAATAACATGAAAATAAAGAAAAATTTGGTATCCCTGACACCTTTATCCCAATTTCTAACACTGCTACAGCGCCTCAAGTTTGCAAAGCACTTTACACACAGTAATCCTTTCAACAGCCCTGAGGGTTCTGTGACTGTAAGCATCATTATCTCCACTTTACAGATGGAGACACTGAGACAAGGAGATATGCGATTTTTTTTCCCCCCAAGGCCACACAATAAGTCAGTGCCAGACCTGGGATTAGAAGTCAGGAACTAAACTTTATTGAGGATGCTAAAATTTTGTTGCTTGAAACTAGGACAAGGTCTGATAGGTATTGTGCTATGTAAACATTACACACTCAGATGCTGGCAGACAACCAGTCCATTATAGAAAAGGCACAAGCTACAAAAATCAACCAGTGGGATTTCTGGTGGGTGACGAAAAATCACCCTAGAAAGCTAGAGCTCCTGCTCCCAAGTAGTATATGTGAGTTGTCATTCAAGACCCAATATCTCATCCTTTTGTATGTTGAAGGTTTTAGGCTAAAATTCCTTCCTTTGTTGTTCATACAGAATTAAGCAAAGGTACTTTTCATTTACATAAATTATGCATTTGTAGGGAGACAGCAAAGTAAGTATTTTGGCATTTTCATCTCTTTTTGCAGGTTTCAAAGGAAAAACGTATGAAAGCTCAACAAAAAAATTGTGTGAAGAATAGATCCATACATTATTTATGCCTATAGATCTATACATAACCCATTTATTAAAGCTTATGATTCAAGTGTGTATGGAAAAAAGCCATAGATCATTGCATTTTTCAACCACCATTATATATATTTCCTCTCTTAATACACAAAGGCCAAGATTTCAGAAATAGAATCATAGAATGATTCTATTCATAGAATCATAGAATCTCAGGGTTGGAAGGGACCTCAGGAGGTCATCTAGTCCAACCCCCTGCTCAAAGCCTGTCTCTTATACACATCTAGATGTGTATAAGAGACAGGATCTATACATAACCCATTTATTAAATCTTATTATTCAATTTTTTATTTAAAAAATCCATATATCATTTCATTTTTCAACCTCCATTATATATATTTCCTCTCTTAATACACAAAGGCCAAGATTTCAGAAATAGAATCATAGAATGATTCTATTCATAGAATCATAGAATCTCATGTCTCTTATACACATCTAGATGTGTATAAGAGACAGGTCTATAGCAGTGCATGGGATTCTTTCGTCCTAAATGCAGGACTCTGCACTTGTCCTTGTTGAACCTCATCATATTTCTTTTGGCCCAATCCTCTAATTTGTCTAGGTCCCTCTGTATCCTATCCCTACCCTCCAGTGTATCAACCACTCCTCCCAGTTTAGTGTCATCTGCACACTTGCTAAGGGTGCAGTCCACACCATCTTCCAGATCGTTAATGAAGATATTGAATAAAACCGGCCCCAGCACCGACCCTTGGGGCACTACACTTGATACCGGCTGCCAACTACACAAGGAACCATTGATCACTACCCGTTGATCCCGACCATCTAGCCAGTTTCCTATCCACCTTACCGTCCATTCATCCAGCCCATACTTCTTTAACTTGCTGGCATAGAAGCCTAAAATGAAGCTGAACACTTTTTGTAAATCTGGTCCTTTATTTAGATACCTAAATATGAATTTAGGAGCCTCACTTTAAACTTCTATTACTGAACATCTTGGCCAGAATGTGTAGTGTTATACACATGTGCATGCACATTTGATTGGATTTACTTCATCTCCGTTGATAGGGACAATTTTTCATCTAATTTACAGCACACAACTGAAGTGCAGTTACTCTACAGATTTACACTTCATGTAAGCAAAATCAGAATCTGTCCCACTATGTACATTATTGTAGTAACTCTTGCACAAACTTGAGCACATCCTTATTAATGATGGAAGGACTCTGCTTGCATTTCCTGTGGGTGCTTATTCAAGCTAATATAAAGATACACTGCTATTGTTTGTTCTACTCACAGGCATTGTTATCAATGAATTAAAACAGGTATGAGTTAAATTACAATAAAAGTAAAATGGAGGATACTTGTATATTACCACTTTTCATATTCTGTTAAGCTTCATAATGAATGTACACACTAATAAAGTAGAACAAGGCTGGACAATTCACTTAACATGTACAGGAACAGAGAAATAAGAAATAGCACTATTGCTTCATCCTAAAATAAAATGGCCAAATCCTGAGATCCTTACTCAAGGAAAATTTCCACTAAAGTCAGTGGCCGTTTTGCTTGAGAAAAAGCAAAGAACATTAGGATTTTGTAACTGATTGCTAATCTGATACCTTTAGAAAAATATAATAGTTTCTCAGTCCTTCTCTTAGCTTTATTCACTTGTAAACAAAGCAAAAAAACATTGGAACGAGAACTGCCGTATTAAAGCCTGCTGTGATTTGCATTCACAGCAAGACTGGATTCTCTACAGGAAATGGAAATGATAGTAACTTAATTCTCTCTGTACTGACTAAATTTTTTTATTCCTTACATATAATCTACTTTCAACTTTCCTGTGTATTTTGGAGTATTGAATATTTTAGCTCATTAATTGTCCACTACTATATGGAAGTGTACAAACAACATTCTGTGAATTATACAGGACCTGATTCAGTACCCACTAAAGTCAGTTGGAAGGCTCCAATTGATGTCAATGCTCATTGGACTAGTCCCATAGGGTGTTCAAGATGGTGTGGTATAAAGGGTTTGATTGGTAATTACTTGGGATGTTGCCTGGCTCCTGACTGGTGAAGCCACAAGTGAGTTATGCTGATGATCCCAAATGTGTGAATCCATAAAGAAAAACTACAGGAAAAGATGGTATGTTATTAAATCAATCACTCAGGGTTGCTGTGCAACCTTAATTCAGCCCTCTTTGTATATGTATTTTGATACGGGGGAGCTTTTTGAAGGCGCGGATGGCAATTGGGCACCTAAATCCCAGAATCAGGCTCCACTGGTATTCACAGAGCCCCAGTGCAGCTGCCGTTGAACCCTGTAGGCACCTAAACTCACTTAGCACCTACATTTTCACTGTAAAAGTTCCCTTAGGTGCCTGTATCTCTACCTCTGGGCATGCACACAGCAGCCTCACTCTAGGCACCCAGACACCTAAGCACCAGAGCAATGAGCGAACCCAGGGAAGATAGGTGTCTCTCTGCCGATGTTGCCTGCAGGGCCTGATCCAATAAGCATGCTTGGAGCTTGCCTACAAGATTGGGACCCCACAAGTAAGCTCACATAAAACAGATGGGTGGGGAAGAGGACTTCCCCTCACAACTTTTGGCCTAGTGGTTAGACAGCTCACCTGCAATATGGAAAACCTGCAGTTCAAGTCATCCCACCCTCCTCTGCCTGAGTGGAAGAATAAATTTGAACAGGGATCTGCTACCTCTTAGGTAAGGGTCCCAGATGCTGAGATGTGGGATATTCTGATGTGGCTCCCTCACTCTCTTCTCTTGAAGCTATTCCCCTGTGAATAATGAAAGCATCATTAGGCCAGAGAGAGCAAATATGAGAATGCTCACCTGGGAGGTGAAACCCTCAGGATCCAGTCCCCCTGCTCCAATGACTTTTTAAATTATGTATTTGTCCACAGAATNCCCAAAATTCTTTTTTCCCCCCCCCCCCCCCCCCCCCCCACACACACACACACAATACCTCTCCCATTCTGTGTCCAGTACACCCTGAGTGCTTGGCTTTGCAATCTTAGCAGTGTTCTTTTAGCATTGCTTGTTTTGTATGGGGAAATATCCATATTCTCTTACACATGTACCTTGCCTCCCATATGTTTCTCTATGTTGGATTTAAGTTCTTCAGGACATAGGTTTTCGTAAAACTCCAGGGACACTTTTGGCTCTATATAAATAATGAAAGGCCCAGTCATTAGATTAGTAACTTATATGCAGAGTCCCAGTGAGGTTAGTGGAACTCTTTGTGTTACAATATCTATGTGAATAATTGCTTGCAGGGTTGGGCTCTCATAACGTCTGTTGGGGGATGTGCATGTGCATACTTTTTTTTTAAACTCAGGAATGTTCAGCTCAAATGCAGCATCTAATTTTCAGCACAGTTCTGCTCTACTTAATTATCCATTTAGATTGACTGAGGCATAAGGAGGTCAGCTGACTAGTACAGAGTTCCAGGGATCTCTTGATTTAATTCTGCCAGCAACCAGACTGCACGACCTTTTTATATTCTATTGAACTGATTTACACATTATGGAGGTCCACTGCTTTGTACTGTCAGATGATTAATGTACACAAATACTTCTTAGGCACATAAGCTGTTTTCCTAGTATCATTTTATATTATATTTGCATAATGCAGAAACTTTCCAAAGTACAATTAATTTAAGATATGATGTAAAAAATAAAAGGCTCTGTTTTCAAATTAGTTAAGCTCTATATTATACTTTTGATAGCCTGTATATTAAATATGCCCAATTTAGAATATAATTGGCATATAATACCCAATTTAGAATTACTTATACACAGTATTGTCCTGATTATGAATAATCCTGTGTAATGTTGCCTATAGTTCTTACCTAAGCAGATTTATGTCTATCAAGTACTCCACTAAATTGGGTTCATTCCAGCTGTAGAGGGGATATATAGTAACTGCTTCATGTAACTCTATCTAGTTTATAGACAAAACAAGTCAAATTCATCCTCAGCCTGATTCAGGTGATGTCACCAGAAATAAATTTGGCCAAACAGATACTGCAATTTAAAATGGAGTTTGGGGGTCATATTCTACCCTTTTTCTATGTCTGCCACTCACATTGGATGTCAATAAGTTAACATAATGTTGTCTGTGACTTGAAGGAAGATAATCATCCCGACTATTCACACCAAACCGAGCTTCAGATGTTCAAACAATTTAAGGAATATTATCTTACTTATTTTACGTTTTCAAGTAGCTCTCCACTCCTTGACTTCAGCTGAAATCAAAAGATGCATGTCAGTCTCAGGAGAACCTGTGCCCATGAGATTTCCAGCCCAATCTTTATCCAAATCATATCTTCTAACCTTCTGATGTGACCACCTGTGCCAGGATACTAGTGTATTCATTAGAGAATTATCCACCAGGATCAAGGATATACTTCTAAGGGCCCCATCCTCTGTTCCATGCATCTCTTGAGGTTTGTAGTTGAAATGACAAAGCCTTGCTGCTATTAGCATATTTAGAGTTTTTGATTTGTAGATAAGTACTCTGGCCCAAACCATGAGGTCCTTAATCAGTATTTACTTGGTCCTTACTAAATAAACACAAAGGGCTGATGTTGGCGTGCGTTGAGCGTAATGTGAAGTTGCACCGCCAAAGGGGACCATGTATTCTGAACTCCCTGAAATACTGGAGGGTGCACTCAGTGCACCAGTTATTAGGTGCTCCTCCCCATTGGTCTAGCTCCTATGAAGAAGGATGGTTGGTATGGCACCATGACCCTTTTCTTGGCCCTCTGGGGTGGGTTGTAACCACAGACCCATCCTCTCAGAAGCACAAAGGCTTAATTATCCCAGGTGTTGGGGTGAAAGCTACTTGTTCTTTTCCCCTTCCCTGTACCCATTCAAGGGCCAAAGATAGTCTAGCTCAAAGCAACCGAAGGGTTGTTGCTTTAGCCCATAAAGTGGTCATTTCAAAATACATAAATTACTTTGAGCAATGGCACAGTGGAGCATGATATAAATGTAATAGTAATGATGCACAGTAAAAGGCAAATACAGGCCACACTAATTTATGATGGCTCAAGAGTGGAGCAGTCTGAAGACTTTGTGCATCAGCCAAGTCCAAACCATGTAACCTTTTATGGAATGAAAGGTCTTCATGCACAAACTGGTAAAGAACAATAAGTGTTATGACCCAGTCTTGTAAAAACTGTAGTCACATGAGGATTCCTATTGTCTTCAATGGTACTTCTTACAAGAGTAAGGGCTACTCATGTGAATAAGGGATTACAAGTTAAAGCCCTTAGTTACCATTTCAAAACACTTTACAGAATTGTTAAATAATACATTCCAGGAATGCAGCCAACCACCTGCTCTTTTACCATTCCACCAGAAACAACAAACTGAAAGCATCCCTTTCCTTTAGGCATGTCTTCCACTTCCATATTGAATCCATACAGGCACGTGAGGGAGCAGAACTTAGCCTTTTGTTTTACTTATTTACATTGTGTTGCATGATGCAGTGCAGACTAACTTGAAAATAATTACTAAAAAGTACATGGCTGCAAACTTTAGAGAAGTGTTCTTGTGTTTTATCCTCAGAATTTCTTGTCGCCCTGGGTAACAAAGTCTCTGAGTCCTGGACAATTCTCTGAACCAAGATCCATTTAAAGCATTAGAGTTAGCACTCAATATCTTTTATTAGCAACCATTACAGAGCTCAGGTGTAATTTGCTCTTGAAAACATGCTGACTGCCTTTTAGGTAATGCTGCATTCTGACAATAGCACTAGCATAATTTGCACTAGCTGAAGCTTCCAAGTGGCCATCAAGGGTACAAGCAGAGCTCATTGAGATAATCCAGTCTTTGTACGTTAAAAACACAGCTAAGTGTGGCATGGATTGAATCTGAAAAGAAAATCTCCTAGTCAGTGAAAATGAAAGAAGACATTTCTGGCCCCTACTACTATCTGGGAATTTTGGAGATTGAAAAATGATGTTAGTGTCAGTGGATGAACACAGCTGTGGGTATAGCCATAGCCACAAAGCATCATCTTAGTTTTAGCCAGACTGATCTTTGAACTGCCAGCTTTTATCGAAGTCCCCACAAGGAACTGGCAGAGTGGGGGGACAGCTTTGTCTAGGCTCATGAAGAAGAAACCCAGAGCAGAGTATAATCAGCATATTGATGACATGGCAGCATTTCGCGCATTACCTCACACTTATGTAGTGCCTTCCATCTAGAGTACTGAAAGCACTTTAGAAACATTCGTTGCTTCATCACAGAACCCGGTGAGATATGTATATTATTACCCTCATTTTAAAGATAGGAAAACTGAAACAAAGAGTGTTGGACCAAATTCACAAACTAAGTCATTTGTCAGGACTGGAGGTAGAACCCAGGATTCTTGATGCCCAAACTCATACTCCAGGCACTAGACAATGCTGCCTCCTTTGATTAAATAAATTACAATGATCAGTTCAAACATTAGCTTGCCAGATTCAATCCTGTTGTAACCCTGTTCCAGTGAGTGGAGTTGCAGCCATTTACATCAGGGTTGAGTTTGGTGCCGTATTTATTTATTCATTTTCATTTTACTTTTGTGGTTTCTTTGTTGCTATTTAGCACATAACTGCCCATGGATAATAGAAAGACATTTGTTAAAATACCACTGTAACCATGGCTAATTATGAGAAGATAATTGACACACATGGGGTTCAAATTAGAGTTGAGCAAATAATTGATTTTTTGGTTAGGGGGACAAATTGGAAAAACCAGAACAAAATAAGTCAGTTTGGATCAAACCAAAATGGAGATTTTTCAGGTTCTCGCTTTACAATGAGACACCTGGAAAAACTAAACATGGTGTTTCCTGTCGGTTCTAGAAGTCCCTTGGTGGGTCTTGGTCCCTGAGCTGCAAACCTGGCAAGCATCAGGGTCTGCAGCAGCCTGCCAGGAATCCAGGCAAAGTTCCAGGGGAACCTCATTTTGGATTTGCTGAAAGTTTGTAGAACCCAGAAGTTTTGGGAGAAACATTTTGAACTCCACAAATCAGCATTTTCTGACAAAACGTTGTTTTGCTGGAAAATTTCTGGGAAGCTCTAGTTCAAATTTTGTAGGGTTATCCTGAAAGTGTGAAAAATATCATTTGTCCTCTGGTGACAATAGCTAAAGCAGTTTGAAAGTTCACAATTAGGGAACAATACAGCACAACTTTTCAATGTGGGGCTTTAGTATAAGGCAGGGGCAGATCAGATAACAGGTAATATTTGATCAAGAGCCAAATGCATTAATGATGTCATCATTCCTATGTTCATTTTTTTTTCATACGGAGCATGAGATAAGTATTGGCATCGTCATTAATTATTTTACCAGGGGAATTCATTATTAAATTACTTGTCTAGTTACAACAAAAATAAAGCTTCACTGAAGAAAATCGTGTACTTTTCCAAAAATCTTTACTTTAAATAGTCAATAAATCATCTTATATTCCATCATCTGGTATCTAATGTTTTATTCTATTCTTCAGTCTGCAACAGAAAGCTCTTTAAATTAAATATAATATAATACATTGTCACTTTCAATGCTGCAATTCACTGGAACAATTCTTGCTCATGTAAGAACTGGTATCTGAGTCTCATGTAGTTTATCCACATTCTTAGGATCCAAAGATTCAATTACAGTCTGTGTAAAGGTTATAGAACAAACAGGATTTGATTTTTTTTCATACTTGAGGATATTCCAAAGTGCTGTACAAAGCAAGGAGTTAGCTCAGAGGTGAACAAAATACGTTTTTGCTGTAGATATTACTATAAAGATCAGGAGAGTCACAGAATGCTGGGATCATGTAAGTGGTCAAGAGAGCAAATGTAGCTCTCTTGACACCTATCTCTTTGGAAACAACAAAGCAGGGATAAGAGGAACAGTAGAGCGTAGGGCCTGCTTATCATCATCATACAGATGTTTGGACTGCTATGCTGAAAAAAAAATTGGTATACTTTTCTTTTAAGTAAAATGTGACGGTTTTGATTCAAGATGGGTCCAAACCGAACACTGGATCCAGACTTCATCTGAGAGGACATTCAGATTCATTTCTGAATATGGACTCAGACTTGTGGCTCTGACTAACTCTTAGCTGCGGTAAAGGAGGGTGAAACAAAGAATGATTTTCTTGAAGTTTTTCTATGTAATTTCAAATTGTGTAGCGGAATTTCTGCTCTTTTAAAATAAGAGACTTGCAGCTTTAGATCTAAGATCACATTCCCCTGATTTTGCAGAATGTTTCCACCTCCTGCTGCATACAGCTCAAACTCCTCACCTGCAAAGTCTTACATAATCATGCCCAAATCATTGCTCTCATTTACCACTAGAACACCTTCCGCTAGCTGTGCTTTTCCTTGTACTTATTCCTTTCTTAGTCTCTTTTCTCCCACTCTTGCTTTCATGCTTTCTATCACGTTGGCCCCCATGCCTGGAACAGTCTCCCTGTCCCCATCTCTCTAGCACTCCCTTTACATCCCCCTCAGTTGTGACCAATCAGGACCTCCAAAGAGAAGTTGAGGGGAACAAGGGCTGCATGAAAGGAAAGAAAAGCCCTTATTGCATGGGAGAAAGTTTAGTATCTAGAGCAGTGGTTTTCAACCAGGGGTCCGGGGCCCCCTGGCGGGCCACGACCAGGTTTCAGGGGGGCTGCCAAGCAGGACCAGTGTTAGACTTGCTGAGGCCCAGGGCAGAAAGCCGAAGCCCCACCGCATGGGAATGAAGCCCAGGGGAACCATGAGCCCTGCCGCCTGGGGCTGAAGCAGAAGCCTCAGCAACTTAGCTTTGCAGTGCCCCCTGTGGCGTGGGGCCCCTGCCAATTGTCTTGCTTGCTACCCACTAACGCCACCCCTGGTTTTTATAGGCAGAAACCCAGTTCTCAGAAAGAAAAAGTTTGAGAACCCTTGATCTAGCGTTTTCATTGATTGAATATTGCACATGCAGAAATGATTATTCAACTGATCAGTGGTTTTCCATCCAGGCATTTTTGTGCATGAACTAGTGGGCCTACCATTTTCACATACAAAACACAACAGTTGCATAATCTGCCAGATGCTGAGCCCCTCCTCAGATCACTAAGGATCCTCCTCTCCCATTTGAGGTGTTCAGAACCTCACAGACTAGCTGCAACAATATCTGATTCTGTCACATGTAAAAATCACTTTATTGAACATCTAAAAATAGACAATACCCTATGTATACAAAATGGCTCCCAGTCATCTCTAACTCATGACTGCCAAAAACTGAGCTTGTGACGTTTCCTTCCAAGCCTTCTCCAATAATCCTGTTCTCTATTAGTGGTGACTATGATCCTCTCTGTCATGTTGACTCAGAACGATCTTTAACTCCTTTCTACTTTTCCACCCAAATCCAGGCCATGACCAAGTCCTGCTTTTCTTCCTCCACAACAATTCAAACAACTAGTCATCTCTTTCTATTCAGACAGCATAATCGTTTGTCCATGTCCTAATCAACTCTCATCTCAGCCACTGTCATCTCCTCCTTTTGCATCTTGTTGAAAAACTAACTATGCTACACTATTATCTGTCTGATATTCTACTGTCAAAATTATGTTTTTCATCCATCGCTTCAACCATGTAATCCCTTCTTTGAGTCACTTTGCTGGCTCCTTATTGTGCGGTTCACCAAATTCACACTTTCTGTGCTTCCTTTAACAGGCCCTACATCATGCACCCCTGCCTACCTCTGAAACCTGGTCTCTGTTCAGGTTGCCCCCTCCCTCTCATCTGCGCACTGAAGCCAGCCTCAAGATCCTTTGACTCCATCACAAACATCTTTGTGCTTTCTTCCAGACTGTCCCTTTTCGCTGTAATTCCCTCACCAAATTTTATTTGTTGGTTCATGATCAGTTTAGATGATAAACTTCCACAGCTAAGTGGTTCTGTGGTTTTATTTGTTTTATAAAGTGCCTGCCACATTTTCAGGAGCTCAAAAATATTATTAATAATAATAAAATTATATTTTGAATGTTTAAATATTTCAAATACTCGTTTTATTACATTTAGCGATAAGCTGTTTGGGGCAGGTATCACCATTTTGTTCTGTGTTTGTACGGCATCTAGAACATTGGGGTTCTGGTCCATGATTGGGGCTCCTAAGCACTACCACAGTACAAATAATAGAGCATTATATTTTTCTCTTTAATTATTTCAAAATAGATTAATTTATTACAAATATTTTATGCTTTACATACAGTGAGCTTGTATTAGTTTTTGTAACAGACTGTAATATAAGAGTACTGCAGAAATAGAATTTAATGCAAGATCTGGATTTATAAACATTTGGTTTAGAAATGTTTAAATGTTTCTAACATATTTAGAAATCTCAGAATTATTGAGAGATATCAGTCCATGATTTATATATTTAAACCGCTGTTTAAATAAAACATTTCTGACTCCAAGACAGCAAAATATTTTGTTTATGCTAATATGCTCCAATGAATCCTATATCATTGTAATCCGATTAGTCACTGCTTTCTATGTACTGCCCAAAATCTTTCTCCACTTCTTAAAAAGAAGCAGCAGAAGTCTTGAAAGGAAAATATAACATTACATTAAAAAAAGCACAGTATGCAGTATTAACTTTCTTTAAACTCCCCAAATAGAATAGCATTTTTTGATCAACTATCATGCAGGACAAGAGATACTGTTATTAATAGGTCTAGAGACTGTTGGCTAATTGTCCCCATTTAAGTCTCAGCCTAACAAAATGTCCAAGATTTAACAATATGTTCTTTGATAAAGTGATCTCGTGTGTATGTGTGTGTGTGTGGGGGGGTTCTTCTTCGAGTCCTGGCCCTTATGTGTATACCTCAGGTGTGTATTCCACATTTGTGAATTACAGATAGGAACCGCCTCTCAAAGAACATCCAGTTACAGGTGAATAATCACCATTTGCTCACTGCTTGGAATTGCCTCTAATTACAAGAGAGATCACTTAACTTTACAATTATTCACCAGCTATAATGATTGCCTTTTTTATTTGCAGATAAATGTCTCGTGCTAGAGAAAGAAAGGGTTACTAGCGAGTTCATAATCCTATTCCCTGCCCCCCCCCCCTTTTTTTTTGGTCGTCCTTGATCCATGTGAAACTCATTCATTTATTTTTTTGTTTGTTTATTGGTTGTCTTATTCTAAGTCTCTCAATACGGTGGGTATTTTGTAACCAAGGCCCAATTCAGCAAGTTACTTAAAGCATATTTAACTTTAACCTTTTGAATTCAGTGGAAATACTGGGAGCTTAAAGTTAGGCACATGCTCAAGTACCTTGTTAAATCTAGGCCTAAATTAACTGAACCATCCTGGGAAGTCGGGGGAAAAATATGTTTCTATTCAGTGATGTCAGCTGTTCAGATATAAGGCACCATAACAAATAAACATAGCAAAGAGCACGCACACCTAATCATGCCTAATTTGTTAGTATTCAGCTTTATGCTTAGGTCATGTCAAACTGCTATTTAAATAAAACATCTGTGACTCCAGCACTGTGAAATATTCTGTTTATGCTAATATGCTCCAAGGAATCCTAAATCGTTGTAAACAGATTAGTTACTGCCTTCTATATACTATAAAGAAGCAGTAGATGCCTTGGAAGGAATTAAAGACCAGACCAACTCTTTAGGATAAACCATGCTTCAGAACTCTTTGCAATCCTGTGTAGATAAAATAAGCCACTCTGTGGATCCTGCTGAATTTAATTATTTTCTAAACCTTGGTTGGTGGGGATTAAAATCCTTTTCCCTGAGCACATTCTAGGAGTGAGGCAATTTTCCTGCTGTAGGCAAAAGAATATAAATACTGTAATCCTAAATCCAGATTTTCAACAAACATCATAATATTGTAACAAAAGTGTGAACATACAAAGCTACAGTCATTGCTATAATTTACTGTAACACTTCCCAGGTTTATAGGCTATCCCTATGCCCATCCTGTCTATAACTAGCATTCCTGTGGCACCTTTTAGAGAAAGACCATGAAGTTCCTTCGGCTTTGACCAAATACTTAGCCTGTATTCTGTTTCCTGATTCCGCTTCTCCAAACACCCCACACCAAGCCCTTCCTTCAACTCCCTCTACCCCCTGAATCCAGAAGCTGGGTTCTTGTTATCCAGTAAAAGACCTGTGGCAGGGCCTTGGCTGGTCTGCATCCACTGACTCGGGCTCATGGGGCTATAAAATTGCAGTGTAGACGTTCGGGGGATTGGGTCTCACAGCGGGCCGCAGGGACGTGCTGGCCACGGCTTCCCGCAGCTCCCCTTGGCAGGGAACAGCGAACCGTGGCCACTGGGAGCTGCGCAGGGCCATACCTGCGGATGGTCAACCTAAACAAAATGTCTTGCGGCCCGCCAGCGGATTACCCTGATGGGCCACGTGCTGAAGGTTACTCACCCCTGATTTAGACTGTAAACTCTTTGGAGTAGGGACTATCTTTTTATTATCTATCTATACGGCCTCAATCTGTGACAGGCCTCTAGATGCTCCCACAATAGAAATAATCAATAATGATAACTCTGTGACTGGGAGTATGTGGGGAAGCCAAATTGCTCAACTGTGCAAGGACCAGTCACAGTCTAATCCTAAATAACACATCCTCCTGAGGTAAGTAAGTATATTTTGCATGTTACAGATGGGGAAACTGAGGTGATGAGATTTATCAAAGGCTACAGAGCAAGTCTCAATGATGGAAACAAAAAACAGGGATAAAAATTGTTTAAAATGTAATTATGGAGTTTGGCTCTCACTAGACCATGTTCAAAACAACACAGTTCACTTAGCACCACTTGTTCTTTGCCAGTCGGTATTAGTCATGAATGTTTTTCCTTATAAAGAATACTTGAGAAAGCAAAGTAATAGACCTGTTAGTGAATAGCATGTATTGTGTACAAAAGTTGTACCCCATCTCCAAAATCTCTCATTAGGAACAGTAAATATTTTCTTGTGTAAAGTATTGTTTTCACAAGCGAGTTGGTGTTTGCTGGGATAAATCCTTTTTTTTTCCTGCCAGAAAGTTCGACTTTTCTATTGAATAAATCATGATATGTAAGAGACACATCTACAATGGATAAAATCCATTGACAAAAAATCTTACCTCTAGTTTCTGCCAGTTGGTGATTAGATACTACAACACAGCTGCCCAATTACTGGAGTCAGCTGGCAGCTGGGTTGAGAGAGAGAGAGAGAGTGTCCACAGCCAAGATTCCAGCAAAGCCCATTTTGGTTGTAGTAGCATTACAGTTTGGTGAGTTAGTCACAGTGAACAATATATTTAACAGACTTACCCGCCTGTTCTATTCACACATCATCTGTGAATAGACTTCAAGGAGCCAAATGGGTCAAAAGGTTCTGGCTGAACCAGAAGGAAATCTGCAGCACGAGTGGAGAGATGGGTGAACAGCTTCAGGCGCCTGATGGAAGTTATGCACCTGGGCACTTTTGAAAACCCCACTAGGCGCCTAGCTGCATCTTTAAGCGCCTACATACCTTTAAAAATCTGGCTTAAAGGCCTTGTCAACACTAAGCATAAGGGGATTCAGTTACAACATGGTTGCCTCTTAACCTGATAACAAGAGGGTTAAAATGTGTATTGCTGACAGGACCTAACTATGTCCCCATAATCAAGCTAATATCTGGGACTTAGTTATGGGGACACAGCTAGGTCCTGTCCACACTATACATTTTTAACTGTGTTGTAAGTGGCTCGGGGGGCAACTGCGTTGTAATGGAGTCCCTGGTTTGGTTATGGCTGTAGTGTAGATAGGACCAAAGCTTACTGAATCCCACAGTTGCATTAACATTTCAATGTTACCATGTAATGTTTTGACGTGAAATTCTACACACAGCTGTGTTAGTTTGGCAAAGTCTGTCATTTGGGGATGAAGCACAGGTGCCAGAGGAAAGTTAGCTTCTTAAATCCAGCTAGTTTGGCTAATTTGAGTAGCATGAATTCAGACTAGTTGATGTTGTTTTCTGATCTGTTTTCCCATTCTTACTGTTAAATTTATGCCCCATGGAAGTTGGTCTTTGCAAATTTGGCACTTCAGATCTTACATTATGCTTGTACTATAAAGTTACAGGAATTGTTTTTTGACTGTCTTGTATTAGATTGATATCTGAGTACGAGTCCCATTTTTAAGGTATCATTTTTAAATGGCTCATATTAAACATTGAATAGACTTGGGCTCATGTGTTAGATTAAGTTGTAATGTCTGTGTAAGATTATCCATGATAAATCAATAAGCGATTTTATCTTTTATTCACAGTAAATATTAGAGGCTCAGTTTGTGGAGCACATTCTGAGATGGTGTCAATGGAGCTATGACAATTTACACCACCTAAGAGTCTGCCCCTGAGTTCTTAAAATAGTTGCTTGAAATTCCAGTTACTTTCCTATGGTGACAAAATTGCTATAGGCCAAAACTATTATACATTTTGTGAAAGAGCACTGGAGCTTATCTTATATTTGGAAACTAAACTAGTTTAGCTTTCTTCCTTGATTATCAAAGTCAAAATAAAATTAAAAACTACAGAATGTCTTCCTTTGAGAGCTGAGAAATATGGGCATTGTGCTTTTAACCTAAGCAAATGAGGGGTAATGTTATAACATTATATGTTATACTTGGCAGCAGGTGCCAGGAAAAAAATGTCTTCTAAAACCCTGCTAACCTATGGAGAATAAATAGATGGTGCTTACAATGAATAAACTTTAAAAGAAATGGAAAAAATGACATTGACATTGCAACATTTTGTTTGGTGGCTGCTGGATTAAGTTACATACAGCTCCTTTTTCAAAGAAACACAAGGCAAATCCTAGCTCCATTGAAGTCAGTCACAAAACTCCCATTGCCTTCAATGAAGCTAGGATTTCACTCACAGACTTGCATAGAAACTATAGGTTGATCAGTCAGAAGACAGAAGGATTCTTTGGCAATCTCTTTTCTCAATTTCTTAATAAATAGGGACATTGCCAGAGATAATCACTGGATTAATTAAGAGCTACGTTTTTCCCTTGCAGAATTCTCAATTATGTGAAAAGAAGCTGAGGAAAGATCAAGTGTAGGATGTTGCCCTTACTGGTTTCCTTCATGTGATCCTACAATAATATGTCATTTTATTCTGTGGAATATATTTTGCTAAATGGGAAAGTATAGTTGAGAATAACAGAAACATTTGTCTGGAGTTAAGCCTTTATACTGTCAATAATACACACAAAAACTATATTAAAGAATATTATTAAGGTTTCAAAGTCAAGCTCTCAACAGTTAGGAAATGCCAGAATTAATGTAGCCTATGTGACCTTAATTGGACCCTCTTGTGTGTATTATGATCCAGTCTTTAAGTACATGATCACATACTATTTTTTCCATAAACCCCTGTTTCATTCAGTGCACAGGATAGACAGTGCTCACTGAATGAGCAGGTGTTCAATATTTTGTTTAATCCTCTTTGTTCAACATGCGTCTGACGAAGTGGGTATTCTCTCACGAAAGCTTATGCTCCAATACATCTGTTAGTCTATAAGGTGCCACGGGACTCTTTGTTGCTTTGTTCAACATGTGCACCTAGGTTTTATTTACTGTACGTTCTTGCACAGGCAACCTTAATACTGACATTTCCTAACCTTTTCAGGTGTTTGGCTTTGCCACCTTAGTAATGTTCTTTTAGTGTAGATTTGTGTGTCTAATTTCCTAGGTTTTTAGAAAGCAAACATGAAAAACTGAGAAATGTAGGCATCACATTGATGCCCACATGGGTCATCGCTCGGCTTGCAACCTTTTCAGATCCGCTGCACAAACCTCTGCCATCTGAGCTAATGGAGTAACTGACAGCAGTAGTAGGTTGACATCCTCAATATGGACCTATACCAGAAGGGAATGAGACACATGCTTTGCCAGTAAGTTTCACCAGTATTTGCTAATAGCAGACGAATGGTGAGACTCAAGAATCTTGGGCTCTGGAGGGCACTGTGCTCTAGTGGACGCAGTCTTCTGCCTGGTCCACCCAAAGTTGATCCCTTCTGCCCCACCCCCTTCAACCTGTCCCGGTCGCTTTTTCTTTGCTTACCTCTCCTCAGGTTTCTCATCTCCGTCTCAGCCTCCTTGCCCAGTCAGTCCTAGTTTTACCCTCCAGGCTTGCTATCTGAGTCCCAAACTTCCTTCCCACACCCAGCCCCAGTGTCCTTGCCCAGCAATCCCAGTTCCCAGGTCCTCAGGCTATGTCTCTCCCCACACTGTCCTGCTAATCCTAGTCTCCCTTCCCAGCTCCTCATCCAACCTCAGTCTCTCCCTCTCCACCCCTCCTCAGCTCCTTGCTACAGTGTCCTTCCTTCCTGGCTCCTTGTCCCAGTCTCCTTGTCCACCAAGTCCTGTCCTTCCCCTGCATTCCAGCTCCTTGTCTGTTCTGTGTCCCCTCCCTCCAGCCCCATTCTCCCCACCCCCAATACTGGTCCCAGTCTCCTTGCCAACCCAGTCCCAGTCTATCCCCATTTCCTCATCCAATCTTGATGTCCCCCCCTCAGTTGGCTCCCAGTCCCCATTTATCTTACGAGCTCGCAGTCCTAGTCTCCCCTGGCTCCCAGGCACAGTCTCATTGGCCAAACAGTCCCAGTCTCCCCTCACCAACCCAGATCACAGTCTCTTTGCCCACCAGTACAACCCTCCCTTCTTGCTCCCTCTCTGGTTCCCAGCCCCTGTCTCCCTTATCTCCCAGTCCCAGCCTTCCTCCCAGTCTCCTTGCCCTACCAATCACAATTATAGTTTCTCTCCCCACACCCTGCAGTTCCAATCTCACCATATTCCTTGTCCCAATCAACTCCTTTCCTTCCCCGAATCTGGCTTTTGTCCCCTCTGCGTTCAAATCAGACAGCTTCTTCCTCCATGCTTCTAGCATGAGTTCCTTGCTCTCAGTTCCACTGCAGTTATTATAGGGAAAGTCCGACTTCATCCCAGTAACCCTGGGCTGGAGTATCCTCAGTCACTCTGTGGGGATGCCACATGTTGATTCTGGTCAGCACTAAGAGCTGTGAGGGGATGGAACATGTTTAATTGCTCGGTGGGGATAGCAGATGCATGAACACTCCTGTTACATGTAGAGTGACCAGACAGCAAATGTGAAAAATCGGGACAGGTGATGGGGGGTAATAGGAGCCTATATAAGGAAAAGACCCAAAAATCGGGACTGTCCCTATAAAATCGGGACATCTGGTCAGCCTAGTAACATGTAGCAGCTGAAGCACGCTCAGTTGCTCTGCGGGGATGGTGCATGTGCAATCAGGTTAGCACTAGAAGGACTCAGGACTAGGTTTGAGGCTTGACCATGCTCAGTGACAACAGAATCTTCAGAGAGTTTAGCAGCTAAAATCTAAGTCTCTACTGAGCATGGGCTATCTGCAGTTTTTCAAAGGGTTGTAGCTTGGCCATATTTGGGTGGATTTTCTCAGGGATGACAAAAGGCACATCCCTGAGACAAGGTCCACCCGCTCCAAATTTCAAGTTCCTGCTCCAAACCATGGGACCACCAGTTTCATATGAAAAGTTGTCCACATTTTTTACATGAGTAAAACAACCTGTTCTTGGAAATGACTGATCCATTCTGGCTGACCAAAAAAAAAGTGTGAATTAGACACCCAGAATGGAAAATTTCAGCCTGAACGGTTCAAGTTTGACAAACTTATAAGCAAATGAAAACAGGAACTTCTAATGGGAAGTGTAAGGCAACCTTAATGATATTATAAGCTTTGAAAATATCAAATATGGTCTAAATATTTTCAGGTAAATTCTGATGATCTCAGTTACATTTCTGAAAACCATGTAGATGTGCATGGGCTTTACTGACAGCTGATTTTGACTTTTTGTGCACACCAAAATATATTGATTTTTGTATCTCCTCTAGACACCACTGATTTACACATTTTAAGACTAGAAGGGGCCATTATGATCACCTAGCTTGGCCCCTGGCATAATAGAGACTATAACATTTTATACAGTAATTCTTCCATCGAGCCTAATAACTTGTGGTTGAACTAGAGCATATATTTTAGTGTATCTATGCTACTTATCAGTAGTGGAATGGCCAGTTTATTGGGATGTAGCCCAGGGAAAGAGTTTAGCCTTATGATCATGAATGATGTGACTGCATCTTACTGGGGACACTGTTAGCAAAAAAATTCCGCTTAATGGGGGATGCACTGGGCTGATATAAATGGTTTAAGTGATCATCAGCCAGCTGTGAAATTATAAGCTTGTGTTAGTACAGAAGTTGCTAATTAATGCCCCAGTCCAGAAAGCACTCAAACTTGAACTCAATAGGACTATTAATATGCTTCAAAATATGCACCTTCTTAAGCACTTTGCTAGATCAGGAACTGTAAGAAGAAAAAATAGAGATGAATCTAAGAGAGTGAAAATTTTTAGCTTGCATTTTTATTGGTTTGGTTTGGTACATCATTTTATTTCATCTTCAAACCATTGCATTTCCCCCACCCCCAAATAGCCTTTTGTTTTAACTAGGAGAGCCTGTTAATTGGGATGATAGGCTGCCCGCAGGATGTCCCAATTAAGAAGATAGTACTGTCAACCCTAAAAGAAGTTAGGATTCCACTTCAGCCAAGTGGCTTTTTCAGTTGTTGAAAAGAGCATAGCTTAATGGGTTGAAAAACTGGGCAGCCAATCTATTCAGGAAAAGCTGAGAAATGGGAGTGAGATTTGTATAAGGATCTGTAACTGTTTAGTTGATGCACAGATCTTTTCCTCTTTTCTCAGCCTTTCCTTACATCCTCTTAATACTAACCTCTCAATTTCATTTGTACTTCTGTCTGAAGCAAAATAGGTTTTTACAAACGCTTTTTTTCCTTTCTCGTCTGATTCTCAGATTCTACAAGCAGATGTTAAAAGCAGTGCTGTTTAATGGACTGAATCTGTCCTCTCCACTGATGGGGTTTTAAATTAAAGTTATTTGAAACTTTCATGCCTGGAGTGTCAATACAGCCCTGCAGTACTTGCCCTTTGCCACATGCTGATGCACCAAGTCTTAGAATACAGGTTGACAATTTGTCCTGCTATGCTTACAGTGCCCTACCACTATTGAATGAAAGGTGAAAAGGTGTCACTATTCGTTTATAGGTGAGTACATAAAACAGTTTGCTTGGTAAAGGATGGGGATCTTCTGAAGTGCTCAGCATCAGCTGTACCCGTTCAGTGGGAGCTGCAGCTACTCAGCAATTCACCTTAAATTTGTAATTACACTGGAAGAAAGTATAATTTAATGAATGGCAAACTATAAAGAAATCTTCATTACAGTGTACTTACTGGTTTGCAAATATATAATACTATGTAATTGTGGGACTTGGCAGTAAAATAATGAAACTATGATGGCAGATGGCAGTTATGAACTCAAGATGCAATTAAGCTAATAGGGAAGTGCTGTACAGCTCTATAATAAAATTATGCTTAATCATTTATATTTTAAATATTAAAACTAGAGTTTGCCTAGGTACTATAGTGATAGGTGTGCTAGAAATATCTAATAAATATAGTAAGCTTGTCAAAGTCTTAAACTGATTTTCCTGAAAAAGGCCTTCATGGAGACTTAAAAATGGAATCTTAAATGCATACATATTTATTAGCCCTTTGTGATCGTATATAGGCATGTCATAGTAATGTGTTTGGATGGTATAACTATTGTAGCCAATTAAAGAGGGATAAAATCACATATACATTAAATTCAATTTTAACGGTCAGAGTCAAAATTGCAATTTCTTCAGATTTCCATTGCTTCTATTAAATGTAGTGGTTTATTGGGGTGGCGGGTTAATTTGGGCTTGTTGTCTTATTAAAGATAACATTACATTTTCTTAGAAGAAAATCCACATGTATCACGTGTTGCCTAAATTAATTAATGCACTAGTGCAGGGGTAGGCAACCTATGGCACGGGTGCCGAAGGCGGCACACGAGCTGGTTTTCAGTGGCACTCACACTGCCCGGGTCCTGGCCAACGGTCCGGGGGGCTCTGCATTTTAATTTAATTTTAAATGAAGCTTCTTAAACATTTTAAAAACCTTATTTACTTTACATACAACAATAGTTTAGTTATATATTATAGACTTATAGAAAGAGACCTTCCCAAAAACGTTAACATGTATTACTGGCACGCGAAACCTTAAATTAGAGTGAATAAATGAAGACTCGGCACACGACTTCTGAAAGGTTGCCGACCCCTGCACTAGTGTTTGATGCCAGTGCTAGTCATTCAAGGCTAGATTCACAAATGAATTTTGGCATGGTGATACTCAGCATCACCACATCTAACGTTTAAGCATTAAGAAAATCACTGGGATTCACAAAGCCTGAGTTAGGCACACAGGCTCCCTACACAGTAAAGGAGGAGAGAGAGGCTCCTTAAAACAGGATCCACAAAGACCAGCATGTTAGGCAGCTCTCTGACTCAACTAGCCAGTGGGAGATACGAAAGTTAGGGGTGTGTGTAAGCCCTGTCCCTCAGAGAGTTCAGCACCTAAATCTAGGCTGAAGGAGACACGTTCCTCTGCTTGGGATCCTCAGCTGCAAACCCTCTTTTGGGGTTGTGCACCTACAGTGCTCTTGCAGGAAGGTGGGAGTTGGGAGGAGAGGACCTCTCTCATCATTTTTAGCCCAGTGGTTAGGGTACTCACCTGGGATGTTTGAGACACCCCAGTTCCAGTCCCCCCACTGCCTGAAAAGGAGAAGGGACTTGGACAGAGTGAGGGATCTGCCACCTGTCAGGTGAGTTCCCTAATCACCAGGCTATGGGATATTCTGATGTGTTGCTCCCCCATTCTACTGTTGAAGCTGTTGCTCTCTGAATAAATAATGAGAGTTATTGGAGCAAGGTGACTGGATCCTGGGTCTCCCACCTCTCAGGTGGGTGCTCTAACCACCAACAGGAGAGACTGAGGGAGCCGCGCATCAGAATATCCTATAACTAAGGCTATGATTATGTCACAGAAGTAATGGAATCCGTGACTTCCAGAGACCTCCGTGATATTTTCTGACCCTGGGCTCCCAGCAGTTCCTATCCCCTGGGCAGCAGGGAGACCCCAGAACCCCCACAGGTGGTGGTGGGACCCCGCAGCTCCCAGTTGTCTGGGACACCCCCGCCCCCATAGCTCCAGCAGCTGCAGGTGGCGAGGGGACTGTGGAGCTCCCACTCCTCGTGGGCGGTGTGCCCCCCCCTCCACCCGCCCGTTGCTCAGCCAGAGCGCCCCCCCCTGCAACTCCCAGCCACTTGGGGGAAGCCAGAGCTCCCAGCTGCTGGGGATGCTGGACCCTCCTCCCTCCCCATTTTGTCAGGGATATTTTTAGTAAAAATCACAGACAGGTCATGGGCTTCCGTGAATTTTTTTTTATTGCCCGTGACCAGTCCGTGATTTTTACTAAAAATATCCGTGACAAATCTGAGCTTTACCTGTAACCCAGGGGTTAGGGCACTCACCTGAGGGGTGGCAGATCCTTGTTTAGATCCATTTCCCCCCTCAGGTCTCTCATGTCCCAGGTAAGTACCCTAGCCACTGGGTTAAAGGTTATGAGAGTGGGGCAGTGGCAGGAGATTGGGGCCCCACAGACGAATTAGGCAGAGGAATGCCCTATCTTCCCCTGGTTCATTAATCGTTCTGGGGCTTAGGTGTCCACATACCTAGAGTGAGGTATGTGCAGAGACAGAAACATAAGCACCCAGGAAACGTTTACAGTGAAAATTTAGGCATCAAGTGAGTTTAGGGTTTGGCAGCAGCTGAATGGGGTTTTTATGAATCCCAGTGCAGCCTGAGATTTAGGCACCTGAAGTGGCAGTTAAGCGCCTAAGTTCTTTTGTGAATCTAGCTCTCCATTCCTAATACCTTTTAGTATATTGCAGAAATGAAACAAACTAGATCTTTGTTTAGTTTGAAAAGCATCCAGCAGTTAACGTTATACATTAAAGACATACTAGAGCACAGATTTGGGAATGAGAATGTACAGCATTTAAGACCAGGTCAAGCCCAAAAGGAATTATTGAAGTCTCCTGTTTCAGGAGTACATTTAAAAAAATAGTGTCCAATGGCAAGCCATTAATTCTTCAAAATGTGACTCTGACATACCCCGAATTCTAGGGTTGTAAGGCTAGTATTTGTCCCCTTAGCTTCCAGTTTGATCCTGTACTGGTGAGATTTGGCAAGCACAGTGCACATCTGTGTGGTTGGATTTAGACAACTTTATGAGTTATTGCTTTTGCCATAATGAGTCATTAGTATGTTATAACAGGCCACTGCTAGTATGTTATAACAGGCCAAATTCTGCTATCAAATATGCCTCTGCAACTCTGATGAAGTAAGTGAGAGTTGCGTCAAATCACTTACTGAAGAATTTGGCCATATGCGGTTGCAGAGCCATGACATGTTGTTGGGCTCAGTACAGAGGTTACTGGGTAAATTAAAGGGCTTGGGATAGACAGGAGGTCAGACTAGATGATCTAATGGTCCTTTCTGGCCTTAAACTCTCTGAATCTGTGAATTAATTATGCACCAGACTGAGTCCCAAAATTAGTGACATAAAAACATGTATTAAATGGCAACTGTGGCAGGAGAACTGGATTCTATTCTTGGCGCTGCTGCTGAGTTGCTGTGGCCCTAATCCAACACTGAAAGCAATGGAAAGACTTCTATAGATAGACTTCAGTGGGCTTTGGAACAGCTCTGTGTGACTTTTGATAAGTTACTTTGTCTGTAAAATAAGAATCATAATGCTTACTCTCCTTTTGTAAAGGACTTTGAGATCTATCCATGCATAGTGGTATACCAGTACAAAGCATTATTTATTGTTGTTTGTTTATTTGGTCAGAAATGCAGTTTGGTGAATTATTAGTCAATTTCTTATTTTGATAGTTTTAGGAGGTTTTTAGGTCAGTCTGTGTTTTTATGTTTTTTCATTTGAAGTAATTTAGTTTGCTATGGAGACAGGGCAGTCATATAATTTGTGCTGTCATTAGCTTCTCAGACAACAAATTATTACAAAAAACAAGAAACTCACTGGGCAAATGTATGAGCAGAACCAGAGCCTTACTAATTAATAACCCATCTTGGGTAGAGGATTCTTTTTATACCATTAAGTGTGTTGAATATAAGCCATCCATGCAAAAACAAGGCTTTTAAAAAAAAAGATTTTAATAGGTCTGCAATTACAGTTAATATTACTATATAATTATACCAAATGTAATTCACAGCCCCTACTTGACCTGTTATAACAAAGTGAAAGCTTTACCAATAATGATGTTGTTTTATTATTTGAGTGTCACTATTAAACTTAAATGTAAAATTTACATATTCCAAAACAAAGGTACAATTTTAAAAACTGAGCTGTTCTCTTTTTCAGTTATGCAGGCAATACAGCATCACGTTTTCTCCCCATCTACTTGTACAATTATTTTCTTGGCCATCTCACAGTATGTATGCTGTGTTTTTGCATATATGATACTTTGTGTTGAAAGGAGGAACCCAAGCAACTTAATCTGGGGAAGCCTGATGTCCTGAGGTTTGATAAGTGTTGCCAGGTTTCACTTCCAGAACTCCTGGAGATATCCAAGAGTGTGGAGCAGGACAGTATGGATTAGACACATGTCAACTCTTCTCCCCCATTGACAGTTCATTTTGACCTTGACATGACCCTATGTAAGTGGTTGCATAACTGAAATCAGCTCAAACTAGAGAAGTAAAGTGTAGGTTTGGGGGCCCACGAAAACAGCAAGAACCAAACTGACGTCACTGTTTTCATTTTGGTATTTGCAAACACATATTAAAACATCTACGTGAATTTCAGGTACAACTGTTTAAGAACTTTCTTTCACTATAAAGTATTGAATAATGCACCAAACCTTATCTCAATCTTTTAAGAAGACTGAAAGAACTATAGTCTGATAGAATGATTTTAAAAATGAAAGAGAGAGATCAGAAACAGGGTCCAAACCAACATAGTCATGACCTAAAAATGCTATTGTTAATAACATATGGAAGCACCAGAGGAGTCCTCATATTGTCCATCTGCAGTGTAACAATTTTTGCATGACATTATGCGGAATCTAGTTTTTTTCCTCCTCCTGGATTGTGTGTGTATGTTTTATGTACCTAAACTGGGTATAACTAGATTGACATTGGTAGGCCTGATTCACAGAAGTCAATGGACTTACACGAGTGTAAAGCTGAAATAATGCAGGGTGAATCAGCCCAGTGCCGTTACACTAGAGTAAAAATGATGAGATCAAAATCAGGCCCTTATTTGACTAAAGGTTCTCACTAAATATCATCTACTTGGGCTTTTCATTTATTTATACTTTGCCAAACTGACATAAGAAACATACTTACATAGCCACGGGTTCACCGTTTAAATAGCAATCTTTGCCAGCCTCAGTAGAAGGGAAAACACCAAAGGTTGTAGTAAATCAAATGAATAATTTGTCTGGAGGAAGTTGGACATGTTGTCTAAATTGGTCAAATGAAACATTAAGATTTCTCACTCAAGGCTCAGAAAAGACTCTCTCCAGTGGTAATTTGATTTGCACATTTTTTCTGAGATGTTCGTCTATCCACCAGAGTGAAGCAGCATATGCTTTCCATAGTCTAAAAGTTCTGGGTGACAAAGGTTTATACATGAATGGTTAAAGCTAGTATATGACCAGTTTGGGCAGGCTGGCTTACATTTGACTTTTGCACTCTTCTCACTACCTGGTTAAAGATGAGCAGCAAAACAGACTTTTAGCCTTCAAACCAAGATACATTTGGGCTGGAGACAAAGTTAAGCTTACCATATGAACAGCTTGTTGTTATTTGACTGATAAAAATGGCTTAATTGATTCCTATCACTAGTAAGAGACTAATAAAGTGTACAAGATTTTTTTTCGATTGTTCAAAGTGTTGAGATTTTGAAGTGAACCAACAGAGAAACTAACACGTGAAAATGCAGACTCAGATGCTGAGCTATATAATGATGGGTCATAAAGTTAGAAATGGAAATAATTAGAGATGAACCTAAGCTGCAGAGTTTGAATCTGGATTTCCTGGAGTTCAAGGGGGTATTTGCACCGGGGAGTTTGATTTGGGCTCATCTCTAGAAAAGACCTATTAGATTTACATTGTCTATCCCTCTACAAATGCAGGATTGTTTGCTGCAGTACGTCTTGTAGTGCCATGTCTATTCTAGTTTTAACTGTCTCAAGTACTGGACTTCCCCCATTTCCACTGAAAAAGTATTGACATACTCTAGTGGATGTTCCTATTAGGAAGTTTTCCCTGATATATGCTTTGAAATATGAAGTAACTGAAGCATATGGAAATAATATTTGACTCTTGATAATTATAACAGAGTAGAATTTACCTTAGTATGTGTATGTTGTGGTATACTACATAAATGTTGTATTATAATAGCAATTTAGTGAAAAATAGCCTTAGAAAAAGCACATAGGCCCCAATCCTACAGATACTTATATATCTACTTTAATTTACTACTGTTAAGTAGCCTCATGGGATTACTCACAGTAGTAAAGTTAAGCACACGTAAGTGTTTGCAAGATTGGACTCTCAGTGAGGTACATGAATCTGGATTGGTCTCCAAAATGTTTTATTTGTTTAAAAAGCTATTCATTCAATATATTTTTCTAGTTATTTTTCTTTATAGCAAGAATCTCTAATACAGACGCTCCCCGGGTTACGCAAACCCGACTTACGCAAACCCTCACTTACGGAAAAAGTTCCGTAAGTTCCATAAGCTTTTTTGTGTGTGTAATTGTCTGGAACAGAATGCTTGCATAAGTCGGGGAGCGTCTGTATATAAATTAAACAGGGACCTGAACCAAACATTCCTGAATTTTCTTAATGGGATGTGCAGGGAGCGGGTGGCGGAATCTGAATGTGATCCTAGATGAAATGTTGCCATTAGGATTTATATCAGTAGTGTACAAAACTAGAATCCTTAATCTGCATACCACTGAAATATAATGGTGGTTCAAATTCAGATTCAAACCAGGGTCTGTGTTTTGCAGCTCAACCTGATTTATTTGGTATAAACTGAGCTCACCACCAAGCTGGAGAAATCCCTCCAACATCCCATCACAGATTTGAGAGATATTGTAATTAGACTATCCAACATTTTTCTTATGTTGTACCCTTAACTACTTGTTAAGACCCAGGCCTTCAACAACATAATGCTGTAGTTCAAATCTAGGTCAAATATGATTATTTTTCTAATGAAATCCCAGATCTGACGCTGATCAAAAGTTATGTAACATAACCAATAGCATATGAGCTGTTGCATTATAAAATAAACAAGTGTCATTGGCTTAAGTTTCACACTGAAAAATGCCTGTCTTATAACAGGTCCATATGGTGTTTTGGAAAAAAGTTTAAGGCCCCTATTCAGCAAAGTACTTAAACTCAAGCCTAACTTTAAGCATGTGAATAGTCTCAATTTATCCAATCAGCCCCCCCTCCGAGGTGTTTACTCAACCTTGCAACCTACAGTACAGATGCTTCTGAGCACTGGATAAAGAGCAGAGCATGCAAAAAGGCAATTGAAGGTGCTGAACCCTTCGCTAGAGTATGTTCTAGGATGGAGCCCTAAACTTGAATAGAGTATTGATATGGAGGATACTAATTTTCTGCTTGATGGTCTGCTAGAATTAGATCCAACTGCAGTGGAAGACAAAGGCAAAACTACCACTGACTTCAGTGGTGAAGGATCTGTGCCATAAATGCACTAGTAGCACATGTCATTCTTCATGCGAACATTCTAGCCAACTTTATAATTGGGAGGGGGGAGGGAGAGAACCATATGCATGCATTAAGTCACAGCTCTCTTGTTTGTTTGGTTTTTTTTCTCTTTTTTTCCTCTTAAATAAGGAAGAGAGAGCTGCCAAAAACAAACACACACAAACAAACTACCAACAAGGCAAGAATACTTATTTGGGCTTATTTAGTCTGCAGAAGAGAAGAGTGAGGGGGGATTTGATAGCAGCCTTCAACTACCTGAAGGGGGATTCCAAAGAGAATGGAGTTAGGCTGTTCTCAGTGGTGGCAGGTGGCAGAACAAGGAGCAATGGTCTCAAGTTGCAGTGGGGGAGGTCTATGTTGGATATTGGAAGAAACTATTTCACTAGGGAGGTGGTGGGATCTCCATCCTTAGAGGTTTTTAAGGCCTGGCTTGACAAAGCCCTGGCTGAGATGATTTAGTTGGGATTGATCCTGCTTTGAGCAGGGGGTTGGACTAGATGACCTCCTGAGGTCTTTTCCAACCCTAATCTTCTATGATTCTATGAATAATGACCAGAACTTAAGTCCTCCAAAATGGGATAACTGACACTATGGTTCTTTTTTACTTTCTTTTAAAGATAACAACCTTGACAGAGTCCCCAGAAAATAAATTCAGTTGCATACAAAGTTGGATCTATTAAAAGTCAGTTCCATCCCAGTTAGACTGATTTATTATTGTTCTTCAGTCTGTTCATTGATCTTGGTTATGGGGAAGTTATTTTTGAAATAAAAAGGTGAAGCGTGATATGATAGTGATTAATGGGTTTATGGGCTCAGACAGCAGCCTATTCAACTAGTAATAAAAACAAAAGTGCAAAGAACAAATTCGGGTTTAAGGCAAAGTGATTTAAGTTCACTTTTTGAAAACTGCTATAAACAATATTTCGCTTCATTCACCTTGGCTGATCCAATATCTGACTAAAATATTTGCTGTTGCCTGCTTATTTCACACTTGCTTAGTATTGGCTTCTCTGCTTTAATGATGTTCAAGATAAAACTTGCCACCTCCTTTCCTGTATCAAACACTCATATCATGGCTTGCCCTATATTAGCTGAAAACTGACTTGTCCTTTCATTACTGTGGCTCCAATTGACAAGTGTTGTCAGTCCCATTGATCCAGATATCTGTAGGAAACAGTTGCTGTGCCAGCCTTACTTTTCTTTAAAATTTTAATCTAGTCAGGTTTCCTTCTTAACTCGTCATAATGTATAATACTTATTTGATTTTTTTATATAATCCCGTAAGATCAAGAAAGGTTATGTTTCAACCACAGAATTTAGTAATACGTACTGGCTGATTAAAAGCAGATTGTCCTCATGATGTATCCCATAAAACAAAAATTTTAGAAAGTGGAGAGGCACATGTTTGTAGAAGCCAGAATTTTAAAAGCACTGCATAAATTGTGGTTCTTTAGAGGAGCTTTTACCTGTCCATGCCAGTAAAAAACATTTTAGTATTAGTGATGTGTAAAGCTCAGAACTTCAGCTTTGGAATGGATGCTAGGAATGGATTAGGCTAGATATTTTGTGTGCACAGGCTATTGGGAGATTTCCTGATTAACAGCACTTCCCACTTCTTGGCAGGCCAGAAATACATTTTGACTGATCATCCCTTCTTGTGATATTTGAACACTTCAGTTCTTAACCTCAGCTGCTCCAAAAACAAATGCAGAGATGGACAAAAGTTAAATATAATTGGGGTCAAAATTTGTCCACGCCTTTTCAAACCGCTAAAAGTTCAAGTTTCAGCCAAAAACTTTGTAATTTATCCATACCGCTTTACTCTTCCCTTCTTAATTACTAATTAGAGATGGGGGCTAACCAAAAATCCTACACCCAGACCACTGACAGATTTTGGGATATTTGAAATCTAGATTGAAATCTGAATTTTGCCTCTGTTGCCCATCTCTAATAGCAGTTTTGTGCCAAGTCTACTTGGACACTACACAATAATATTAGTACATTGTTTTTGCAAGAGGTTTGAATGTACTGAGAAAGATGTATTGCATTTTGTATGAAGCTATCCTATGGAAAAACCAAAGCAGTACTGTAGCTAGAGATCTTATTTTATTCTTTCCTTATATCTGTTTTAATAAAATTGAAAGTAAATAACTAGTATGTGTACCATAGGCCTTACTGTCATTATAGTCATGTCCAGTGTTAAAGAGAACATTTTTCAAAAATATCACTTGTGATTGTTCTCAATCCTGCTAGATCATCTCAGTGGAAAATTATGCAGAGGAATTTATTTTTTCAATTATTATTTAAACTTTGTTACTCTCATATTTTAGCTCTGTAGACTCTAATAATTTATATTTGAATGAGACTTACAGAATCATTGCATTTGTTTTTCTCCTGGAAGTGTACTTTATCCAGAGTTTATCCCAATCTTTCCCCATTATCTATACTCATAAAGTTCCTCTTTATGCTGTGAAATAGGTGTGGAGAGAAGAGTTGAAATAGTTAAGGAAATAAAGACAAAGGCAGGACAGCAATTCAGAAGAGCTTTTAGCTTAGCAGTTATAGCTGTTCGCGTCAAAGAACAAAAATGTAGCTGCACTTCAGAAGCATCCAATAAGAGGAAGCAGTATGCCCGGGGCATGACTGGCAGGTCAGAAAGTCAAGAATACTGATATCTGTGTTATTAAAGGTGTTTGTGTGGATCTGAAACACTTTGATCATCTCCACAATGCCCCACTTTATGTAAGAATTAATAAGAAAATTGGCAGCATTCTTACAAAATATAGAAAGAATTCTAATTTAGTTTAAATAATGTAAATTATATTGGCTTCAAAAGCTGTTTCCCGTCTATTACGTTTTTTAATGAAAAATACTCCTAGCCTATTCATTGCATGTTATCTTTGAGTTTCTCTGTGTGGTATACTGTGATCAGTTGAGGTATAAGCTCAATTCCCTTAAGTGTGTATCAACATCATAATTATTTCCACTTCACAATGTGGAGTAGTAATTGAGCTCTGTGCCTTTGGACTTGAGGTGAATTACTCCCATAATCATTCTGTGGGTTCAAGACTGTCTGGAGAATTACATGGGTCAAACAAGCAAATGAACATGTCTGTGGGATATGCATAAATATAGGTGCATAGGATAAAAATTAGCTCAAGTTCTTCCACGTGCACCTGAAAGAACAGAACATCACTATATAGAGGCAACAATTGTATTGGCGAGGGAAGACATTACATTCAAATATACTCAAAACCAAGCTTTTCTTTATATTTAATATTCTGTATATCTTTTAGAATTGAGCAGCAACTTTGTCTAGTGCATCGGGTATTGCAACTGGAGCCGGGAGCCACGGGTCTTAGTTTCTGTTCTACTATTAACTAACTCTGTGACCTTTTTAATTTTAGTTATCTAAGCTTAAAAATTTGGGCCTTAACCTGTCTCAGTTTTCCACTTGTAAAAGGCAGATAATAATACCTACCTATTTCACAGGGCCCTTGTGAGAATTAACTAGTGACTGGGTCCAATTCTGTGTTGTTCTGACCCCCGTGTGTCCCTAGGGGTCTGTTCTTTCTTTTGCCAGCAAGTGGCCCCAGAATATGAGGAATACAAAGTGATGCATAGTCACCTTTAACCTATCCCAGTACAGTTCCTGCTCCACACACAGGAATAGAGGAACTGAGAATTGCTGCCACAGTTTCTAGAGTACTTAGATTATGTACCAGACTAGATAAATGTTAAGTAACATTGTTATTACAAAGTGGTCTCCTGGAATGTTTGGTTATAGCAGGATCCACAACTTCAGAAGAAATGTTCTTGGAACATCTCAAAGAGTAAATGAAAGCCTTTTATAAACCATAAAGGAAAGGGAGCTCTTATATTAGTACTCTCTGTGTGTGCGTGTGTGTGCGCACGTGTGTGTGTGTTTGTTTGTTTATTTATTTGAGCAGGCAAGAAAAAGAAAAATGTTACTTTACCCTACCCTGTGCAGTTCTTATTGTAACTGACTGCTATATGTTTCTCTTTGTAGCCCTTTGAATAGGAAGGTTCTGCAGTGCAGGAAAATATCTTTGGCAGTAAAAGAGGTTCTTGGGAATGTTGCTGTGTCCTCTACTGTGATTGATTTTAGAAACCCTCGTCATGCCAGTTAAGGCTGTGTCAGCACCAGTCAGCTTTTTTTCTGTTTAGCGTATCTAGAATCTCATTCTTTCATTTTGACAATATCATCAGCCCTTGTAATGGTTTAGGCCTATCTAAATCTGCAGATGTAGGAGGAAAGCAGCTGATAAATCCAAAGGAAGAAAAATGCTATCTTCCTTTTTTGTACATGCTGTTCTTTGCATGAGACCACTAATTTGGCAAAGGACATGGGTTCACATTTGGCTTTCATATATTTTAAGGCTAGAAGAGACTATGATGATTTTGTCTGACTGCCTACTTAAGACAGGCCAACAAACCTCACCCAATAATTTCTGCATCAAGCCCATAACTTCTGTTTTGAGCTAGAGTATTTCTTTTAGAAAGCCATCCAGTGTTGATTTAAAGACTGCAAGTAGCACCACATCCCCCACTAAGTTGTTCCAAATGGATAATTAGCCTCACTGTTAAACTCAATCTTATTTTTAGTCTGAATTTGTCCGGCTCCCATTTCCAACTATTGGCTCAAACCATTCTATAGACTTGTGGAACAAAAATGAAACACTACCCTCTCAACTGTCCCTTATAATTACATTTTGGTGACTCATTCTGGGTGGACTTGGCCCCATATACACTCCATAAATAATCGTGTTTTAAAATGGTTGTATAAAGCTCCATCTTCATGACCATTTTAACTGAGTCAATTGACCTGCTTACAATCCAGTTAAAAGTTGTAATATGATTAAACCTACTGTGTCCAAGCAACCTGGTTAAAATAAGCTTGTGAGTTTTGGCTAGTTATTTGTTAGGGCTTGTCTACACTACCATGCAGGATCGATCTAAGATATGCAACTCTAGCTACGTGAATAGCGTAGCTGAAGTCGACGTACTTAGATCTACTTACCACGGTGTCTTCACTGCAGTAAGTCGACAGCTGATGCTCTTCTGTCGACTCTGCTTGCGTTTCTCATTCTGGTGGAGTACTGGAGTCAGCGGGAGAGCGCTCAGCAGTCGATTTATCGTGTCTGTACTAGATGCGATAAATTGACCACCGCTGGATCAATCGCTGCCCACTGATCCAGCGGGTAGTGTAGACAAGCCCTGAGTGTTGCTTAGAGCGGACTTTGAAGTCAGAACTTCATTTGGATAAATAGAAATGTTCCCACCTCTTTGGGTGGCATTGCTTGATTGGGCTGAGTGCAAATTTTACAAGACAGCAATGCATTAGCAGAAGGGCCAGAAACCTATTTTTTTATAATGAGCGTATACATTATATTAGATATATTATGACTCCCCCCCCCCCCCCCCCCCCCCCCCAAAAAAAAATCCTCCTGTATTTACAGATAATCTGTCAAGGCTCATGTAGCATTTATTTTGTTGCTTCATCTGCTTAGCACACAATCCAACCTTGTGTCTGTCACACTTGTATCTGTCAACATTACCATTAAAAAGCCGTGTTTTCAGGGATTTCTAATTTAACCATGGAAATCCATTCTAGACAGAATGTTACACAGTGTGCTCCTTCTCTTTTATGCATTCTCTATGGAAAAAAGAATGTCACTTTGGAATTAAAATTCTTAAGCAGAACATTTATGCAGATCTATAAGGATAGCCAGATGTCTAGCACTTTTTCTTTTAATGATTATCTATTTGGTTAAGAATCGAATATAGTTTACAAGAATAATTCAGAAAATACGAGTGTTAAACTAATACCTCCATACCTGAGGGTAGACTTAAGCACTTTAATCAGTTTGAATATTAGTTTAAAAAAAATACAGATAAGTGTTACAGCAGGGGTAGGCAACCTATGGCACGTGTGCCGAAGGCGGCACGCAAGCTGATTTTCAGTGGCACTCACACTGCCTGGGTCCTGGACACTGGTCCGGGGGGCACTGCATTTTAATTTAATTTTAAATGAAGCTTCTTAAACATTTTAAAAACCTTATTTACTTAACATACAACAATAGTTTAGTTATATATTATAGACTTATAGAAAGAGATCTTCTAAAAATGTTAAAATGTATTACTGGCACGCGAAACCTTAAATCAGAGTGAATAAATGAAGACTCGGCACACCATTTCTGAAAGGTTGCCGACCCCTGTGTTACAGTGTTGTGCTACAAGACAGATATTAGTTATCACAATAAACATCTGACTAGATAAGTTGAGAAACAATGCACAAAGAGGGGTCAGAAACAAATTGAGCATAAACTATAATAACCAGAACCATAGTGAAGAGTGGCTGCCTATTATTATTACTAATTGTTATTAGAGTAGCAACAGTCACATTTACAGCAGGTAGAGGTGTTCAGGTTGTACAGAAGTAAGACCACTCTAGAAAGGCTGGTGAGTGTAGAGGATGGGTGTGTGCTAAACTCATTGCTTTGTGAATTGGGCTGTCCATTGTGGTGAAATTCACTAAATCCACATAAAGCCTGAATATTTGTATGGAATGCAGGGAAGGTAGGAAGGTGAACTCTTACCTCCAGGCTAGAATTGCCAACTTGTGCTGCTTACACGGGGTACTAGTGCCACTGGATCCACATTAAGGCAGACTACTGGCCCCGCTTGCAACCTGCCCCCCCGTCCCCCACACACACACCCTCAAAGCGGGTGGGGTGTAAATTTCACTTCTTTCCTTTACCCAAAATATTCAGGCTTTTGGTGGATTTCACCACAACTGACAGCCCTGACTGAGACACAGCTATCAGTTTAGCACACAGCCATCCTATAATCACTGTCATCATTGTGCCAGCCCTGCATACGCTGGTGCAGTTCCACAGCACATAGGGGGTATACAAGCACCCCAATGTGGCCACTCAGCTGGCCCACACATACACACGCATGCACGGGCACACACACACACACACACATACTCAGGTTTAAACAATATGGAGGGTCTTGATGAATAATACCATGAGACACAATATGCGGGAGTATGGGAGTATAAATCAAGAGCCCCTGAGTACTAATTCTAGCTCTGCAAATACTTTGCTGTTTAGCCCTAAGCTCTGCGCTTCTCGTTCTTCGTATGTAAATATTTGGAGCAGGACAGTAACATACCAAAGCGTATCATTAATACGTCATTGAGGATCCATGGGCACTCATATCTATATATCTCATCCACTGTTGCACGCCTTAGTGTCCTGATGGTGACAGGATATGGAAAACTCCCCACAATATAGTATACTATATTTTTATTCAGGATTTGTAATAAAATCTAAGGTAAAATCCCCAGTGTTGATGCAGCTACTGCCTTCTGTCTTCTAAACTGCTTCAGTTGTCTTAGCTAATATAGTTCAGAGAGGTGATGTTACTATACAGGCAGAGAAACTCTTCCTATGGCTGTGTCTATGCTAGGGGCTATGTTGACAAAGTAAAGACTATGTAGTGTGTAGACTACCCCACAGACTTGTGCCGAAATAACAAAAGGTGTGAATTAAACCAGTTTAGTTATTTTGATGCCAATGTGTGTGTAGATCAGCCTTTTACTCATGCAAACAGCCCTTAGTATTGCCAGCCCTAAATGTCCAAAAATCATGAGTCAGGCTCACAAAAGTCATGAGATTTAAAAATAATGATTTGGGGAGGCAGAGCCCACCTGGATGCAGGGGAGACTGGGATGTGCTGTGCTGAGGGAGGCCAGGCCTGAGGCCCTGAGAGTTTCCTGTGCTCTGTTCAACGCTCAATAAACCCTCCTGTTTTATGCTGGCTGAGAGTCACTCTGGTCTAGAGAACAGGGTTGCATCAACCCCTTCGGGGGGTGGAGGCCCCGGGGGTCCAGAGCAAGTGGGCTCCCTGAGGGGGCCCACGGAGAGAGACAGACGTGCTAAGGCTCGGAGAGGTGCGGCTCCAGGAGGTGGAGGGGCCAACCCCAAGAGAGAGTGGGCCCCCGGGAAAAGGGCTGTCTCACTGAAAGGGGCACCCCCCCACACAGACCGCACGGGGCTTTTGAACTTTTAAAGTGCATTAGGGCCACATTTTCAAGCTGTTCTCCACAACCAGCAAGGATAAAAACATAGTGGGTTTTTTTTTTTTTAAATTAAAGCTCAGACTCTCTCGTATTCACTTGTCTTCGGGAGCTAGGCTTTAAATAAAATTTCAGCTATTATGAGAACCATGATAAAAACAGGAGTTGGCAACACTGATATTTATTTCAGCCATAAACATGAGGATAAAGAGCCATAAGCAATAAGCCTCATGGGATTATAAAGAAGAAATCTTCTTAGTCAACTTGATTGCTGTCCCTGATAGATTTACAAAGTTAGCAGGCAAAGGGAACAAAGTAGATATTATATTAGGTTTTAATAAAGTGTCTGATACTGTCTTTCTCAAAAACAACTGGGAAAAAAAAATCGGTAAGGGATGATATTTCATTTTCATGGTTATAAGAGATTTATTTAAAATGGCGAAAGAAAAATATAGATCTATTGAAGATCTTGAGAACTATCTTTAGCTGATATTAAATCAATTACAGTTTTGGTTACAAATTTGTGAATTCCCAATAAGTTTATAAGAAGGGCATGCACACTTTGCACATGCACTACCAGATACTGAATGTGCAAGCAGATGCTAACTAGGCACTTTTCCTTACCATGTGCCTGCTCAAAACATCTGGTAATACAGATAAATAAGAAAGTCACATGTGCATACCTACAAACTAAGGCCCTGAAAGTATAACAGTTTTCCATGTATTTGCCTGAAATCCTAAATTCTGCAGAAAACTAAAATGTTCTTTTCTTTCTTTTAAACAGCAAAATTTGGAGAATAACCTCACAAACCTTATTAAGAGGAATACTGAACTGGAAACTCTCTTGGCTAAACTCATTCAAACCTGCCAACATGTGGAAGTGAGTATTGAGCTATGCTTGAAATACTGGATACATGAAACATGTATTTACAGCCAGTACCTGTGCACTTCAGAAATCCTCAGCTTCTAGGAATTCTAGAGGAACTTCCTAGAATAGGGGTGGGCAAACTACGGCCCGCGGGCCGGATCCGGCCCGTCAGGGCTTTGGATCTGGCCTGCGGGATTGCCAGCCCCAGGGGCTTCCTGCCTGCCCAGGCCCGCGTCGCTTCTGGAAGCGTCTGGCACCACGTCCCTGCGGTCGCTGGTGGGATGAGGGGGCAGAGGGCTCCGTGCGCTGCCTTCACCTGCGGGTATCTCCCCCGAAGCTTCCATTGGCTGGGTTCCCCATTCCCGGCCAATGGGAGCTAATAATAATATATGGAGATATACCTATCTCATAGAGCTGGAAGGGACCCATCGAGTCCAGCCCCCTGCCTTCACTAGCAGGACCAATTTTGCCCCCGATCCCTAAGTGGCCCCCTCAAGGATTGAACTCACAACCCTGGGTTTAGCAGGCCACTGCTCAAACCACTGAGCTATCCCTCCCCCCCCCCAGTTCTATCTTCTGACAGTATTTTATACAGGGCCATTTAGCTTCTGACTACATTCTTATTCCTATGGCAACTCAGTGTTATTCAGAGAACATTGTAGATGCCTAATAGACCATTGTATTAAATATTAATAGTGTTGTACAGGAAAGGTTTCACAATATTGGGATTTAGAACATTTCCTACACATATAGCAGTCTAAGGGAAATCTGCTTTATTCACCAATATTACACTATGGAAAATTCCTGTAGAGAAGGATAGCCTTTCTACAGAATCTTTAAAACAACTTTTAGAATCTAATAAGAATTACCTTGGTAGAATTCTATAAGATAGTTACCAAAGTCTATGGAAAGATACTATTCATTATGAAATGCTGCAGGGTTTTAGAGTAACACCTATAGAATCCTGTTGGTGTCATCGCTGTACAATTTTATAGGAGTTTCTCGTAGGATATTTTATTCTTGGTTTGATTTTGGTCTTTTCTGGTATGTTGATGTGGCATCTATCTTTTTTCCACAGGCTTCAATTCAGCAAGGTACCCAAGCTTGTGCCTAACATTAAGCAAGTGACTATGGCTATTGAGTAGTCCTATATGCATGTGCTAAGTATCTTGTTGGGTTGGGCCTCAGTATCTACTGCGGTATTTGGTTCTATCTTGGAAACAAAGACAAGGTACATCACTTCTTGTTTCACATGTTTAACTCTGGTAGAAAAAATTCCTAATGGGGATGGGATTATGGTGACACAAGACCTCCTCTCCATCAGGGGAACTACAACCAGCACTACCCAAAATGTGGATGAACCCTGTATATTTTAGGGTTGGTCTTCAGGGCAAGTCTATGCTTTAAACATTGCATCGGTGAAGCTACACCAATGCAGCAGCACCGCTGTAGCGCTTTAATGAAGATGCTCTAAACTGATGGGAGAGAGCTCTCCCATCAGCATAGTTAATCCAGTGAGGCAGTAGCTATGTCAACGGGAGAAGCTCTCCTGCCAACATAGCACTGTCTACACAGGGAGTTAGGTCGGTGTAACTACGTCACGCAGGGGTATGGATTTTTCACACCCCTGAGCAACATAGTTATACCAATATAGGTATATAGTGTAGACCAGACCTCAGTTTTCTCTGTGTTCTTCAATATGCTACAAATTCTAAGATTTCATTGTTTGTTTGTTTTTAAAAACCTAACTCATTACACTGTAAAGATACAGCTGCCACACTGCAAACAGATGTGCTGCTGTCCCTTGATCTCAATTTTACAAACAATTCTCTCCAGACAAAAAGCAGCAGCTGCAAAGTTGGGAACTCATTCCTTCCCCAGCCAGTTCATCTAATTAGCATGTAAATTAGCTCAGTATTAAGAGATGTGCCTGAATCACAATCCCGGATCCAAGCACCACTGAAATGTGGACAATTTTGGATCTGGCTATTAACTTAACAGCTGTCCCTGTTTATCATAAAGGACTCAACTGTGACAGACTTGCAACATCTGGGACAAACCTTATGGAATAAAAATAAACTTTATTGAATTAGGATAAACCCTTCTGAATTAGGTTTAATACCTTTAGGATCCATGGTATTAAAATGTAGTTGTATATGTGTTCTTGTGGAATTGTATGTAACTTATCTTGAAGGAGGGGGATGCTAATGTAATTCCTCTGGTTATCAACCTCTTTGAAGCCACCCCCTGGAGAGGTTCACATATGCTAGTTCAGTCTGGAGTCTCCAGAACCAACAGCCAAGGAAAGGATTTTTGGATAAATAGCCTGGTAGTAAATTGACTCAGAGCCTTCTTCCTGATCCAGCAAATTGACAGGACCCCTGGTCCATGCAGGGCCCCAGGCCTTAGGGTAGAGTTGTAAGCACTAGGCCTATTGAGGCCCCATGGAAGTGGGTGCTTGTTCTGAGCTGAAGCTCAGTGATTAACTGGTAACCATAAGGAAACCCCTTGGGTGTTGAAGGACTGCTCCTGCCAGAGTCCATGTTAGGATCTGGGAGCTGTCTGGTCACCTTATTAGCATGCATGTAGGTTATTGGGGTTTTTTTAAATGTTTTCTCTCTAGTGCTTTTACATTAAGAATAAAATAGGCATGCATAAAAAGAGCTTTGTGGTAATTATAGCTGTGGGCAGTCACACTGTTAGCTTTTAGAGTAGCAGCCAGTGATTGCCAGGAACTGTTCAGCCTGGAAATACCCCAGTCAGGAGGAAGAGATGCATGTCTCTGCCCAAGAGGGGTGATGGCCGGGGAGCCGGAAGCCTCAGAGTGGGTCCCCTTGGTGTACCATTTGTGCGTTTGTGTGTGGGCGGGGAATATAGGTGCAGTTGCCCAGAACTGTGACAACAACTAAAACTTTAGAGCTGAACACCCTAACCTTGAGAAGTTGAGATCTGGATCCAGATAAAAACTTGATCCTGAGTCCATCTATACTATTTTTTGAGCACAGGCAATTGCTTTTTGTCTTTCTTTTAAATAAAAATAAAATACAAAAGTCAAGTGAAACAAACCTTTTGTTAATGCAACATTAATGTTATAAAGTTAAAATGACAAAAAAGTCAGGAAAGGAAAAATGTAAGGTTCTACTAGCAATGTTAATTTTGCCATATTTCTTGTCTGACTCTACTGCTCCAGGCTTAGACAAGCTGAACCTGCAATATGACACTCATATGTTTGAAGTGTTTACAGGATTGGGGCCTTAGCATTTTCTCTTTCAGTTTTTCTGGTTCCATATATTACTGATAATGTTGTAAAATGTATTCTGTAAAATATACACGGATATACTACATGCCCAATGCACTGTAAGAGTTTCTGTTGTATAATAAATTCACTATTGCCTAACTGTGTTTTTAATTTTGTAGTCTTATTGTTGCCTTAGGATTTTTTTAAACACACAGTTACTTTAAATAAGATAAGCCTTATATATCTTAAGGCTATATCTTATGCAAAAATATATATCCAAAAACAAGGAAGGGAGACAGTGGCGTTGGAACAATTTGTATAGGGGGGGTGCTGAAAGCCATTGAACAAAGCTGTAAACCCTGTATATGATGGAAACCTCTTCAAGCCAGGTTCCTCACCCCCAGCACCCTTAGTTCCAGCACCCAATGGGTGGTCCTTCTAGTTTTGCTTTTCAGCTTTTGGTATGTGGCATACCTGATGATTCTGACAAAATGAAAAATGGGCTATGGGCCTTCTGTAAAAAAAATTACCTCGTCTATAGGGGAAATGTGTTGTAATTGTTTTATACATTGCCTGTGTTTATCATACAGTGAAGTGATGTCAATGAACCCAAATGTTCACTGGTTCTGCTACTCATTACAAAATTTAACTCCCCAGCAACTGATTTCACCATTGATGCATTATTTAGAGTTAGGGTGACCAAATGTCCCTATTTCATAGGGACAGTCCTCTTATTTGGGGCTTTGTCTTATATAGGTGCCTATTACCCCCTACCCTGATTTCTCATGTTTGCTATCTGGTCCCCCTATTTAGAGTACACCCCTCGAGACAGAAGAACTGATGACTTAACCGTACTAAGGAACAAATCCAGTTCACCCTATGACTTAAGCATTACTTTAAAAACAAAAAACAAAACCCCAGAGATGCACTTCACTCCTAATTGACATAGATAACCCTGGTGACATAAACGTGAATACTCACATGAGTAAGGCAAGCAGAATTTGGCTCCAAATTAATAAAAAGGTCAGAAGACAATTTTAAAAAATCAATATAATTTTGGTGGGGTTTGGGAGGGGAATGAGGAGGAGCTACCAAAAAAGTAGTTTTCATCTATTAGAGGGGTTCTCAAACTGGGGGTCAGGACCCCTGTCTCGAGGTTATTACATGGGGGGTCGTGAGCTATCAGCCTCCACCCTAAACCTCGCTTTGCCTCCAACATTTATAATGGGGTTTAAATATATAAAAAGTGTTTTTCATTTATAAGGGGGTCGCACTTAGAGGCTTGCTATGTGAAAGGGGTCACCAGTATGAAAGTTTGAGAACCACTGATCTATAATATGAAGGTATAAGCCCTGATTCTGCAAACACTTAAGCACATTATTAACTTTACGCATGTCACTATTCCCATTTGGGGTCACACATGGTCAATGTAATGTATTGCATGATCCTCTATGCATGCACGTGCACATACACACACAGAGTCTTTTTTGAGAAGAGTTGTTTGGTTACAAACACACTCTGATTTATAGCTGGTTTCACTCACTTTTCTGATTCATCCCCACCTGTTATTTTTAATTCATTCTGCACCCTCTTGTTTTTCATTCCTCACCTTTCCAGGAAATCCAAAAGGCAGGTGTACTGTGAAAGGTTTTCTCTGCTTTTCAGGAGAAACTGGTGTTAGGGGCACAGCTGGCTCCCAACCTGATCATTAGGCAACCCAGCATGTTCAGTTGGACCCAATGAATCCCGCCCCCTCCCCAAATGGTTGCACTTCCTCATTGGGCAGGGGAACCAGCAGTTTGCTACTTGAGCCTTGCAGCAGCAGCACAGAGACTGCTCAATGTGTACCATGCCCGCAGCTGTGCTTACCCTGCTCTCACCTTTGCTTCTTGCTCCAGCCCTTGTTCCAACCTGCTTCTAGTCCAGGGGTTGGCAAATTTCGGCACACGGCCCATCAGGGTAATCCACTGGCGGGCTGTGAAACATTTTGTTTACGTTGACCGTCCGCAGGCACAGCCCCCCCGCAGCTCCCAGTGGCCGCAGTTCGCTGTTGCCGGCCAATGGGAGCTGAGGGAAGCAGCGCAGGCCTCAGGGACGTGCTGGATGCCGCTTCCTGCAGCTCCCATTGGCTGGAAACGGCGAACTGCGGCCACTGGGAGCTGCGGGGGGCCATGCCTGCGAACGGTCAATGTAAACAAAATGTCTTGCGGCCCGCCAGTGGATTACCCTGATGAGCCGCGTGCCGAAGGTTGCCACCCCTGTTTTAGTCCTTGCTCCAAGCCCTGCTCCTGCCTTGCTCCCATCCCTGTTCCTACTTCAGCCCCAGAATGTACCTGCTCTGTTCTGGTTTCTGAATCCTGATTGTACCTCTGGCTACATCTGACTATGATTCCCGCTTACCCTTCAGCTTAGGCTTTGGCTTCTGACTCCAGTTCTGACCTTTGGTTTGGCTCCTCGACCCTGACTCTGGCTTCACCCTTGGACTGTTACCTGTTTCCTGGATCTAAGCTTGTCATTACCTGACATATGTTTTAGGAAATTTGTTAAAACATTTATTATTTACTCAATAGACTGAAGCTGTTCCGGTCTGTTGTGCACTAATGTAATTAGAACACAGCTGTTGAAGAATCTGAACAATGAGCTGTGAGGGGGGATATAGGTTTGGCCTGTAGACAACATTATAACATCTGTGTCTTAGCCATTGTTTTTAGTCTACCAAATGTAATAGGCAAGATTTGTGGATGCTATTGCAAAATTTATTTTTGTTTTTTCCAGTCAAAATCATTCTTTGGTTATATAAGGGAGGGAGGGGCATTTTTACATATTTGTATAACTCTAGAACTGCTGCACTCACTGTATGCTGTTTATAATGGAAATGTTTGGATTCTAACTCAGCTATAAAAATCTTGCTGCAGGCTTAAACTCAGCAGACAAGGCCACAGTCAAAAGTGATTGTGTGTGTGTGTGTGTGTCAGAGTGGTCTTAATGGTCAAGTTATATAAACCCCTGAAAAAACAAGGGGGAATAATGATGGGCCCTTAACTCTGACAGCACAGATACTGCCACTATGATACAGGTCAGATGCCTCTCTACGTCAGTGTAACAATAGTAGAGCAAAAGGTAGGGAGGAAAGATGGCGAGCACTGTGGAAATCCTGCAGTCGCCTGATCCAAAGATACGGCCTGATGGAAAGTCACAATTCAGGGGCTGAGGTACAGGATAGCATAGGAAAATAAATGTAGTTAAAATAATGAAAATTCAAATATCTTGTCAGACTTCAGCCACTTAATCAAAGAGCTTCTTTGAGATGTACAGCAAAGTATGTCTCCCTTCTTTTTTCCATGAAATACGCTTAGAATTCCACTTGTTTGGGGTCTAGGAAAAATTAGAACTATGCTGGCAGGGTGCTCCCCTGAGGACTCTTAAGCAATAAAAAGGCTCTGTTCATGGCAATAAAAATAATGCATACTGTGTCTTCATGAGCTGGCATCGTGCCAGGTCCTTTTATTTCTCATTCACAAACTGAAACTTGGGAGCACTTCATTCAGATCTCAGATTAGCTGTAGTCTTCTCTGCTTCTCCGCTCGTAGGAAGGTTTAGGTGGAAATCCTGTCTACAGACAGGGCCGGCTCCAGGCACCAGCTTAATAAGCAGGTACTTGGGGCGGCCACTCAGGAGAGGGGCGGCACGTCCAGGTATTCGGCGGAGGGTCCCTCACTCCCACTCGGAGCAAAGGACCTTCCGCCGAATTGCTGCCGCAGATCGCAATCGCGGCTTTTTTGTTTTTTGGGGGTTTTTTTTGGCTGCCTGGGGCGGCAAAAACCCTGGAGCCGGCGCTGTAAAAACAGTAAAACAGCCCCTCTTTATCCTCAGAGTTCTGACATACGCTGTTTATAATAAGGATACCCTCTACCTCGATATAACGCTGTCCTCGGGAGACAAAAAATCTTACCGCGTTATAGGTGAAACTGCGTTATATTGAACTTGCTTTGATCCACCGGAGCACGCAGCCCTCCCCCCCACCCCCGGCGGAGCGCTGCTTTACTGTGTTATATCTGAATTCGTGTTATATCGGGTCGCGTTATATTGAGGTAGAGGTGTACCTACTTCGGATTATGTTTACGTATGCCGAATATATTTGCATAATACCCAGTTCATCCCTCACAACACAGCATTCAGTAATGGAAGTTGAGGTGAGAGTTGATTATCTACCATTATATTAGTGGGGGGGGAAAATCATACTTGGGAGGCAGTGAGGGAGTAGGAAAAAAGAAGGTAGGAGTGAGTTTATTAGGGTCATCACGAGAGGGCAAGGAGCTTCTCTTGGACACAGGAAGCCAGTGACAGAATTTAAGAAAAGTGGTGGCATAGTTGGAGTGATGGGAAGATTACTTTTACACCAGTGTTATGGGGAGACATAAGAGAAAAAGCTGGAAAATAGAAAGTTTCTGGTGAGACATGACCCAGGCCTGGACTAGGGATTTAGATGTGCAAACTCCTGCTAATTCCCCCTTGTCAGGAATGTGTCTTTGTGATTCCCATGCTGGTTCAGCCAGAGGTTGGGATTGTGATGTATCATGGGAGGCATAGTCCAGCCAGAGAGCCCAGCCCAGAGAGGATGGTAGGGACATAATACACATGAACTACTGCTTCCCTGAGGCATGACATGGAAAGCACATATTACTGTCAAACTCACCCAAAATGAAACAGTTCATTTCGGTCAAGCAAACCAAGCTGTGTTGATTTGGGTTGATCTGACATGACTATTTTGTTTTGATCTTCCCAACCGAAAACTGAAAAATTTCAGTAAAATTATTAGATATTGGTTAGGGGTTTTTTTATATAGAAAATTCCTGACCAGATCAAGCAGTGTTTCTTAAGAATTGCATGTATCATTTCAGCTGGTTTCTCTTTCCTCTAATCCTTTTTCTGATGTTCTTATAAAGCAGTGAACAAATATTAAATGTTTTACTTTATTATTAAAACTAAGGTAACTGCTAGCAGCTACAAAATAGCTACAAAAATATTTTTCCTCCCTCCCCCATCTCCTTGCATTCCATTTAATTATAAGCAATTACTCAGCGTCTTTCTCACTTTCTTTATTTAAGTCCTAGAAGTTATTGAGATTTGTATATTTTGGTGGATGAATAAATGACTTGAAGGAAATTGAGTTATTGTTGGTGAGAGTAATTAGTGATCTCTTTAAGCTGTGCACAAACCCTTAAGGAAGGGTTTATGGCATTTGTTTCCTAAGACAGTTGTTAATGAGCGAGAGGTACTTTCTCCATTATTGTTGTTCAGATGAATTATGAACATGCTCTATCTTTGTTTTAGGAATCATGTTAGTACAGAGTTTGCTGTTACTGTGTGTCTCTCAAACAAGATATTTTTATTCAGATCACAAATGAATACTAGGCAGTAAACATCCGAAGTTTGTGGTTGCTTAAACCTCAAAAAAAAAAAAAAAAAAAAAAAAAAAGGGCAAAAATACCTGTGGGTGACCACACTCTTCAAGGTCCAAGACAAATCACAGGGTATTCTCAAGCAGGGTACAAAAGTCCACAGAGTTTATTGAGGCAGTTCCCCCCACACACCCTGCAACAGTCTCATTAGGCCCCTCAGGCCTGTTCCAGGCAGCACAGTACTCCTTTTTGTAGTAAAGCAAATCAATAGTTTCAAAAACAAACTCTGTAGACCTGTATGAAGTCTACGTTCTTCCAGAAACATTTCTACTAGACAGTCATTTTTTCCATTAATGCAGAAGTAGAGAGCTCACTAAGCCAGTCTGTGTATGAGGGAGGAATTGCAGATTTCCATTTTGTCAAATTCACTCTTTTGGCCACTAAAATAGTTACAGCAATCCTTTTCTCAATGTTACCTAGTAATACCAACCCATCCAGCACCCCTAAAATACACAGGCTGGCAGAAAGAAAAATAGCAACATTTAAAGTTTTCAAAAGAGCACTGAATATAGTGTTCCAGAACACATGCATTTTTGACAGGTATAGAAGATGTGTGAAAGGTTGGCATGGGGCTGTTTGCACATCCAACATTCACTGCCTGTTGCTAATCAAGCCTCAAATGTTCTGGAGTCCAGTAATACCTGTTTAATATCTTGTTCTGCGATAATTGCAAAGAAAAGGAGCTTGAAGTATCTTTCACATTAAGCCAGATATCCTGCCAGGTTTCTGTTGAGATAGTAAGGCCAAGATTTTTCCCATTTTTCTTTGAAACTGAGATTGAGAGGGTAATGCCGAGCATTAAGCCACCTATAAGTAATTCCTACAAAGTTACTTGTATTTCCATATTTCTTAACATGTTATTCTTGAGGTGAGAGTTGAAGCCGACCAATTGTCCCCTATCCTTGCATGAATCCTTGAGCATAGCCCCTGAAAGAAGGAACTGTGAGATAACGGTAGCTGATATTTGTTGTATATGTAAATCGAAGGAGGCCAGTTTATCATCTTGGATTATATCTTTGATTTTTGGTAATCCTTTTCCTATCCAAATTGTTTTAAGCATGGAGTTGGCCTCAATCCTAAAACACAGGTTATCCCATAGTGGTACAAGAAGCAAATTAGTAAGATTGGATGCGATAATCATCTTAACACATTGCAGGATTCCCCGTGTAGCTGTAAAGATTGGATTTTCCCTTAAGGGTTTCAATAGACTCTTAAAGTCTATAAAAGAGGAGAGGGAACCATGTGGCATAGCTAAGATTTTTTTAATCTCAAACCAGGCTAATGTTTGTATAGAATTACCGAAGGGGAACCATCCTACAATATGACACATTTGGAATGCTAGATCATAGAGATCCAGATCTGGCAACCCCATACCTCCAGTTGCCCAGGATTTTTAAAGTGTCTTGTGTGACAAGCATGGCTGTTGTTTTTTTTAATCTCATATAAATAGGCTTCTCATGCAATTTATACAAGCACAGAGCAAGGGAGAGAGCTTGAAAGGCAATAGGCGAATGATATAAGTCATTCTGGGACAGATATTCATTTTGGTTATTTCTGTTCTCCCCAGAAAGGATATAGGGGGGGATGCTTCCTCTCTACATCCTTGGAAATTTCTTTTAATATATAGTCCATATTTATAGAAACAATTTTGGGAAGATCAGGACAAATTTTAAATAAATAAGCTAATTCCTTGTTTATTTGAAATAGAAAATGTTGAAACTGAGAAGGATCTGGTCTTTGGAATAAATCACAAGCAATTGATATAGCCAAGTTAATATGAAAACCAGAGATCTTTCAAAAAACATCAACTGCATTCAATAATGATGGGATTGATGAGGATGGATTCTTCCCAAAGATGTCATCAGTTTATAAACTGATTTTGTATTGTTTCCAGTTTATAGTCATACCTTCAATGGCTGAATGCTCTGATGTGTGTACTTTGCCAGTGGCTCAAGAGTGAGATGAGAAAGAAGAGGTGAGAGGAGACAGCCCTGTCGTGTCTCTTGACTAGAATCAAATTGGTTGTCTGATTTATATAAAGCTTGATAGAATTACTTAAATTGATTATTTATATCTATTGGTTCAAGGATGGCACTAGAGTCTTTTTGTAATAATAAGAAAAAAATAATGTTGTTGGCTAGTTCCATCTTAAGTCTTGCCAAGTAGTTTACCTGCTTTATCTCCCCATTCATAATATCTTTGACCCTGTTGAGGGCAAATTCGACTTGGCTGGATAAGCATTCATTATATTTATATTTGGCATTTATTAGAGAACTTAGGAGGTTTTCATTATTTCAGTCAGTCTTATGCCCTTCTCTGCAACTCATCTATTTTCTTATCCAGAGAGCTAGTAATTTGAGCCTCTCTCCTTTTGAGAGGCATACTTTATTCATTCATCCCTCACAGTAGCTTTTAGAGCTTCCCAAAAGATGGTATCTGAGGTAACTGAGTGCTTATTTTCTTTTCTGAAGTTAGAAATGACTGAATCAACTGTGGAACAAAATTTTTGCATCTTTTAGTAGCAGAGCTTTCAGCTTTCTCCTAGACTATTTTAATGATGTGTAACCAGCATCTATGGTAGATATTAGGGCTGTCAATTAATCACTGTTAACTCAAGCAATTATCTCAAAACAAATTACTTCGATAAAAAAATTAATCATGATTAATCACAGTTAAACAATAATAGAATACCAATTGAAATTTATTATAAATATTTTTGGATGTTTTTCTACATTATCAAATACCCAAAATATACCTGGCTTGCCTGTTGTTGAGCTTTGAGGACTCACAAGTCACAGGATATTTGACTGAAACTGCTCTTGCTGAAGCAATCAATGAAAGTCTCTTCAGGCCTGAAGGAAACAGGTACCAGAACACACCAGGCAATGGACAAAAAAATAAAATCCATGAGCACCCCCATCAAGTAGATATGTGACATTCAAAATCAGCAGGGAGGAGACCCAGGCACCAAAGACCCTGAGCTGAAGTCAACATAATTGGCACTGAAGACATAGTATCATAGAACTGGAAGAGACCTCGAGAGGTCATCTAGTCAAGTTCCCTGCACTCATGACAGAACTAAGTATTATCTAAACCATCCCTGACAGGTGATTGTCTAACCTGCTCTTATAAATCTCCAATGATGAAGATTCCACAACCTTCCTAGGCAATTTATTCCAGTGCTTAACCATCCTGACAGTTAGGACGATTTTTCTTAATATCCAACCTAAACCTCCCTTGCTGCAATTTATGCCCATTGCTTCTTGTTCTATCCTCAGAGGTTAAGAAGAACAACTTTTTCTCCGTCCTCCTTGTAACAATCTTTTATATATTTGAAAACTGTTATCATGTCCCCTCTGAGTCTCCTCTTTTCCATCATCTGCTCGTAAGCCAACACTATTGGCATTGAAGCGGGTGCCAAGTCCAGCAGCAAGAGAGACTGCCCTGAGAATTAAATCAGAGACTGTAGGCAGAGCTCAATGTCTTTGCAGAGGGAAGACCACACATGGCCTCCAGGAAGAAAGCCACTAAGCCCGAAATGGAGTCAAGGGCTAGTGACAAGGAGACACCTATCATCTCTTCACAGAGGGAAACTTCCCTACTGCTGACTGCACAAGTACTGATGTCAGTGTCAATATTGTCAGAGTCATTGTTGCCACCAGACATGTCCCTGGAGGAATCCAGAAGGACCTCCAGTTCTGAGACAATTACTGGTACTGATGTGCAGACCCAGTGTACCTTTGCGCTGCCTCTAAAGGGAAATCTACTCTTCCTGTCTATCATAGTGGCACATGTTTTTGCCTCCTTCCAGTAGAGAACCCTCTTTCCTGAGATCCACGGGTGAGACCACAGAAAGAACCAAGTGGCTTTCCTTACAGACCTCAGCCATAACCACATTGGGAATGACACTGAACTAGCCAGTGCCAGACCAGCCAGCCATATCCATATAGCATGCCATCATGACTTTATTGGGCTTAGTCGGGTCTACCCCCACACACTTCCAGGAGTCAATCTCCATTCCATTCCAGAAAGAGGCAGAGATTGTACTCACAAATGGCATCCCTAGCTAGACCACTGACACTGGACAGAAGAGAATGCCAAGAACTGTCAGATATGGGACCTGAGGAGAAACAGCAATAACATCCTGCCTCACCATCCAAGGACTTTTACTGTTCATCACCCGATGAAGCAGTGACTCTATCAGTGCCAGCTGACTTCCTGTCATTTCAAGAATTACTTTATAAGAATCGCAGATATCAGAAATATACATGTCTGTCATACAAGAAAAATCTCGTCAGTTGTTTGACATGCTGGCAACTTCAGGCCCAGCTAGAATTGCTCTTCCAGTAAATGAAGGACTGCTGAGGTCCTGGGCGTGACTATGATCCTAGGAACACCACAGCGCCAGACGGCAAGGGGTTCCCTGATATGTAACAATAAAACTCAGTTGGCCTGACCAGCTCACTCGCACGCTGTTGTCATAATATTTAAAACATGTCTTGGAATATAATTGAAAACTAAGAACATGATGGCCACTAATATTACTATGAAATGTATGTAACAATACTACATGTGAAATTATGGATACGCACTGATTTTATGTTCTGAAGTCTGCAAAAGGAGGCAAAACATTTTTCCAGACTAAGGAGAAAGGCAAACACCTCTTTGTCTCAATTGCAAATTGAAGTAGGCATGATCAGGGACAGGGACAATAGGCTACTTATTTGCATCATAGATTGTAGGAAAATCATTTGCATTGGGGGGGGAAAAAATCACAGGAGACTGCAAAATTAGCATGGTGTCAGCTCCCTGGTGGACATACAAAGCTGAACCCCCAGGATGGCTTTCTTACTTTGAAGACAAAGAAACTTTGGGGATATAAGGAACTGCTGAAAGCCTCTGGGATATCCATCACCTGGGAGAACAAAGAAGCCAGTGCTTTGTATCTAAGCTGGGTCATCCTGCTAAACAACTTGGAGAATGCTGACAACTTGGTGTGAGTAAGAAACTAAGTTAGGCAAAACTGGATCTTGCTAGAATCAAGTTCTAGACACTAGAAAGCATGTTGTTGTTGTTGTGTGTGTAATCCTTTCATATCTTGTTCACTCTTGCTTGAAATCACTTAAATCTATGCTCTTTGTTACTAAATTTATTCTCAGTGCTGTGTATTAAGGTGGAGTGTATCACCCCAGCTATGCTAACAAACGGTTGTATGTACTGGCTCTTTGGATGGAGTGAACTTGGTGTTACCTCTGCGAGTGTCTGTCAGAAAGACTGGACATTGCAGTGGAGATTATTTTGGGGAGACTCGGGACTGGAAGTGTTGTTGGGGGTCACCCTGTGAAGAGTAAGTGGGCGAGTGAGATCATTGTGCTGTGAGCATTCCGCTGGAGTGAGGACTCTGAGACAAAGCTGCACAGCACATTTTAGGTGGTAACAGAACCCCTTACTAGTCTGAGTGAACCCCCAAAGCATCACAACCATCCACCACAAAACGGTTGAAGAAGAGTTACCAAGTCACTCAAACAAGGGTCTGAGTACTTCTGTGCCCACCCCAGCCCAAACTCCTCAGCCATGTCAGCAGTGCAGGAGAAATCCCAAGTCCAACAAAATCACCCCAAAGGATAAGGGCCCAGAAAGCTTGATTATTCATGAGGATTATTCATGAGGATATCGTATTCCTCTGCCTCCCTTCAGCTACAGGTGGAAAATTATCAGGCCCATCTGGCTTTTTTTTTCTTTCTTTTTTTCTTTTTTTGCGCCTGGGAGAGGGTGACACGCTTTCTGTTAAAGCTCCCACCTGATAACAGCCAAAAGCTCAGAGAGAGAATCAGAAAGGGACAGTTAGTAGCCAAAATGCTCCTACAGTGCTTCAGACACCGTGGCCAGATCCATGACCATGGCGGAGATGACGTAAAGAGCTTCCTGGCTTCAGACATCAGGTATTCCCAGAGAAGTGCAAGCCCTTTGAAGGCATGGACCGATTCAGTGAGCACAGAGATAACCCTGTACACTGCTACCTTCAGTTGTGCCAAGTTTATGGGGGCTCAACCAGCAGAGGCCCTCTTAGGCAGACTGGACATCTGGCTATTTTAGAAGTTTTCAGGACCTCCTCTGGTTCCTTCAATGTCCGATGGTGGCAGTGGCAGGGGATGAGGCTAGTGGGGCTTCCCAGTGGAGGAGGGCAGCTGCCAGATGGGGCTCTGAGGAGCAGGCTGACAGGGAAGTGTTCCTGCCTTCTCACCAGCTGCTCCCCACCCATGGCACAGGTAAGATTGTGGCAAGGGCTCAGAGCTGCTCCTGGTGGCACTGCCAGCACTGGTGGGACTTCAGCCCCACATAGGCTCTGCTGCGTGAGCAGCTCCTGGTCTCTGCTCCGGATGCCACTTCAATGGCAAAGAGCTAATCTGAAAAGGTGTGGGGGGCAGACTGGGGGATGTGGGGCTTGCTGGGAGCCAGATAGGAGGTGCAGACTGGGATGGCAGAGTGTAAGGGACCAAGCGGGGGGGGGGGCTGGGTCTCATTCTGATTGAGCTGAGCAGCTCCAGGGGACGGGTTGCAGGTGGTACCAGGGGAGGGTTGCGGAGGAAGGATGGGGAGCAGGTCCCCAGCCCCAGGGGTAAAGTGGGAGGCTAGAGGATGAGTAAGCTGGTGAGGGGGGCCTTGACCTATTCTTGGATCAGGGCCCTCCAGGGCCTTGTTACGCGACTGAGTGGAATCAAAATTCCTCAAGGGCCTCCTGCATACTTACCCACCCGTTAGAGAACTTACTCAACATTTCGTCCTAAAACTCATAGAACCTCCTTTTAGGCAGCTGCTGGATTGCTCAGCATATCATCCTACCCTCAAGAGGGTTTTTCTGGTTGCTCTCTCCATGGCACTGAGGGTCAGTGAGCTTGAAGCCTTCATGGATTAGACTCCTCACACATCCTTTCATAGGGACAAGGCAGTGCTCAGACCACACCCTACATTCATCCTGGTTGTGGTCTCAGACTTTCACCTAAAATCAGTCAACTTACTGGTCTTCTTCCCCAAACCACACTCAATACAGGAAGAAAAGAAGCTAACATGCTTTGGGCATTTCAAGAGCCTGGCTCTATTATGTTAACAAGACCACACCTTTTAGACTCTCTCTCCACCTCTTTGTGGCCATATCTGGCTCATTGAAAGGTCAAGTCAGAATCCCTGATCATGTACTGTGTTGTATATCTGCCATCTATCACATAGCTGGTAAGACCTCTCCCTCTGAATGTCAAGGCACAGCCCGACAGCATCTTCAGCCTGCTTCAGAAATCTCTGAGATCTGCAAGGCAGCAACACGGAGTAACCCTCTGATATTTGTTCGACATCATTACTTTGACATGGCAGCCAGCCATCTGATGCGAAGCTTGGGAAAGCCGTTCTTTAATCATCATTTGATGAATGCAGCAGAAACTTCTCATTCCCACCTTCCTGAGTCCATACTGATACTGTTTGCCAGTCACCTACCGTGGGATCCACACTAGCATTTGAAGAAAGAATAGGTTTCTGTGTGACTGGTTCTTTAAGATGTTGTAGTCGGTATGGATCCCACAACTTGTTCTCTGTGCAAAATCTTCAGCAACACAGGCTTTGAATTGCAAAGGAGCATGAGGAGGCACAGGGCTTGTGTGTGGCCCCAATGGACACTGCTATCCAAAAGACTCCTATTTTGAGTACACGAGGGGCATGTGCAGTTACAGTGAGCTCCACACTGACTCCATCTTGAAGAAGCACAGTTACTGTCGTGTAAGTAACCATTTTTTAGTTTTCCTTCTGATCCTGAAAAAAAACAAACACCACCATCTATGCCTCAGCTGCTGCCACATATGTGGTTATAGAAAACAACAAAATAACTCTTCTAGCGTCATTTTCATCAAATCTAGTGTTTATTTTATTTACAGTCAAAGGCATATGCATGTCTGGAACGTAATGGCACTGTGATTTTCGTGGTCTTTATCAGAATATTCCAAACACCCTTGATGTGAAGGCTTTTTTGCTGGAAATCTTACAAGAATAGACATTTCATGAGATTTCTGATCTTTTTAAATTCTGATTGGGTTGAAAATATTTGATGACAGCCTTTTTCATGTTGCTTAGTCACTTATCAATCTGCTCCCAATAGTGGTGCAGAGGCATATAAAATGACAATATTTTAAAAACTAACACAGACACTTTCCAAGCTCAGAAAAAAGTTTGATTGGATTCTCTCTTTGGGCAGATGTTGGTGTCATTTGACCCAAACTGGTTCAACTACCCTGACTTAATGGAGACGTCATTCACAAAATTCTTAGGTAGCCTGTATAAGTTGGTTTATTTTTGTACTGACCTTTTTTTAAACCTGCTCTGAAACTGTCTCTAAATCCAGATTTCCTGGTTAGCGGAAAATGTCGATAAGACCTAGAAAACAAACAAAAACAAAGCCTGTGGCACACGTGAAATGGGAGATGACCGTTCCTTTCTCCAGCCACAATTTAGAATAAAGTTGTAGATCTATTCAGAGGGCAAGCTGATTAATATCACATATTTCCAAAGGCACAGTTTGTCATAATTGATAAAATCAGTGTTGCATTCAGACTAGAAAAAATCTGAAAGAGTTTTAGTCCAATTTTCTAGAGAATGCTAGTTTGTGCCTCACATAGTACCAGACAGACATAAAAGAGAAGAAGTTTGACCTCACAGCACACATCCAGTCTCATCATCCAAAGAGACAAATGAGAAGAAAATGCCTTTTTGTTGCTGATTATCATTCATTATCCCTTATATTTCCATTACATTGTTCTCATGTGTTGGTGTCTCAGTGCATTCATAAGATGATAATTTTTATACCATGAGCTAATTGTCCTATTTGGATAAGTTTAAAAACAAGTTATTAAAATGGACTTTAAGAAATGTCTTAGAAAAATAGATAATTTACACACTAAGCCATTAAGGAAATTGAGGGACACAGTCTCTTTTGATGGTTATGGAAATATTGTGTGGGCACAAATAAAGAATAACATTGGGAAACTGAAGTACAATGATATCAATTGTTTTATGAAAACAGTTCATTCAGCTATTTTTTTTAAGCCTAGTCTCAAGCTATGATAATGGTTAGGCTTCTGGTGTTCTGAGATCACTCTGCTGATCATGCTGACCAATATTGTCTCATAGTTTCCTTGTACTCTCAGTCTGTCTGTTGTTTCTTGTCTTGTACTTAGATTGTCAGTGCCTCAGGACAGGAACCATGTTTCTGCCAGGAGGGCTCCTATGCAGTCCCAACCACAAGTTAAAGCTGCCAACCTCTGGTGAACTCCAGAGGGAGAGCTGTGCTCCCATGAGGCAAATCTTGCTAGGAGACCACAAAAAACTTTTGGCTCAGAGATGTGAATTACACAACTGCTAGTGGGTGTGAGGTTAGCCCTGTGAGTTCACTCTTTGCCAAATTAAGGTTGAGCTAGCAGCAGAAAATAGGCTGTAATTGAGTTGCCCATTGTGTTATAATTTGGTGATTTACCAAACATCTGCTAAGGACTTCGAAACCACCACAACCATTTTGCTTATGATCTAAAACACAATTTGACTCAAGTCTCTGAATAGCAAGTCTAGGCAACCTCTCAGAGAGCAGAACTCTTTCCAAGACGGAGCACCCATTTTTCTCTACATTCCTACTCACGCTTGAAGATCAGCCTAGCAGTCATCTTTCTATTTGGAAAAGATTTGAGGTGCTCCCTGAAGAGCCCGTTAGTCAGCAAGATGGATCACTGTGTTGAGGCAACATGGGACAACCCTGTTTCCTGAGGGGCCTGGGTGTGTTGCAACTTACTTCCAAAGCATTCCTAACCCCTACCAGATCACAGAGCAAGAAAGAGACCTCTGGCTACTGTGACCATTCATTGATGGAAACACAGGCCACTACTGTTACCTTGTCCTTCCATCCTATCCTCCACCCCAACCCCCGTTTGTTTAGTTTATTTTACCTGTCACACATTTTCTACATCTTAGAGTGGGAGAACTGTCTTCCAGTTATCAGTTTGTATAGAGCTGTTTACAGTCCCTAGGCAGTGCAGAAATAAAAATGATTATTTAATTATGATAATAATAACAGGACTAGAGTCAGACCTTGTCTCTTGTATGGCAGCAGAGAACAATATCATGTAGCCATGCACAGAGCCATACCAGTCTGTTTTAAGTAAATTTCATAGTATAAAATAGCAATGTTGTAAAATGATATTTTAAAGCTATAAATATTAGGTTGAAAGTAACAGTTAAGGCCCCAATTCAGCAGGGAATGTAGGCTCAGACATAACTTTTTAAGTTCATGAGTAGTCCCATTGGCTTCACTGGTACTTAAAGTCAGTTAGGCATGTGCTTAATTAAGTATCATGTAGTGAATAGGGCCTATGTAGCCTGCAAATATAATAAGATAATGTATCAATATTTCAGAAAGGGGATCAGAAAAACATAGAAAATGAACTAGCGTTTTTAATAGTAGTCTTGGACATGCTTTCCAAAAATTTTGAAATAAATTTTCCACTTTAATAATTTTGTATAAGCTATAAAAATTGGATATGTGTTCAAAAGAATTTAAAAAATGTTCTAGTTTCAAAGAAAAGAGAAATCTGTGTTCATTGAGTAAGGGATCAAAAAGGAAAAGTTTTGGAACCATTTTATTCATATAATTTTGGTGGATGCATCTTAATTTTTTTCCTTTCTTAAACAAACACTAAATAAAACATTGTTGGCTATATTTAGCCCTAGTGTGACTCCCCTGATGTCTGGAGAGTTACACTATAGATGAATTTGGTCCTATAGGCTAATTTAATCAGTGATATAAATGGTGATAGAAATTACACATTGAGTGGAAGCTAGTCAGAAATCCTGTTTAAGCGATAAAGTAATTAATCTAAGCACCAGCCAACCATGACATAAGTGAGCATTGACATAAAAAAAGTTCCACGCTTTTATACCAAGACTGAGTTTTACCCTAATTTGCACCAGTTTGGGATTCCTTGCTTTGTCAAAAGGAATTTCAATCCATCTAGTCAACTAGAAGTCAGAAGAAGGGCAGGGTTGTGGTTAGAAAATAGTACAATTAGTTAAAAGCAGTTCTGCAGGATGACAAAAGTGACCAGTAGGAACACACATCAGGAGACCAGGTCACAGGTGGTCATGCCTAGTGGTCAGAGCCAAAGTCAAAACCAAATCCAAGGGTCAAGACAAAGTCAGAACCAGGAACCAAGGCCAAGGATCAGAACGGTAGTCAGAGTCCAAATGCCAGAGCCAAGGGTAAAGACTGAGTCAGAGCCAGGAATCAGAGCCAAGGGTGAGAAATGGATTACCAGGAGTTAGGGAAAGCAGGGCTGGTTCCAAGGCAGCAGCAAGGCTGGAACTGGACTGGAATACAGCCAGGTGCAGGGCAGGGTCCAGGCTTGGACCAGTGCAGGAACAAGACTTGGAGTGAGGCGAGCACATGGAGGCAGAAAAGCTGCAGACAGGGGCATTGAGTAGCCACAAAACCTCTGCAGCTGCTGGCCTTAAGGGCAAGCACCTGACTGCCTGAGCCAATCATGGCTCTGCTGTGGCCCAGTTGCGTTGACTGACAGCCTGACAACTGAGCAGGCAGAGCTGCAGGCGCACATTTCTGACAGCAAGTAAAACAGATGATTGTTACTAACATCTCTAATGCACATACCATTGAAAACAGGCCCACATCTCCACTTCACCTATGTCAGGGCAGACATCTCCAGCACTCAGCGGCACCACTTAGGCCCCCTCCTCCAGGGCTATTGGACCAAACAGCATTTCAATATTGAAAATACATTTAAGTATTATAAACCTCTATTAATGCTTAAGCCTATGGTATAAGTGGCTAAACCTTGATTGTTATGGTAATAAACTCTGGGTTTTGTACCCTACAGTTAAGCTGAGGGGCATAAAGGCTATTCAGATTAGAGGGAACTTTGTAAAATTGGCCCTGATCCAATAACGCGTTTAAGCATGTGCTTAAATTTAAGTGCGAGGGACTATTAATGTGCTTAAAGGTTAATACATGTTTAAATGCTTTGCTGGATTAGGGTCCTTTTTGTAATCTCCGGGCAAGGAGCTGTCAGTTTACTTGTCTGTAAATTTCATTTTTGTTGCACTGTGTAAATACTATAATGTAAAGATGAGATACAACAGCCTACCCTCCATTTCCTTAAGCATTGTGTTCTATAGTTCTTTATAATGCTTAAATTTTAAACAATGTCTACACTGTATATTCCTTCTGTCAACTAGTGATACACTCTGAAACAACCATTGTTATACTTTTGGTTTCTCATATTTAGAATATATGAAAAAGAGCTGTTTGAAAAGTGGTATTCTTCCCACCCACCCAAGCCCTTTGACTTTAAACTGAAAAACTGAAAATCCAAAAACTTTTGACTGAAATAAAAAAAAAGATCTTTTCTGTTTTTGGGGGCTTTTGGGGTGGGGGGTTTACACAAAGTTGAAATTTTGCACAGAGAGCAAACATTTTCCATGGACATTTTTTATGTCCCTCCCCCCCATCACCACCAGTTTTCCATTAAAAAACAGCTTGACAAAAATAATTGACCAGCTCTAAGACTTCTCTCTCTCTCTCTCTCTCTCTCTCTCTCTCTCTCTGTCTAATCACAATTATTTTAACACTATTTTGTTACTGAGAAGAATGGGAAGAATCTCAAACACACCTAATGTATTAAATCACTGATTTTTTTCATGCGCTCTTGTGTATAAGCTGTGGTAATAAGCTACATAAGTGTTCTTTATTTGAACCCTTGATACTGTGAGGTGCTAAAAACCCAGTGAGGGATGGTAAGGGCACTCAACGCTCACTGATGTCAACTAGAGTCGAGGTTACACAGCACCTGACAGGCCGTATTTGACTTCGGTTAGGAATAGTGATGAGTTTGTCTGTACAATGATACATTATTCAAAAGTCCAGACAGCATTTTCATATCCATATTTCACAAGGTCCAGAAGAGGGAAAGTAAACAGAACAAAATGTATGAAACAAAATGAAAAATGCAAAAAAATTTTTAGTAATGATCATTTTAAATTAAAAATAAAATGAAAAAGACCAGAACTTTTCTAACCAAGGTGACTTGCTCTTCAGGTGAATGCATCACGACAAGAAACAAAGCTGACAGAGGAATGTGACCTGCTCATTGAAATAATCCAACAGAGACGACAAATTATTGGAACCAAAATAAAGGAAGGGAAGGTAAGAGCTCTTCCCCCTATAGTTCAAATGGGTCAGCAGTGTTTCTTCATTCTCTGTAACTTCCGTGATTTCTTGACTTAATGTGCTATTAATACACACTTACAAGAGTCCTTGGATACTCCTTGCCATCTGTGACTTTTAGGTGAACTGAGATGCTGTCTGTTGTCTGCATTGGGTAAACATTCAGTCATCGCTTAAAACTTACTGAGTGTTATTTAGTGTTAATCTAACCTTATGCGATTTTGGTGTTTACGGTTCTTTTTTTGTGATGTAATATGATTTTTAAAAATCAAATAATTTATATAATATTTTCCAACAGGGATGTGATTTCACTTATCAAAAGATATTAATAAAATGAGGGACTAAAAAAGCTTTCACTTTATCAGAAATCTGAAGGCATTTGCCCATAGCAAGAATTTACTGTATCACAGGATTTGCTCTCCAGTCATCTGCATTAATATTTTATTCTGTATAAACCTAAATTATTTATTAAAGACATTTATACAAAATAATTCTACAGACAAGAGCAATTTCTTTCAATATAACACTTTTTTAAAGACTATAATAGGGAACTTTAACTTGGATTTTACAGAAAGTGGTATGAGATTTTTACTATCTAAAAATATTGGGAATGTAAGTTCAATGCCATTACTTTCCTAATAACTGCAGGACAGTGATTGTTAGTGTCAATCTAATGAATAAGGCAAATCTCAGATATGCATTCAAGTTTAAAATTGATCTAGCTACCTGCTAAATTAAGGAACATCTTAGTTTTAGATCATTATTCTTGTTTCGTTTGGAGCATGGCATTTATTCTTTAGCTGCTAAGGTAGCTGGAAGAGTGAAACAAAGTCTTCTTGTGTGGGAAAAGCTCAGACAAGGAATAAAGTCAAGGGCAGGTTAAATGGTTCACTTAGCTGTCAAGATATTCCAATTAACTTGAAATAAAAAAGGCTGTAGGCAAGGGCTGACTTCAACATGTTTGAAGACCACAGTTCCCATTTGTTATTTGACAGATCTTGAACTTCTTCATAATGTTAACAAAATACATCTCCCTTCAAGATGTAGTAAGCCAGCCTTCTGCATAATCTTCTTGGCTGTATTTCTGCATACGCTAAGACCAACCCTACTGCCGTCAAAGTTCATGGCAAACTTCCTATTCATTGGGAGCTGCCCATTATGCATATAGATTTCATCTTTAAAAGATCCTACAATCGATTCTGATCTCAATTACACCAATGAAAACTTATAGATTTCATTAGTTACTTTGGATTTTGTCCAGTGTAACTAGGATCAGACTCTGCCCCATTCTTTTTTCTGTTAAAAAAAATTAGACTTCTAATAACCCCGTAAATACTTGAAAAATATCTGGCTCCTTCCTAAAATCTGCAGCACTTGCACACTCTGGATTGTTTTGATGAGGCTCTTCATTACTGACAAGGTTGCTGCTGAATTAAGAAATATTTTTAAACAAAGACCCGTTTGTGCCCAGCCCCCTCATGGGAATGTGACGCCACAAGAAAGCCTCCAGAGGCCAGGCACAATGGGAGTCCTTGCACAACACTAGAAAAGTTTCTATCTGTTTTGCAACAATGTTGCAATAGCTATACCAGTACTACCAACGGGGTAAGCACTGGTATAGACAGGGGTCAGGGATTTTTATCAACGTGTCATGAAAACCTGCTCAGAGCTACTGGAAAACAAGTACAAAATGTTCTAGTTTAGGTCTACCCAAGGAGCCCAGAGATAGAGTTACCACCTATATCTGCTAGCCTCTGCTAATGGGTCAAGGCAAGGATGGAGCCATGTCCTGTCCCTCCCTCCATCGCACTGAGCAGCGAAGCCATAGAACAGAGTGCATGTTGAACCCTCTTTAAAGAAGTCACATCAACTATTCCACAAAGGAGTTCTAGGAGGCACAATACTGCCAAACTCCCCTTTGGCCCCTGACTGTGGCTAGAGAGCTATGGACTCCAGACTGGAGCTCCAGCTGTTGTTATAAGGATGAGGGCTCTAACGTGGGACTGTGGCTATGTGCAACAGCGAGCCCTTAATGCACTGTTGTATACTTGTGTAATCCTCTGAAGTGTACTTAACTGAATTAGGCATTTAAATGTCAGACAGATGAGCTGTGTTAAGTATAGAGGACATTCCCTGCAGTAGGGGAAGGGAGGTTCTTCCTTTCCAGATTTATCATCTATTGTTTATATAAAGAAGCTGAAAAATACTAGTTCAGACGTTGGGCCTGCCAACCAGGAAAGTGTCCGCTGGTGCCTAAAGTGCATTGTGTGACATTTGTTCAGTTAATTACTTGGTTTGTTAATGAATACCACAGTAAAGAGTTGAACAAAATTTGCATGTTCAGGCAGTGAACGTGTCACTGCCTAGGGCAGTATATGCCGAAATGCTGTCTCTTCATGAACGCATACACAGAGCACGTCTTGCTCTGCACAGAACAATCCCCAACATATGTACAGTATCTAAACAAATGGCTCCTTTCCTAGCTATCTACCTACCCCCGTACAGTGTGTTCATGAGAAACGATCAATTAAATGAGGGCTGGATTGTGTCCCTTTCCTCACATGAGTTACCTACTGGCTTCAGTGGGACTCCTCTTGTCAGTAAGTGCTCACCAATGTGAGTAATGGTTGTGCAATCTAGTCCTTAATGTTTTGCGAGGGTGGGGAGATGCTGTTTGGTAGATTATATCAATAGTGAATTATACTGAAAGTATATAATGATCTTTTTTCTGTGAAGAGCAGGTGACAAATGTTTGTTTCATTCGAATACTCAACAATAGTAGCAGCCAACCACAGTGAATATGCTGTAGCAGTAGCTCACATTAGGAACCAGCCAGAACATTAACATCATCACAATTTGTACGTTTCTGTAGCAATTTATCTTCATTCATTGCTTGTATTTTGTGGGAAAATATCAATGTTAAAGATTTTCAGCCTTGTTCAACATTGACCTTTTTTTTTTAATTTCCTAAAAGGAATATTTTATTTTTGCTTGTGGACTCAGTTGTCCTAAAACAAATTAATATGTACCCTCACCTCCGCTCAGGATGCATAACTCCCATTGCAGTCAATTATCTGGCAGCAGAACGAGCAACTACAATGTTTATTATTTAATTAATGAGACTCTTAGAGTTTGTGTTAACTTTAGTATACAATTATGATCTTTCTGCTAATCCACTTAATCATTAATTTCCTGATTTTATACATAGCCAGGGCTTAATGTCCTTCTGAGGTCCAAAGTTATTAGATTTCCTTCCTTTTTTCCCCTCCTGTTGGAACTATGTGGTGGTGGTGATGATGATTTTATAGAAATAGGAAGGATTCCCAGAGTTTTCAGGAACTAAGAGGCTTCAGGAGCCAACATTGTCTCTGAAAGGCAGATTGATTGGTCCCCTCCCTAGCTTTCCAGCTAATGGTACTTTCCAGGACAATGTCATATCACGTGTGGATTTCCTGACTGGCTACTTCCTTGCTACGTATAGCAGAAGCACAATCAAGTCTCCATTTATTTATTGTTAGTGAACATGAACCAACCCCCTTAGTCAAGTTTTGTTTTCAGGTCATTTTTGTGTACACCAATTCGGGACTAAAAGAAAAGTAATGAATCTTGTAAACTGCTCTTAACACATTTTTCATCACTTCAGGGAAACGGTTATCAAAATACTGTTTAGTTATCATGTAAGCAGAAAGTGCCAGGAAATGACGTTCTTGCTGAAGGAAAATTGGCTAGCTGTGCTTGTTTTGGCTCCCCTCCGTTGTTTCCAGTGTGGAAAAAGTTGAGGTAGAAAGAACAAATCGGTCCTCTTGTAAAATAGCACATAGCTTTTACTTGGCTAATGTGGCCTATGAGTAAAGCAGGTTGAAAAGAGGCTCTTTCTCGTCAGTTAAGCCACTGATGTTAACACCCCATTTGCACTATGGCCATGAGCACAAAGTGTAAACGCTAATGTGATTTGTGAGCATGTGGATATGACTATTTTCTTATGTTTTTGTTCAAGGTGGTGAGACTGAGAAAACTGGCTCAGCAGATTGCAAATTGCAAACAGTGCATTGAACGCTCTACATCTCTCATCTCTCAGGCCGAACAGTCTCTGAAGGAGAATGATCATGCACGCTTCCTGCAGACGGCTAAAAATATCACTGAGAGGTAAAGTCATGGACTGCTAGGGAATTTCCTCCTGGCAGATGCAAGAGCTTACATTTAGGGCAGTTGATTGGTTATGATTGCCCTCTTGTCTTTCTTGTCTTGCTGTAGGTGCTTTCAAAGAATAAAGGGGGGCTGAATTGCTTTATTCTACACTAATGAATATTGGTATTGCCTTGAAATGTCAAGGGCCTTTCTGTAATATTAAATCAAAACATCTATTTAAAAGAGGAAAGACACATGAGAATGGAACTGTTTTAGGTATTGTTTCATCATCCTCATCATCCATAGATGAAGAAGGTGGCATAGTTATACATGGAGATTGATAAATACTAATTGGTAGTTTGGCGATAAATACAGTTATAATTAGAGCTGGCCAGAAACTGTAATTCCCCGTTCTATGGGAAATTGCAAATTTAAAAGAAAAAAAATCCAAAGTGGAAAGAAAAATGAACTTTCCTGAAGGATCGAAATTTCAAATGGTTTCTGAGGCTCCCTAAGCTGCCAAAAACCCCAGCGGCCCACCAGGTGAGGAACCATGCAGCTTTCAGCCTGGGAGCCAGATAACTTGGGGTACCTGGGAACCAGCATTCCCAGGGCTTTTGAGCTGCTGAAGGCTGGGGAGCCTGGAAACCCAGGCTGCCAAGGAACAGGAAGCCTGGGAGCTCAGGAGCCAGGGCTCGTAAGGCTTCAGGCTCCTGGCTTTCTATTAGCCTGCCAGGCATGCCGCGAGAAGTGGAAGCCTGGGCTGCTGAAGAGCCACAGGCCTTGCAGACTGGGCTCCTGGGCAGCCAGCCCAGGAGCTTCATGGGTGAGATGGCAGTAGATGAGACAGATTTTCAGTGGAACCCTGCCTGGATTCTGCTGGAATTTCATTAAAATCTACATGTTCCCATGAACCCATGTCTAACTAGGTGTCGATATTCTGTTGAGATGGGGCGGGGTGGGAGGAGGGGGAAGCAAAGTAGCTATATCTATGATAATATGGAGTCTACAGTATAACAAAACTAGAAGTGGAGCTCCTATTTGGAGCTTGTCTTTCTACTAATATTTACATCTTTGTCCAACTGTTTTTGTTTGTTTGTTTGTTTTTTTGGCTATGGGGCACTTTGTCTTCACATGATACATCTAGTCTAAGTGCTGGCCTAGTCTAAGTCATAAGGATCTGTGTTGATATTTATTTTATTTTTTACTCTACCTCTTTGAGACACCCTCTGCCGATGACTGAAATCCCAAAACAACTCCTTTATCCCTCAGAGATTTCTTTACTTCATCTCTGATATAAACCAGTGGCATACACTGGAGTGTTGGGAGTAGATTTGGAATGTCAGTTTATTCCTTAATAAAAAATTAAACCCAGATCCTACAAAGACTATTACATGTCCTTAACTTTACATATTCTGAGTTAGTCCCATTGACATCAATGGATCTATACAGCATGTGTAAATTTTACCATGTGTAATAGAATTCTCAGCCATGGAACCTAAATTTGATTTGGCTGTGTTAGACCCACTTTTGGTGTTTACTTTATAGGCCAGTTTCTGTCACCTTTACTTATGGTGAATTGTATTTTACTCCATGAGCAGTCTTTTTGAAGTTAATGGGACCACTCATGGAGTAAAGTACAATTCAACATGAGTAAGGGTGTGGGAATTTGTCTACTTCTCAATATTCTAGATAATTAATCTTTGGGCAGAAATATTTTCAGTGAGTGTTAGAATATTCACAGAAAATCCATTTTGAACTCATAAACGTTAATATATTTGCACCAGACAAGTGATTGCAAGAGTTTCACTCATCCAGTCAGAGAACAGTAATAACACCATGTGGCAGGTGTGTTCAGTCAAAATTAATCAATGCTTCTTGCATATTATAGACCTGTACCTATGACAAAATGTTCGTGAATAGAGCTGGTTGGAAATCTTCTCACAAAACATTTTCATTGGAAAATGCCAGTTCATCAAACCTGAAATTACTTGTGAAATTTCACCAAATCATAGTCAATGTTCCAGTGGAACCCTGCCAGCTTGATTGATTGGCTGCTGGGGAGACCTGTGATGCAGACTGCTCCAGGGCCAGGGACCCCAGGCTTCCAGGGTCCATCATGTAGACTGCTCCTGGGCTGGGGACCCAAAGGGTTCCAGACTCCCTTGCCAACTGGGTCCCTGTGTTGCTCAGTTTCTGAATAGGCAATCCTGGAGCAAGCCAGCCTGGGAGTCTGGAATGCCTGGGGTCATCCACACGGCAGGGCTGCCCTGGAACCACAGATCCTGGGAACCCTTGCAGCTGCTGAGTGAAATTGACATTCTTGTGAGTTTCACCACTGCTAATAGCTAATAGCAATAGCAAGAATGTCAGTTGTAGTCAGCAGCCGTCACTCTGGGGAGTATATTTTGTTTCAGAAACACCATGTGTTGGTGTTTCCAAAAGAAAATATAGGGATGGGTTTCTGAATCAAAACAAAACCACATTTCAAAACGTTAAAATTTCTCATGAGCCAGAAATCTGAGTTTAGGCCAGCTCTACTTGTGAATGCTCTGCGGACCAATGAATAATTTCAAATAAGAATAAATCCGAGAAAATCATAAACTGCTCACAGACAATTTACAAAATGGAGGAAGAGGCTAAATTTGTTCAATAAATTATTCACCACAAATGATTCTCTCAGCTCTAGTGATGTGTAAAACGTTGCTTGCTGCTAGAGTATGCATGCAGTCACCTCTAAAGGGCCCTGAGCTCCAGTGGCTAAAACTGATTTCTTAAAGTTATGTACACTGCATTTTTTCATGCACGTATTTCAAAGAGAATGCAGTATAAAATTCTTTGCTGTGGGCACAGTGGGAAACCATGCTTACCACAGGAGTTTTTAGTTAGTGGGTTATTCATCCTATTAATGAAATCCACTTCCTTTACATAAAGCCTTAGTAATCAGATGCTATATGAGTGAAGTGCTGGAGGGAGAGCTGGGGGAAGTGAAATCTACTTCTGAACCAGAAGGACATAGGTCTACAGCATGCCATTTGCTCACTAAGTTGTGGGGCACAGAATCCACCTAAAATGCATGCCATTACATGCGTAATACCTTCCTTAGTCCAGCCTATGTGGGGCAAGGGTAGAGACCTTTTAGGGTGTGTGGAGACACCCAGAAGCAGTTGCTGTGTTCACAAATGCACCTCTGTCCTTCCCAGCAACCCCAGTGTGGGGCTTCTGGTACAGAAGGCCAGGTATGAAAATTTTGACCAAACCTAATGTTATATAAGGTCCAAAAGAAACCAATGAGTCTTTTTTTCCTTTAGGGATAGAAACATTATGGCCAGATTGTTATTGACCCTTTAGTGAAAATGGGGAAGAGTGCAAGAAACTTCCCCACTGTATGCCAACACTTACACTTGCAGTCCCTACAACAGACCTCATCCACACTAACATAATTACCTGAGTGTCAGCCACAGTCTCAGCAGAACCAATGATGAAGATGATTAACTGCAATTATAGAACAGGAGAAACCTCATTCAGCACAGTTTCAGAAAACCATTCTTAAAATCCTGGTGAGATGGATGATCTAACTCATTTTTAATCCATTCCCATTGTACTTTTCCAAAGACCATGTGAAGCAAAAGGGATTCGTGAAAATTAAAATTCTGAGGAATAGGAGGTCAGACTTTAATCTCTTGAGCCAGGTCTGCAGTGAAATTTTCTGTTTTGGGAAAAGGGTCCAAGCAATTAAAATATTTTGATCTGTGCCTCATGAATGACAGACAAATGCAACTGATTGAAAGTTGTATAGCTGCCTCCAGATTGACACAATTAGTTGTTCCCTGCTGTAATAGCAGGAAGCTGAATCTGTTTGCTCAAATAGATGAGAATTCTCTCCTGAATTTTCTGTAAACATCACAATCCACTTACACTCCTGGTTCCCGCTGACATGTCTTTGAGATATCAGCCTGAAAAGTTCCAAATGCAGCATCTATCTTAGACCTAATTTTCCTGAAAAAGCTCGTCTACAGATGCATGACATTTACTGGAAAAATAAATACAATTTTTGATGTGAGCTAGGCAAGAAAGCATTTCAGGTTTGAAAAAACATTATTCTGCACGTTCATTTTACAACAAAAAGTCTAAGCATTTCAAGATAAAATATCCTGACGTCTGTTTGTTTAATTTTCACTCTGCACTTTTTGAAGCTAAAAATTATGTAACTTGTTTAACAACTGGGGGAGGTGTGACAGTCTGAACTAAAACCACAGTTTTTGAGACAGATGTGTGAAGGAATGCCGGGAGCAGGAAGCTGCTTAACAAGGCAGTGGTTGAGAGAGATACAGCATCTGTTCAGGGCTGTTTAATACACAGCAGAAGCAAATAAAAATATTTCTAAGAAGAATTTTGTTCAACAGGAGAAGGAAAAAACCATGCTTTTCCATTTCTTAAAACCTATTGATGTTTGATCATAATTTTGTTAACGTTGTAGAGTAAAATAGTTCAACATAGCAAAATGGGAGGCAGCCATGTAATGGGCTGACCCTGCGGACTTTGCTTACAGAAGTAAGAACTACAGGATAGAGCACTAAATCAATATGTTTTTAAAAATGGTTGTAAAAATGTGACAATTTTGGGTTGATGATTCTGATGATTAGGAGATGAATGTGAAAGCTACTGCATCCTTGTGTTTTTCCATTATAGGGTCTCCATGGCTACTGCATCCTCCCAGGTGTTAATCCCTGAAATTAATCTCAATGATACTTTCGATACTTTTGCGCTTGATTTTACCAGGGAGAAAAAATTGCTGGAATGCCTCGATTATCTTACAGGTATTTTTTTAAACGATCAATTCACTTGTAAAATAGTATGGCCAGGATTGTCACTGTCCCATCCCCATTAGACTCCCTGCATGGATTACCCATAACACAGGGGGAAGGGAAGGGAGTGAGGGACAAGAGTGAGGAGTAGGTGTAGTCTTGCCTCTGTCCCCTCCTCCCTGCCCAGTGCTCTGGCCAGCACAGTTAAGTGGACATGGAGGGGAAAATAAGTTGAGCCCAGTACATGATGTGCACTGATTCCCCCCACCCCACTCCACGTTGGAGCAATGGGGAAGTAGGGACTGAATCCTGGCTCGGAATCATAATTTGTTCCCGGTTCTACCCCTAGGCCAGTGCTGCTGTGCACTGCCTTGTGTTCAAGGCAGATTACTGTTGCTGTTCAAGGCAGTTTAGCCGTATATTAGTAACCAGAAGCAATTCTAATAACCAGCAATAAGGAATCAGCAATGAGAGAAGTCTTTGTGTATCAACACATACAGTACACTTCACCCATGAAGTACCTGAAGGAGCTGACAGTGTTCAGGGTTGTATAATGTGTGGCATCTTTTTTCACTGCTATATGGGTTGATCCTACAGTTTTTACTTTCTCAAAGATCCCATTAAGTTAAATGGGAATTTTGCCTGAGTAAATCTGCAGGATTGGGCCCTTCCAAACAGATTGCGTAATCTACAATCACAGAATATTTAATCATTCACAAAGAAAAACAAATTGCTGAAATCAAGACTGTTCTCTTTTTGGTGCCAGAATTAGAACAATTCATTTCAGTTTAATTAATTGAAAACAGAAAAAACATGGCAGCGACTCTAATTTTGGACAGCCTATAAGCAGCCATCACTAAGAGTGAGAATGTGGAAATGAAAAACACACACAGCACTGTTCAAAGAGCACTTAAAAATTCTGCCTCCGTTTTGATGGGATTTCACAAGGACATGCCATACGCCACCAGAGAGGGCACCCCAGTATTAATTCTGTCCCAGTTGGGATGCCAGCATTCAATTACCCCCTTCCTCAAATTCAACCCACAATAGACCAGACTTCTTCTTGTCCCTTCTGCACAGTTCTGTGAAATGACACACACTCAGGTTTGGGGGAACAACATAATAGGTCTGTTTAGCTAGACATTTTTAATCTAACATTTTCATTATTTGGCTATCCAGTCAAGAATGGCCTACCTACCCATGTCTTTACCAGATTAGTCTTTCATACTAATAAATAACGTGTGGCTCAAATTGCAAAATACAAACAGGAAATCCAAAGGGTCCGAGCACAAAATACAATCTACCTAGATTTCTCGTATCTCATACATGAGTATTGAAATAAAGAAATTATATATACGTCAGTAGTCCTATATGCTTGGCTATTCTGTATTATAATTTGAAACCTCTAGGGCCAGAATTTACTCCCTTTCCTCATTATGAGTAGTATCTTAGTTGATGAGGAGTTTCACTGAAAACAATGGAGCTATTTGTGGAATGAAGTTCTATTCACAATGATGAAATGTTGCAGAATCTAGCCCTTTATAAGCAATTTCTATTCCATTGTGTTTCCTCACTCATGATGTTCTGAAATAGTTAATTTTTTTTTTTTAAGATAAATTGGTACTTGGATTACCAATTAAAGAAAATTGCCCCTATTACATTTACCACTGGTGAATAAACAACTTATAAAGATGTATCTGTTTCATTGCTTTATAGACCAAAAGCCCTAGGGGCTACAGGTCCAAGGATGGATTTTGCATTCAGACATCTAAATTTATTTGAAAGATGTGGAAAGCCACTTTCGGGCAAGGAACTCCCCTCACATCTTGAGGAATTCCATGTATACTATTGTAGTCTAGCTGGTTCATGAAATAAGTAATGCTCCGGAAACATCACCCATATTCTAGTTTCAGGGAAGGCTAGGTACACAGCAGGTGCATCGGATAAAATCCTCCCACTTTGTCTCAATTCCTCCCTCTATTCTGTGATTTTAGAGCATGAATATCTGTACTCTTCAGTGGGAACCCCTATCTGTGCACAAAAAGAGAAAAGTCACACTGGTGTTTTCAAAGGGGATGAAGGGAATTAGGTACTCCATCCCTGTTGAAATTCAATGGGAATTGGGTGCCTCAATCTCTTAGGCTCCTTTGAAAATCCCTCTCTTAGGTTTTATAATAGTTACCATTTAACCATCAATTATAATAACTATCCCTTAAATTATTATTAATTATTTGTGCTATGGTACTGCCTAGAAGCCTCAACTGGGATTGGGATCCTATTGCACTAGGCATGTAAGAGAACAAAAGCACAAGCATTTCAGTTTAATACAGTCCCACAAAATAGGATCCCCCAGCCTAGATACAAAGATCAGTTTATTTGCTTTTAATCATATTTTTCTAAACTGAAGGAACGGCACTATATGGAGTAGGAATTATAAGATACAACAGAGTTTAAAAAAACATCTCCAGTAAGTTATTTTGATAGAAAGTCAGGTATTTCTAAAAGCCATGAATGTCGACCTCTAATATTTCAAAGAGAACTCAGGGTAGCAACACTGCAATAGACTCTCTCAATATATCGTCAGTTAATATACACTATCTAAATTGCAGCAATATCCCTTTCAGAGAATTGTTTTCTTTTTCTTTTGCTTATATTCCTGTTCTGGAATGAATGTTCTTATTTTAGCTGATGTTCATCCCTTTTTGTTAATATCCATATGTCCCAAGGGTTTCTCGGTTTGGAAAAAAATGCGCTGACAAGCTTCTGTGCTACAATATTTAGAGCAGCACAAATCATGGTCACATTTGAGCATTTCCTCTCAGTTGCCTCTTTTACATAAATGAAAAATGCTGTTTGGAACAAAGTCTACCTCTTTAATCCTTGCATAACACATAAATAAATTAGAAGCTTTAAAATATAAACATATTTAATAGCAAAATACAATTTAAAAATGTTACATTAAAATAAAGTTGCTGGGAAAGGAACAATAGACTCTTCTACTGTGATTTTTTTTTAAGTGCTCACGACGGTCTGAGAACTGCCAGCAAAAAACACGTGTAGTCCATTTTTTCCTTTACTTTTAATTCAGGTGCAGTTGGGTCATTTTTGTACAACCTTCTCTGTGAGTCATTAGTACCACTGACCTCATTGGGGCTATTCATATTAAAGCTACTTAGATGTGAAAGGATTTTTAAGATCTGCCCCCATGGATGGTGGGAATTTTATGACAGGAATTCCTGGAGACTGATTTTTAAACTACCCATCTAAGGGCCACATCATCCGTTTTTAAGAAGTTCTCATTGACGTTAGCAAGAAGTTGGCATCCTGAGGGCCCTTCCAACCCTACATTTCTAAGATCTGCCTAAAAATCTGTGGTACAATATGGCCATAAAATCCCATCTAAAATTTGCACATTAATCTCAGAGGTGAAAGGGAAAGTACCCTACTAAGTCAGTCAGCTCCTTCCCCTAACAGTTGTTCTTGGTTTTTCACAGCTCCTAGCCCTCCAACCATTAGAGAAGAGCTCTGTACAGCTTCTTACGACACAATCACTGTCCACTGGACCTCAGATGATGAGTTCAGTGTGGTCTCATATGAGCTGCAATATACCATCTTTACTGGACAAGCTAATGTAGTTAGTAAGTATAAATCTTCTAATTTTCTGTTCTGTTTAATTGTGAGTTTCAGCAAATTACATGCCTTCAAATACAAATATATACAGAAGTCAAGAAGAAAAGGGGAAAAAAACATAATTCCTATACATTTTATTGCTCTGTTTCTATATTTAAAGTCCAATGACTATAATGATTTTGAAAGGATTTTCAAATTCAAAACGTGTGTGGCTTGAATTCCTTATATGCGTATGTTTGCTAGGAGTGTAGTAGGGTGGGAGTTTAAAAAACAATAATAGATTCCTAATGGTACAAATACAATCCATCTCATAAGAGCTAAGCAGTATTCATAACTTTTTAGACTATTTGTATGATTTTAAGTGAGTTTAAAATATATGCACTGTAGTTATAAATTCTGAGCAGTGGTATTGCCAGTATAAGCAAAGCCAGATGGCCAGGGCCAGATTTTCTAAAACACTTAGCACCCAATAGCTCCCATTGAAACACTTATGGTGAGAATTTCAAAAGAACTCATTACCCAATAAAACTGTACTCATTTGAAAATCTGATTTCTTTAGATTAAGGCCTTGATCTGCCAAAACATTTAAGTATGTGCTTAACTTTAAGCAAGTAGTGCTATTGACTTAAATGGGATTACTCATGTGCTTGAAGGTAAGATTTGGTCAAAGACTATTCAAGTGCTTATGTTCAAAAGCACCTATGTGACTAAGGAGCCTAAATCCCACTTTCAAAAGTGGCTAAATCTCATTGACTTTCAGTTAGGCCCATGCTCCTAAGTCACTTAGGTTCTTTTGAAAAAAATTTACTCTTAGGGATAAAAATAAAGGTTTTTCCTACCAACTTCCATTGTCTGTAGGGCTACAGAAAGTAGGGATTCATTTCAGTGTGAAGCTTCTCTCAGTGTATTAAAGTCAAAGGGAGTAAACATCAGTGGGAAAAACTATTGACGTGGTGATTTTATTTGACTCAGTTTTTATAATTACCCTAACCCTTGCATTGTCCTATATAACTTATAGTAGAACATTTTCCTTTGCCTTGATACTAGTTTTATGAAAGACCAAATTTAAGTTCTTGTTCCTTATGGGTTAACTTGTTTCTAGGCAACTATTCTACCAGTAATGAACCCCCTAATTTTTATTACTGTAAATTACTAAAATAGGTCCAAATCCACAAAGATACTTAGGTACTTAAAGCCCAGATTTTTGGAAGAGGAAGCTGCCTGCCATATACCTGTACTCCAGTGATTCAGGTACTCGCCCAGAATGAGGTAAACCCTGGTTCAAACTCCCTACTGTCTATTGAAGAGAAGGACTGAACAGGGCTCTCCCACATCTCAAGGGAGTGTCCCAGGCACTGAACTATAGTGGCAGTCTCTCTCTCTCTCTCTCTGGCCCAGTGCATATTTAATTATTTATACAGAATGGAACGGCTTCAACAAGAGTGACCGAGAAAGCCCCATGTCAGAATAACCCATAGTTCAGAGTTTAGGGCACTCACCTGAGAGGTGGGAGACCCCAGAGTGAATCCCTTCTCCCCTTCAGGCAAGATAGAAAATTGAACTGGGGTCTCCCACATCCCAGGTGAGTACCGTAATTGCACGGCTAAATGTAATACAGGCAGCGGTGAAAGTAACTTAAAGGACTTACCGGTATGCCAGAGTCCTGAGCGGGGGGGAGTCCGCAGCGGCAGGAGCCCCGAGCCCTTTAAATCGCCGCCCAAGCCCGGCTGCCTGAGCCCCAGGGTAGTGGCGGGAGGACTCAGGTGGCGCTTTAAAGGGCTGGGGCTCCCCGCAGCGGCAGGAGCCCCGGGCCCTTTAAAGCACCGCCTGAGCCCGGCTGCCGGAGCCCCAGGGCTCGGGAGGCTCCAGCTGCTGCAGGGAGCCGCGGGCCCTTTAAAGCGCCAGCCTGGGGAAGCCGATCTGGTCCAGCATGGCGTACTGGCCCTTGCTGGTACGCCATACCGGACCGGACCGGCTTACTTTCACCTCTGAATACGGGAGGCCTTGTCTTTCTTTTCCTGTCTGTTTTGTGTGGAGTCTGGCAGACACGTAAGCTGCCTGATTCCAAGAAAGGGGGTTTTGACTGTGGATCACAAGCAGAGAGAGTTGCTTCCCTGCAGCCTGGACTTAGGCACCAATCTCTGTGAGAGAGGTGGAGCATAGGACACACCTCTGTCATCGGCATCTCCCATTGGCTACCGTAGGCTGCATGCTGGCTTTTGTGTGTCCCATTCTTAGGCACCTATCTCTCCCCATCCATGTTATAGGGATCACAGGTGCCTAACTCTGGCTTTGTGGGGTCCCGTGATTTTTCCCCATCTGTATAATGGAAATAATAATACCAAGCTGATGAATTGAGAGGATGAATAGTCATAAATGTTTTGAGATGCTTTGATGAAAGTTAGTACTGTGTCTAAGTGCAATTACTGCTGTTAATACCTGGGAAAGAAGTGTGGTCTGAACACAGGCTTGGAAGCCTGAGATCTAATCCAGGTTCTAGCACTGATGCCTGTGGCCATGGTCACAAGTGCCACACGCTCACCACCTTAGTTCCTATGTCTTTAAAATGGGGTGAGCATTTACTATCCCCTCTAAATGGTTTGTCTGAGGATTACTTAGCTGGAGTCTGCAAAGTGGTCTGAAGATGAGTGCTATCACAGGATAGAACATCATTTTGTAAATAGGAATGCTGGAATATTGAAAGCACATGCTTGTCAAATACTTGAGTGATCCCTGCATTTAGTATTTCACTTGTACGCTTAATTCTTGTCAACAGCCTCTAAATTCTTAATAGAGCTGAGTAGAAAGGCCAAGTAAACTTCAGTATACACTTGTACACCCTGGTTAACTGATGGATTTAATGCAATAAAGGCTTAAGCGTACTCCAAAGGAATTAGAGCAAGGCAGACAACAGAAAGAAAAGATTCTCTGATTACTCACTAACAAGCAGATAGAACTGTGCAACAATGCAGTGTGCTGCTTATTCTCTGACCCATTTTCATACATGGTATTACGCCTGACAGAAGGCATATTGTGGGGTAAAGAGAGCATGTCAGCTGCAGAACATTACGGATGGGTTTGATGTCAAATGTAAATGATGGCAGAAGTGATTGCAATTTCTGCACCTTTGTAATCTGAGGCTCTGTTCCTGGTTTACTAGTGAATAAACAACAAAGTATCTCCTTTTAAGGCTATGTTGTAGGCCTCACATGTGGAGGTGAGAGCTTTGATCTACAAAACAAATACTAATGGGGTTTTGGTGTTGTAATATAATTTTTTGGAATTGCAGTGTGAAATGCTCAGTGTATGCTATGAAATTGAATTGTCGCACTTGCTGTTTTCCATACATAATAACATTAAAGCATCAAATCAAAATTAATGAATCAAGTAAACATCTTCAGAGGGCTATTTATAAAATGTGTTTTATATATTTCAAACAAATGAAGATATGTTGTGGCAATATGTTGGACCTAATTATCCTATTTCACCAGTTTTACATCATTGCAACTCCATTGACTTCAGTGGACTTCCTCTCTTGATTTATATCGGCGGAAATCAGAATCAGTCCCGTGTTCTTTGAAGAAACTGATTTCCCAAAATGTTTATGGCTTCTTCAGGTCTCTCTCAAGAGTGAAAAATGGGTGGCTGTTTGTTTTAATTTTACTTTCATCTGTAAGCCATGGAACTGTAAAGTTTTATTTTAGGTCATAAAAAAATGTATAAACATTGTTTTACTTCTTGTAAAGCTTCCTTTTTTCTCTCCGAGATAAAGTCCTGTGCCTCATAGTGGAGATGTCATTTCCTTCTTGCAAATACCAATTCCAAGGGGAGAATCCCTACAAGCCTGCCCTGATTTCTTTGATGTAAACCTCTATAACATGATTAGGTCCAACTTCCAACCATACTCAGAGATTTGTCCACCAGCCTCCTGTTTTTACCCAGAGTGCTCTTGAGTGGTGTTTTTTTTCTTCATGTAGATCATACTCTTTGTCCTGTAGTGGAGTTGAATCTTCCTGTTTTTATATTTGACTTTCCAAGAATGCAGTTGGAATACTGGAGTGTTAACCTCTTGAATTTTGAAATAAATGGTATATTCAATGGAACCCTCTTACAGTGAATTATTTTTCCCAGAACAGTTTAAGTGGAAGTTCACTGTTGCTGGGTTTGCAGTCTTCACGTTGCAATGTAGTAAAACAAATTATTCTATTTTTAATATAATGGAGTTCCAGTAAAAGGTGGTTTCCCTAGATTTGTGGCATATACATACTGCCGCATAGTAAAAGGCATTTTTCACTTCTTCCCCACCCATCCCCAAACAATGCATGCGGTGGCTGCTGTTACGGCAGGTTACCTCCTACAGAGAGTGTCTATCCATTTCTAGCCATGAATTAGTCAGGAGGAAGTAGCTAGAGTACTGTATCAGGCCAATATGCTTCTTTCCCCAGAGGCTATGTGAATTACTTTGGATACGTACCCACACATTCTACTTATGTAAGTTGTTATTTTGGAATCCATTTCTTAGAACTGCATAGCCAGATTTGCTGCACTTTCCTGTCTTTACTACATTTCCCTCAGCAAAAGCATACGTTATTAAGAGGTTATTATGAATTCAGCAAGAAAAACAAACCTAAGCTTCACTGATGCATTTTGTGTCCAACATAATAAATTACAATATCTTTTATTAACTGATAAATTTGGAGGTTAAAATTTGATCCAGGCCCTATTTAATACAGGAAAGATTATTTCCAAATGCGGCCAAATTGCTTGGCTACCAAAGACCTGGCAGCACTGTTTCTAGAACAGTGTAGAACTTTAAATTAAGCAGCTTTTTACTGCAGTAGTTATTCTCAAAGCTAATATTATCTGAGGAGCTGTTTGCACATTAGCATCTCTGAGAAGTAGCTAATTATCTGTAATCTAAATACTGTAAATGCCTTTTTATAATTACTGTGTGCTTGTACTAGTTGCTTTGCCTGCAGTATAATTTTTTTACCCCTTTTAAATCATGTGAAACATAAATCATGCACAAAACCTAGTACTTTTTTAACATCATAGAATTGCTTTAGCATTCCTTTAGTACACTACTCTAAAGGTCAGCTTTTAACTCTTTGTCTTCACTGTATGCAGCACAATGTGTTTTGAACAGCACTCATGGCTCTCTCTGTAAGACCAAATAAAGGAGGCAAGAGATTATTTCTATTACTCCTGGTCATTTAGAGAATCAGGCCTGTTATATATATTTAAAGATACAGTCTAAGGTGAAAATCTACCCTGAGTTACATGGCTACAACCCCCATGACTTCCATCATAGAGGAGGATCACTCCTATCCCACAAAGAGAGGACAGATGGCCATGTGGTTAATGTACTGGACTGGAACTCAGGAGATCTGTATTCAATTCTCAGCCCAGTCATAGACTTTCCATGTGACTTTGGTCATCTTAGGTCCCCTTCTGTAAAATGGGGAAAATAAATATAAAATAAATATATGGAGGTATACCTATCTCATAGAACTGGAAGGAACCCTGAAAGGTCATCAAGTCCAGCCCCCTGCCTTCACTAGCAGGACCAAGTACTGATTTTTGCCCCAGATCCCTAAGTGGCCCCCTCAAGGAAATAATACTTCCTTTGTCTAGTTAGACTGTTTTCTCTCTTGGACAGTTTACACTCTTAGGGGCAGGGTCCATGGATCCAATTGCAGGATCTGAGCCTAATCTAGAACCATATACTGGGTTACATGGTACATTTAGGGCCTGATTCTCATTTACTCCCACTTTAAGGCCTTTTACGCTGCCAGAACAATGTAAAGAGACCTTAGTGTAAATGAGAATTAAGTCTTTAGTCTGAGATTTTCAAAAGTGTCTAAGGGGGCTAGGTACCCAACTCCCACTGAAATTCAATAGAGGCTGAGTGCTTGTGTCCCTTGGGCACTTACTGTCTGAGCTGTTTCAGTGTATTTTGAATTCAAATTCCTTGGGGCACAGATTATGTTTTCCTCTGTTTTTTGTAAGAGTATTGAACACATTGCTAGAACGTAACAAATTCTTTGTTGTTGTTATCCTCACTGTTTGTTTATTATGGCACTGATCACCCAAAAGAATGGCGGGAGAATAGAATTTTTAATCTTTAGGTTAGGTAAACTGTTGGACCTAAAGAAATTGCAAGGATAAAATTTTCAATACTTAACTCGATTGAAAGTCAACAGGACTTTTGTCTTTGACATTACTGAGAACTATGAAATTATGCAAATTTTACTAAGTTTCTTCATATAGTTCTTTAACTGATTAAAAGATATTTCCTATATTCTAAAGAAAAATTCCACAGTGCTTTCTCAGTGAGTATCTCTTTAATATACAATAGCCAATGTGCCAAATGTGGGATAAAACCAGGAAAACCTCGGACTGTTAAAACAGTGTTCAAAGATCATATTGCTTAGGAAAAATTGTTATGTATTTAACAGAAATTCTGTCTATATTAATTTCATCCATGTGGGAATGTGGAGGGGGAGGGTTATATATCTGTCACCTTCTCCCACTGTCATTGCTCCACTGATGTGAGTTGGTAATAAATTTATTGAAATAAAGCATTTTTAAACAATTAAAATTCTTGGGAGATTAGATAACCTTCCTGTGACTTATGTGTTCCTGGTGTAGTTTAAAAAGAGAAGTGTTTTGTTAAAACAGTGTAAATTTTAGTAGCATTTACACATTGGGATTTTTCCCGTCTGGTTTTTAAGTGCGTCAGCAACCAACCCTGGGGAAATAGCTTTACAAATTATTACCTCCAGATTGTAGAAAACTTAATTATTATTTTTTTTCAGTGAAAACTCACACATCCTGCATGGGCATCACTGTACTGACTGCACCATTGCAGGATGTAATTTAAATTCCCTAAATTCTTCTAGGATATGTACATTGTTTTACCACCTGCAGGAGCTTTAATCTTAACATTTAAAGCCCTAGATTTCTGAAACAAGAAACCTGAATCTACAAATAATATGTGCACATGCTGTGATTAGGAGCAGTCGTGTCTCTCAGCTGCTTCTTCTACGCCTGTGCATAAAGCTTAATGGTGCTGCTGTGGCATTTAAACCATTGGCCATCATAGGGAGTCAAGGATGCAGTAAGAACATAAGAACGGCCGTACTGGGTCAGACCAAAGGTCCTTCTAGCCCAGTATCCTGTCTACCGACAGTGGCCAATACCAGGTGCCCCAGAGGGAGTGAACCTAACAGGTAATGATCAAGTGATCTCTCTCCTGCCATCCGTCTCCACCCTTTGAGTCCTAGTAGCAACTCCTAGAGGCCTGGGAAATGTTCACACAATCAGGTTGCTCAGTTGGCTGATCATTCCTAATCCTCTTCTTCCCCTTTTCCCAGCTAACTGGGGTCAGGGTGCCAGATCCGTCTTTTCCAGACTTGCCTCTCCAACACTTGTTCGATATTCTCCTCCATTCCTAATTTTCTCCAATTCATAAAAGAAGTGGCTATTCTATCATGTCTGCCCCTGGAATAGAGTGGGGGACTAAACAAAATATTATCTCATAAGTAATAGTTTTATATGGCTCTTGCTGGTTATCTGTATTTGTTTTAGATCATTTTATAATTGCAGTTGGGGGACATCATCATAACTTTACTTTTTCAGCTTTTGGGACCAAAGAGTTGTTTGGTCATGTGACAGCCCTCCAAGGATAATCATCAAGGCCCCCATTCAGGAAAGCATCCCTATTCAAATGAAATGTAAACATGTGTTTATATGGATAGACTTAACCATGTGTTTAAGTAACCTCCTGAATGGGCCATTGATTGTCCTTGGGGGCCTGCCACATGACCAAACAAAGCTTTGACCCAAAAACATTCTATTTAGAAATATTCTGTTTTATATCAATAGACACAGGCTGCAGAAGTTTTCTCAGTGACCCTCTAGTAGCAAGATATCCTGATGCCTTAGAGTGGTGTAGTTATGCCAACATCCTGGAGTCTAATGTTCAGAATGTTAAATGATTTAATAACTAATATGTAGATATAGTTAATTTTATAGCTAATATGGAACATATGTAAATCTAGAGGGTGAAAACCCATAACAAAGGTATCTGCGTTTTTTACAGTTCCTCACACGCCTGTTTGAATGCAGGTTGTAGACTGACTTTATTGAGATCATTTAAACTTCATCATCCTCTGATGGATTGCATCCAGTTTAATGTTGTTGTAAGGTTCCAAGGCAAGCTAGAAAAATGTACTTTAATTGGAGAGTTCTAGGGATTGATACAGATCTCAGATTTCCAGGTCATTTAATAAATGGCAATTACTGTATCAACAAAACTAACACGGTACCAAGGAGCATAACTCTCACTGCCACTGCCTACCTAACATGGGCCTGGAAGGATGGGGCATACCCAGCACTAAGGGTTGGATCTTGCTGTGATGAGCACCTCCCATGATGAGCTGAGTCAGTGGGAGCAGAAGGTGCTCAGCACTATCCAGGAGGTGTGCAGCGCTTTGCAGGATCAGACCCTAGAAGCAGTTGAAAAATAAGTGAATGGATCTGGTGGCCATTCATGGCCTTATTCTGTGGGGCTCCGAGTCCATCCTGTGAGCTGAGTGCCTTCCATCCCCAGTCACTTAACAGCAACAGACCATGTTCCTCACTGTGGTGGGGGTGTTCAGCACCATACAGGATCCCTCCCTACATCAGTTTTAAAAAGCAGCTCCCGAGCCTGCCAAATGTCAAACCCTGTATTTTTCCAGTGCTTGATGTGGAGTCTCTGATTGCAGAATGCTCTGAAACCACTACTTGAAGGGATTCTTTTTTTTTTTTTTTTTTAAACTGTTTGCATGTTGAGCCGATTTGTTCTTATAAAACAGAGCTAAAATAATGAATGTGCTGGTGATGACTGAGGCCCCAATTCAGGAAAGCACTTAATTACAAGCTGAAATCCATCCTTGAGTCCCATTAACTTCAATGGGTCGTAACGGCTGAATAGTAATGCTTTCCTGAATCAAGGCATGAGCTTGCACATGACTATTATTATTGTGGACACTTGGTAGATTCTAGGCATACCACCATAGGAATGAGCCTGATCCTTCAGTCGTTGAAGCTGGCAGCAAACTTCCTTAGATATTAATGGGAGCAGGAATAGGACCTCATTTAGATGATGTTCCAGTGGGACATCAATCGAGTACGGCATTGGCATTGCAAAAGCTTGAGGGAAGGACTTCTATTAAAGCACTGAAAGCTTTCAGAAATATTTTATTAAAACAGTATCTATCCACAGCATCTTATTGTCCTTCCTAATGAGAATCAAAACCCTTTCAGTGCATTATTAAATTCTCTCTCAAAGTCCTTGTTATTCAACACTGTTGTTGCAATAGTGCCTAGGGGCCCGCCGGGTGGGGTCCAGTTGTTTAATTCAGAATAACAGAGTAACAACTTGCAACAGCAGTTGCTGCATAATTCGTGCTAATTTTCTTTAGTATCAGTATATTTTGACAGTCAATCTCTGTTCACGGGGAGGCCCAGGCCTAAAGTAGCAAAGGCTGGGAGGATGGTCTGAGCAGTGTAATGCAATAGGTACTGTTCTTCCCTGCCCTATGCTGGGATCATGCCCAGGCCTTCTTTTACTTCCCTTCTCTCATGAGCAAAAAACTCACTCAGAATAAAAAACCAAAATTCAGTAGATCTGTTTAAGAGATAGAACAGGGAATGGACAGATACTGCTGTAGGCACCATACTATAGGTGCTAGACAGCACTGGAGCCTCTGCAAGGAAAGCACTGGGTTCTTTTCTCAGGGGATGGGTGGCTGATGGATTTGTCTGATCTAATTTTCGCAACATCTTTGTGAAAAAACTGAGTGCTGCAAATTGTTCCTTACAGTTTAAAACTCTTGTAGCGGATGTTTGGGAGACGTAAATAGGGTCAGGGAGCTCACTGGCTTACGAACAAAGAAGATACCAGAATTCATTTTTGCTGTAAAACAACAAACAAAAAATGTTTCAAGTTGGGTAAACACAGTTGTTGTTCATCTTGACAGTAGTTAGTATCAAAATACCAGTATCCTTGATGTGATCAATGGCTCCATGTCTAGTTGGCAGCCGGTATCAAGCGGAGTGCCCCAAGGGTTGGTCCTGGGGCCAGTTTTGTTCAATAACTTCATTAATGATCTGGAAGATGGCGTGGACTGCACCCTCAGCAAGTTTGCAGATGACACAAAACTGGGAGGAGTGGTAGATACGCTGGAGGGTAGGGATAGGATACAGGGGGACCTAGACAAATTAGAAGATTGGGCCAAAAGAAATCTGATGAGGTTCAACAAGGACAAGTGCAGAGTCCTGCACTTAGGAGGGAATAATCCCATGCACTGCTACAGACTAGGGACCGAGTGGCTAGGCAGCAGTTCTGCAGATAAGGACCTAGGAGTTACAGTGGACGAGAAACTGGATAGGAGTCAACAGTGTGCCCTTGTTGCCAAGAAGGCTAACAGCATTTTGGGCTGTATAAGTAGCATCATTTTCAGCAGATCGAGGGACGTGATCTTTCCCCTCTATTCGGCATTGGTGAGGCCTCATCTGGAATACTGTATCCAGTTTTGGGCCCCACACTACAAGAAGGATGTGGAAAAATTGAAAGAGTCCAGTGGAGGGCAACAAAAATGATTAGGGGACTGGAGCACATGATTTATGGGGAGAGGTTTAGGGAACTGGGATTATTTAATCTGCAAAAGAGAAGAATGAGGGGGGATTTGATAGCTGCTTTCAACTACGTGAAAGGGGGTTTCAAAGAGGATGGATTTAGACTGTTCTCAGTGGTAGCAGATGACAGAACAAGGAGTAATGGTCTCAAATTGCAATGGGGGAGGTCTAGGTTCGATATTAGGAAAAACTTTTTCACTAGGAGGGTGGTGAAGCACTGGAATGGGTTACCTAGGGAGGTGGTGGAATCTCCTTCCTTAGAGGGTTTTACGGTCAGGCTTGACAAAGCCCTGGCTGGGATGATTTAGTTGGGGATTGGTCCTGCTTTGAGCAGGGGGTTGGACTAGATGACCTCCTGAGGTCCCTTCCAACCCTGAGATTCTATGATTCTATGTTAGAATAGGCCACAGAAAATTGGAAACCCTCAGACATTCCAGGTCTGTTTTCTACAAGATAAAATACAAAAAGGTAAGTTTAGTGTCACTGCAGCTTGGTAAGAAGAAGAATGGTCTAAAAGCTATGGAACTAGTCTTGGCGTTAGGAGACCTGGGTTCAATTCCTGACTCAGTCCAGGTATTTTACCTTGGGTAAGTCATAGAATCATAGAATCTCAGGGTTGGAAGGGACCTCAGGAGGTCATCTAGTCCAACCCCCTGCTCAAAGCAGGACCAAACCCAACTAAATCAGCCCAGCCAGGGCTTTGTCAAGCCTGACCTTAAAAACCTCTAAGGAAGGAGATTCCACTACCTCCCTAGGTAACCCATTCCAGTTCTTCACCACCCTACTAGTGAAAAAGTTTTTCCTAATGTCCAACCTAAACCTCCCCCTCTGCAACTTGAGACCATTACTCCTTGTTCTGTCATCTTCTATCACTGAGAACAGTCTAGATCCATCCTCTTTGGAACCCCCTTTCAGGTAGTTGAAAGCAGCTATCAAATCGCCCCTCATTCTTCTCTTCTGCAGACTAAACAATCCCAGTTCCCTCAGCCTCTCCTCGTAAGTCATGTGCTCCAGCCCCCTAATCATTTTTGTTGCCCTCCGCTGGACTCTCTCCAATTTATCCACATCCTTCTTGTAGTGTGGGGCCCAAAACTGGACACAGTACTCCAAATGAGGCCTCACCAGTGCTGAGTAGAGGGGAATGATCACATCCCTCGATCTGCTGGAAATGCCCCTACTTATACAACCCAAAATGCCATTAGCCTTCTTGGCAACAAGGGCACACTGTTGACTCATATTCAGCTTTTCGTCCACCGTAACCCCTAGGTCCTTTTCTGCAGAACTGCTGCCCAGCCATTCGGTCCCTAGTCTATAGCAGTGCATGGGATTCTTTCGTCCTAAATGCAGGACTCTGCACTTGTCCTTGTTGAACCTCATCATATTTCTTTTGGCCCAATCCTCTAATTTGTCTAGGTCCCTCTGTATCCTATCCCTACCCTCCAGCGTATCAACCACTCCTCCCAGTTTAGTGTCATCTGCAAACTTGCTAAGGGTGCAGTCCACACCATCTTCCAGATCGTTAATGAAGATATTGAATAAAACCGGCCCCAGCACCGACCCTTGGGGCACTCCACTTGATACCGGCTGCCAACTAGACAAGGAACCATTGATCACTACCCGTTGAGCCCGACCATCTAGCCAGTTTTCTATCCACCTTACCGTCCATTCATCCAGCCCATACTTCTTTAACTTGCTGGCAAGAATACTGTGGGAGACTGTATCAAAAGCTTTGCTAAAGTCCAGAAATAGCACATCCACTGCTTTCCCCTCATCCACAGAGCCGGTTATCTTATCATAGAAGGCAATTAGGTTAGTCAGGCATGACTTGCCCTTGGTGAATCCATGCTGACTGTTCCTGATCACTTTCCCCTCCTTTAAGTGGTTCAGGATTGATTCCTTGAGGACCTGTTCCATGATTTTTCCAGGGACTGAGGTGAGACTAACTGGCCTGTAGTTCCCTGGATCTTCCTTCTTCCCTTTCTTAAAGATGGGCACTACATTAGCTTTTTTCCAGTCGTCCGGGACCTCCCCCGATCGCCATGATTTTTCAAAGATAATGGCCAATGGCTCCGCAATCTCATCGGCCAACTCCTTTAGCACCCTCGGATGCAGCGCATCCGGCCCCATGGACTTGTGCTCGTCCAGCTTTCCTAAATAGTCCCGAACTACTACTTTCTCCCAAGTCACTTAGTGTATGTCTACACTGCAGTAAAAGACTCACGCCATGGCCCCTGATTGGGCTTGCAGAGCTCAAGCTGTGTGGCTATAAAATTGCAGTGTAGATGTCTACTGAGACTTGGAGCTGTGGGGGTTTTATTGCACTTTAGGCATACATTCAGGCCTGGATTTTTATAGGTATTTATGTGTTGTGGCGCTCAGCTTTGCAGTGCCTAGCTGTTTTAGGAGGTTAACTCATTTTCAAAATGGATTTAGACATTTAGGATCTGGAATCCTGCCTCAATCCCTTTATGAAATTGAAAATTAGGCTCCTAAATCAGTTAGGCGTTGCAATGCTGAGTGCTGCAATGCTTAAATACCTATCAAAATATGGGCCTTCATCTCTCTGTGCCTCATTTGGAAAATAAAGGTAATACCTCCCTATGTTGTTGTGAGGATAAAATCCATTAATAATTGCGAGGCACTCTGATATTATGGTGATGAAGGCTAGATAAGTACCGAGATAGAAAGAATGAACTAATGAAAGACCATAGAGACAAAGCAACACAGTTAAGAAATTAAAAGACGAGTCCTAAACTCTATCCTTAATGGGCTTGCAAACAAAAAAACACAACAGTCTGAGTTAGGAAGAGAGTTTCCAACATAACTCTGAATTTATTCAAGTTTATATACCCTATCGGCATAGTTATTTTTTATATGATCTCCTTGTGTGTGTGTTTTCTTAACTTTTTTTTCTCACACTGTTGCCAGTACAAAACCTTTTATCTTCATGTATGATAGAGTCTATTGTCAACTGGGAAAAGGCACTTTCCATCCGTGTTCCCTGCTCCCTTGGTAAAAGGCAGGATAAAAGGTCAAAACTCCCCTGAAAATATACTGGCTTTTATAATGTGTTCCAGCCCCAATGAAGTTAAAGCCTGAAAAGAACTTCAGTCTCCTCATCTAGTGCAAGATTGTTCCTTTTTGTTATGTTTTCCAGTCTTAAATTATTATTTATATAATGTAATTACATGCATATATAATTATTAATATCATTGTTATTTCTATATATAACAATTATAATGTTTATAATGCAATAGTACCTAGAGGCGAATTAGATTAGGGCCTATTATACCAAGTACTGTTTTAAACACATAGTACTAGTAAATGATTTGTCTCAATGAGGCTTTGTAGCGAAGTGAGACTCACCCGTGCGGCACCTCCTGCTGGTTATCCTGGGAATTAGCTCAATTTCAGCCCGGCGCGCCCTCTGCTGGCCAGTGGCTCACCTGCCTCAGGTCCCGCCCGGACCCTGGTGCCCTTTACCTCAGGGTTCTGCCCCTGCAGTACCCCCACTCTGGGTCTCCCTTCCCAGGGGAACCCCCACCCTCTAAACCCACTTTGCCTCAGTGGCTACTGCCAGTCATCATCCAGTCCCTGCTCACTGGGGCAGATTGCAGTCTGTAAACCACTCATCATTGGCAAGGGGCGGTTTGGACCTCCTGCCTCTGCCTAACCCCAGGCTGCACCTTTGCAACCCCAGTACCTGTTTTGGTCTTTAACAAGGCCCGCAGCCTGGGGATTTACCAAGCTGGAGTTCCCCAGCTCCTCTTGCCTTTCCCCAGCCCTGCTCTGTTCCCTATACCCTGAGCTCACAGGCAGCCAGGTCCTTCTCACCCAAGAGCTAGAGAGAGACTGACCCAGCGCCTGGCTCACAGCCCTTTTATAGGACCAGCTGTCTCCTAATTGAGCGTGGCCCCAGCTGTGGCTGCCTTCCCAATCAGCCTATTCTTATTGGCTCTCAGCCCCAGCCCTCTCCAAGGGCTGGCTTTTAACTCTTTCAGGGCCGGAGTGGGGTGACTGCCTCGCTACACACACCCCTCCTCAAGATCCCCACCCCTAGGGGTAGGGGGGTCTCCTCGCCTGGACCAGTCACACATGCGCCTCCAGAGCCGCTCGCTTCTTTTCCAACTCCTCCAGCTGCTTACGCAAGCAGGTCTCCTCGTCTACGATGGCTGCATACTCTTTCGCGAGGTCCATGGCATTTGGTTCGGCCTCGCGGCGGGCCTGCTCTGCAGCTTCCAGCCGCGCACGCAGGCCAGAGTCCCCCGGACCCTCTTCCTTCAGGGTCTGGGTTCCTACTGCTACCTGCTCTACAACAGCCTCTTGCTGGGCCCACCCTGTCCCAGTCTCTTTGTCTGCCATCCCCCATGGGTGGCTCTTGGGCAGGTCTACTGCCATCTCTGCAGCATCTACCTGGCCGGTTCTTGACCCGTTTGGGTCCTCAGGCCCCTCCACCTGAGTTCACCCTCCTTTGAAGGGGAAATTCCTCTTTATGTGGCCCCGTTCATGGCAGCCAAAGCAGGCTCCCCTCCCCTTTGCTGCCGTGGGCCCAGGCTTCTTCTGTTGGTCCTTCTCAGGGACAACCCTCCCTGGGCTGCCCTGGGCCATGCTCCTTGAGGCAGGGCATTCCCTCCATAGGTGCCCCCGCTGCCCACAGGCCCAACACCTTCTTCGCCTCCTGACTTCCCTCACCAGGTGGCCTCTCGTAGGGGCTGGTCCCTTCTCCAGTTCTGGGTGAGGCTCCCTGCCCCCATCCCAATAGGGACAATTCCCCTACATGTCCACACCTCCCACAGGTGTAACAAGCCCTGAGCTCTGCCCCGGGCCTCCTGGCCCCAACGCTGGGCTTCTCCCACCAATCTCGGCTGTCTTTTTGGAACTTCCCCACAGGAGTTTCACCAGGGCCCGCTGTTCCTCTGCCAGCTGCCCCTGTTGTGCCTGCAAGGCCCACTGTACCTCCCACTGTCTCTCCTGGTTCTCCCAGACCACACGGAGCAAGGTCTCACGCCTCTCCTGTGTTTCATCAGTCCCCTTCCGTGGGGGCCCTGACACCAGAGACCAGCCAGGGACGGCACAAGAGCCTTCAGCAAAGAAAACCTCGGTATATGCTGGGTCCATGGTCCCCTCCTTTTCCAGGCAATAGTCCGAGTCCTCACCCTTGTATCGGGGGTAGACCGCAAATGCTCACATTCTCCACCACCTTGTAACAAAGTGAGACTCACCCGTGCGGCGCCTCCTATGGGCTTTTACCCGTTTCAGGGCCGGAGCGGGGTGATTGCCCTGCTACAGGCTTCCATCAAATCTTGTAGGAAACACTTCCACAGCTTAATAGATCTCACTGTGGGACGTTATCCCCTTTTGGTTTAGCCTACATTTTTCTTTCCTTCATGGTTTCCTTTTATGTTATACCCTCATCTAGATGCATCTCACACACAATAAAAGTTTATAACTGTATACAATGGAAAGGAGTACTGACCTTTCCCAATGAACCACTGGGAAAGAAATCAGAAAAGTAATAAAATAAATTATAAAACATTTGATTACATCCATCTGGCAAAGGCTATACTGAAAAGATGACACTTGCACAATATCCTGACGTCTAACAAACTTAGGCTCTGATAGACCGCCAGGAGAAGTAAGATCTGCAGTTGAGGTCTCTCCACCAACAACTTGCTTCAGGTCCTCAGAAATGAACATTAGGGGACTGTCAGCAAAAATGCCTCAACAAACCTCATGGCGATGAGTCACATTAGTCTTTTAAGTCCTAAAGCATACGACTCAATTCATTAAGTCAAAAAACAGACTTATGGCATTTCCACATCCTCTAGTCCTTAAGCAATAAACCATTCCTTGTTTAGGGACAATTGAAAGTTCCCAGACTGTCCACACATCAGTGAATCGTCTTTTAAAGATCCATTTTTCATGGTTGGTTTCACATACTAAGATTTTAAAAGGTACGCTGGTTGTGGGCAGGTGAAATGAGTCAGTGGAAATTAGTGAACTAGTTGGTAAATGTTACAGCCCTTCAGTAAGGAAAGAGGCAAGTTTATTGTGGATTGTTTAATGCCTTTTCAGATTAATGTAAATATTCATGAGTGTTCAAAGTATGTCTCCATTAGTTACAAAGTATTTAGTGTGTTATGACTAATGTGTTTGCTTTGAAATTACAGGTTTATGCAACTCAGCCGACAGTTGGATGATTGTTCCAAATATCAAACAAAACCACTACACAGTGCATGGGTTACAGAGTGGCACTAAGTACATCTTCATTGTCAAGGCCATTAATCAGGCGGGCAGCCGAAACAGTGAGCCTGGCAAGCTGAAGACAAACAGTGAGTAACATGGGATCCAGCAAACCCACATGCAACTCCCACACTCCCTCTCCTCCCCAGTCTCCTTCAGAGGTTTGATACTTGAAAGGCGCAGGAGTATAAAGCAAGTTGCCTTGTTTCAAGTGCTTTATACGGAATCATTTATTTTTTCACCCCATTCAAGACTGCCAGAGTCCTCAACATGACAGCACAGGGATCTCTTTCATTCTGGAGGTCCACTGAAGTGTCCACATAATTGAAAATACCACTAGCAGTAGCAACATCAAGAAGAAATGATTGAAAATGTTTCTTTTGGGTTTTTTTTTTACTACTTCTCATATTGTCTTGACCTTTTCTTCTACTGTTATAGGACATTTTATTTCTTTATAAATTTAAGAGGATGGTCATTATATCATGAAAATGAGCTAAATTGGGTCCTCTTGGATCCCTGTTTTATGATATTGGGAGCCTCCCTGAATTTATTATAAAAACTATGTGGGGGTGATGGAGTCAGAGATCTCACTTTTAAGAAAGTGATTGAACAAAATTATTAGTGGATATAGCATAGCACTTTAAAGCAGTGGTTCTAAGCTTTTTTCCATCTGTGCTTTCTTGTCATGCCCTCGCTAATCCCACAATCCTTCTAGACTACAGATGGGTTTGGGTGTTGGGTAGAGAATGTTGGGGCTGGAGGGACAGTTACTGGGGGATAATGAAAGTGTTGGGAGATTACTATGGGGGAGCTGGTGCATTTCTTCTTCCTCCCCTGTCTAGCTGGCCAGCACTCTATCCCTAAGTTACTGACTTATACAGTAAAGCAGGCATTTCTCTGCCTCTGGAGGACCCATGTGGGAAATGGCAAACTTTCTTCTTTTTTCACTTTGAGACACAATGTGACACACAAGCAATGTTTACTGTCAGGTACCTGTGACATGATCTGGCCTGATGCAAACCAGTACAGAGAAAGACATGCTTCAGATGATACTTCATTAATACAAAGACTAGAAAACAGGTAGAGAGACATGTAGGAGGTATTTTGGGAAAAAAACATGTGTCAAAGCTTACGCTCCAAAGGGTAAATTTTACCCTTGATACGTGCATAATTATATGTATGTTATGAAAGAAAATATACCCCTATATCTAAAACCATTCCTACATCTTTAGTACCAAAATAATAGTGATTGAGACAGTGTTGGCTTAGCCTTTTCCTTTAAATGTTTAGCCTTTCAGATTTCCTACAGATCTGAAATAAGGCATGTTGAATATCACTTTTCAGGCCAATTTCATTCATCTTTTTTCAGGCCAATTTCATTCATCTTTTTATGCCGACTTCAATTATTTCAATTCCCCTGCATAAGAATTACTTAGCTCTTCTTTCACAAACACTAAGGAATTCACATATTAATTTAAAGTGCACATTTATCAATACCATAAGGTCACAGAGCCACGGAGAATGCTTATTTCCACTCCCTACTCGTGTAATCAGATCTTCCACTTATAAGAAGATTTGCCTTTATATGAAAAAGGATAAAGGAGAAAAAAGGACTTTGTTGGCCACTGGTGGTGTCATATTTTTTCCAGTTGTCCTTCAGAAATTCTCTGGCAGAAGTAAAAAGATCTTTCTGCTTTTTAACACAGGTAAGCTTGTCAGAGTCAGAGCAGGCATTATGTATCTACAGAGTTCGGTTTACCAAACTGCTTCCTGTTATTGTCTACAGACCCTGTGCTATGGCAGAAGATAGCTGCCAAGAGCAACAACAGTGATGTTTTTACACCATATTGTTTGGACCAAGTTATAGTTCATTTCCTTCATTTTAATTCACAGTATCCACTATTGTCGGCATCCCAGCATAAATAAAACTAAGAGAGAGTGAATGAACAGACCAGGGTAGTACTTCTTCTGATTTTCAAACTTCATTTTATTGGATTATGAAGTAATACATTTTTTGCAATAGTGATAAAGCCATTATTGTAATTTTTCATTGTTGGCAAACTAATAAGAATGTGTCAAGTATCAGAGGGGTAGCCGTGTTAATCTGGATCTGTAAAAAGCGACAAAGAGTCCTGTGGCACCTTATAGACTAACAGACGTATTGGAGCGCAAGCTTTCGTGGGTGAATGCCCACTTTGTCAGATGCAGCCACCCACGAAAGCTTATGCTCCAATATGTCTGTTAGTCTGTAAGGTGCCACAGGACTCTGTCGCTTAATAAGAATGTGAGGTATTCTAAAATCTAATGCAGGGATTGGCAACCTTTGGCACGCGGCTCACCAGGGTAAGCCCCCTGGCGGGCCGGGCCGGTTTGTTTACCTGCTGCGTCCGCAGGTTCGACCGATCGCGGCTCCCACTGGCTGCGGTTCGCTGCTCCAGACCAATGGGGGCTGCGGGAAGTGGCACAGGCCGAGCGATATGCTGGCCACAGCTTCCCGCTGCCCCCATTGGCCTGGAGCGGTGAACCGCGGCCAGTGGGAGCCGCGATCGGCTGAACCTGCGGACGCGGCAGGTAAACAAACAAGCCCAGCCCGCCATGGGGCTTACCCTGGCGAGCCGCATGCCAAAGGTTGCCGATCCCTGATCTAATGTATAACAAAAAGAGCCATAATGAGAGATTGCATGTTTATTGCAATTCAATTGTAATTTCAATTACATGAAAGATTTAGAGTATTCAAGTTAGCTCTAGGTCTCAGACAATGAGTGTGACTTTAACACGGGGCTCTTCTTAGATGTAACTAGTACTTAAATATACCAGTTCAAATTGCCTTCTAACTCAACAAAAGGATGATCTTTGTAGATTAGTGTTCAGATAGATTGAAGTCTGGGCCTGTTTTAGTCCAGGGTAATGCTCCAGAGAAGAAAATATGTATTATTATATAATCTTATTATCCAAATATATGACCTTAAAATTAAACAAACCTTTCCTTTGTCATCCTTCTGTGTGTTCCCAGGCCAGCCGTTTAAACTGGACCCCAAGTCTGCCCACAGAAAGTTGAAGGTGTCCCATGATAACCTGACAGTGGAGCGTGATGAAACCTCTTCCAAAAAGAGCCACACACCTGAGCGATTCACCAGCCAAGGGAGCTATGGAATAGCTGGAAATGTGTTTATTGACAGTGGACGGCATTACTGGGAAGTGGTTATAAGTGGGAGTACATGGTATGTGCCACATTTTTAATTACTGTAGTACCAGAAAAAGTTGCATTTGTTTTCATGCTAGTACATGTCAGTGCTTCCTAAACAAAACTAAAACATCATTCTACAATAAGAATAACAGATTGAATATGAAAGCAGCTTGATGATCCAGTGGCAACTGCTACACAGGGGAGTCAGATTTGGTTCCAGTATCCCCAGAGAATGGGAATGCTGTGGATACATATCCCACAGTGGGCTGTAGGGAATAGGGGATGAAGAGGAGCATCTCTTCACTCTTGAATGAGCCTCATTGGCTGTCATGTGGAACAGGGTTTGTGGGCTCTGGGGGTAGCTGTACCCACCGTGTTTGGTCAGAAAGAGAGACGCCATGACATGTGATTCAAGGGTTGTGAAATAAATGGAATGGAAAACTGGTGAGGCCTGGAGTGCCCACCTCCCCTACAAAGAAAAATGCACATTTGCTAATGCCACCACACAATAGGCAGAAAAATGCTTACTAGTGTATTTAGCATAAAGCAACAAAACACATCTGATATAGAACAAACATACAATAACACATATGAGGTTAGCCCCTGCTTCCACCAGGAATGTAAGCCATAAAAGCTTCTTCCCTACAGGGGAAATCAGGCTTTCATGCAGGGTAGCCAATGATGAGACTTCCCCTGGAGGTCATTGTCCTAGTCCGTTTCCGTTTCACCAGGACATCCCACCAACTCTAAGGCCTGGTCTACACTGGGGGCGGGGGGATCGATTTAAGTTACACAACTTCAGCTACGTGAATAACGTAGCTGAAGTCGATGTACTTAGACCTACTCACCGCGGTGTCTTCACTGCGGTGAGTCGACTGCAGCCGCTCCCCCGTCGACTCCGCCTGCGCCTCTCACAGCGGTGGAATACAGGAGTCGACGGGAGAGCACTCGGGGATCGATTTATCGCGTCTAGACTAGACGCGATAAATCGACCCCCGCTGCATCGATTGCTGCCCGCCGATCCAGCAGGTAGTGTAGACATACCCTAACACTTGTCTGGCAAAGGAATGTTGTCTCCTACAGTTGCCTCACATGGCCCAATGCTCAATCCAATAAACTTGGCGCTTGAATCTACATACTTCATAGAGACCTGGCAGAAGAGGTTCTATGAAGGCAGAAATGGGCATTCCATGTACACTGATACTTTTTCTCATCTTTCTGCTGCACCATGTATTAAATCAGCAATGAGAGATCACATTAATAGCAAATGCAACAATAGAAAGTTATTTGGTTTTAGTTCATTAACGTGCTATATAGTCTTCTGTTCAGGAATGGAAATTTCCAGACAAAGGATTAGAACTCAGAGCTGTTTAGCATGCAGCAATTTACCTTGTCAATAAAAAAGGCCTTTATCATTAGCTAAGTGTTCCAAAAATTGCCATAGCATCCAAACTGTAAATAGCAATGTGGACAATAAGATTTGCATGACCTGCCAGTCACAATATTGGGAGCAGAGAGGAATATTAATTAAACGTGGTATTATGGTTATCCTTCACTTAATGAGAACGTAACATGCATAAACAAAAGAGGACAATGCATTCCTTAGAGTCTTTCAGGATAAAGTTTAGCCTTTATTGATAGAAAACAGCATGGCACAAAACATTGGTTTTCTAGACTATTTTTATTTTTCAGGTATGCAATTGGTATTTCTTACAAGACCGCACCAAAACACGAGTGGATCGGAAAGAATTCTGCCTCTTGGGTGCTTTGCCGTTGTAATAATGCCTGGGTGGTGAGACATAACAGCAAAGAAATTCCTATAGAGCCTGCTCCTCACCTCCGTCGTGTTGGGATTTTGCTGGACTACGACAATGGTTCCCTTGCCTTTTATGATGCTTTGAACTCTCTACACCTTTACACTTTTGACATAGCCTTTGCACAGCCCGTGTGCCCCACATTCACTGTGTGGAATAAATGTTTGACAATTATAACAGGCCTGCCTATCCCGGATCACTTAGACTGCACTGAGCAGCTTCCGTGACTGCTAAAAGCAAAGGGATATAATGTCAGCTTTCCAGTGGACTGCAAAAATATTGCCCACAGGAGCTATTTGAATATGTGGCGTACAAAACATCCCTGATGATTTCAGCCAGAACTGAAAGTGGGTATCTCTCTTTGCTGTGTATTTTGTATTAAAGGGCAAGAAATGGCTTTAATAATTTCTCAGAACTATTTTGTATTTAGTCTCTTACAGGAAGATTTATAAATTATTTATATAAAGAACTCCCCAATTTGGCTATTTGGATTACAATTCATTGTTTTTGCACATAAAAGGCCCCATTCACTAAAGTTTCGCAAGACTTTTTTACAGTTTTATTTTACAAGGGACAACTAGCAGGAATTTTGTTTCCTGGAAACTGTGCAGCGGACACATTGATATACTGTTGATCTTACATTAAACTCCAATCTTATTGTGTGCAACATCTCTCTACTTCAGTTTTGCACACCAGAATGTGCATACCAAAAAAATGAAATAAAATAAACAAGGAAGGAAATGGAGTTATCCAGTACAACAAAAGAAGAAGAGTTTATTTACTTCTGTTCACTAATAGGTCTGCATGTTAAACTTATTCACATATGGACACAAGAAACATATGGAATATCTTCTAGAAATGTCAGTGGATAAATCATCCGGTGATTCGAACCCTATCAATGCTTCACTTTTGTCTCTGGGAAGTGCAGTAAGATCACTGAGGATTTGTAAGACTTATATCATCTCAGAAAATCAGCAACATTGGAGCAGCGCAACCAATCCAAGTCTGATTATATCCTGATTTGATGAGAAGATGTCATTTAAGGTTCCATTATAATTGGAGATGGCTTAGTTCTGACGGTCAAGGTGTGGGTGTATATCACTGATTTTACAGGTACACCACAACAATCCAAGCCCATACATCTGAAATGAGAGATGGCCTACTTACAACTGATTTTAAACTAAATGAAAGAGTATCAGTATATCGCAGTGGAGTGTATCAATAAAGAAGAGCAAAGATATCTGGTATATGGATGTTGCATTGAGAAGCACTGTACTGAAGTTCATCATAAAATCATCCAATGAAACAAAGAATGTGTATTGTTGCGTTGGGTTGTTTGAAGGGATAGAGTTCTCTTTGTGAATGAGGGGTACATGACAAATTTGCAACAGTAACATTAGTCTATCTGAGTTTCACCTGCACATATGGGATCTAAGTTAGCCCTGGTGTTAGGGTCTACAACTCCACTGAGATAAGTAGAAGCTGTACGCACTATATCCCAAAGCTGAATTTTGCCCATAAATTTTTTTAAAAATGAATAGGGCCCTTTGTGATTATTACAATATTTCTGTATAAATGATCATTTGGGAGATTCCTGAGAAATATTTGAAATGTGGAAGATGGTATGATGCCTTTTAAAGATGTTCCTAGAGAGACAGTGAAAAGGGTTTTGTTGATCATATGCAAAGGATGAAAACCTGCCTTCATAGAATAAGGATAAATGGAATACAAGTGTAATGAAAGGGTTGGCTCAGTCATTTTAAACCTTGCTTTGGGTGTCCTTTGAAAACGACACTTTAATGCACTTTGTTCACCAGTGGGCCCAAAATGAAAGGGTCTCAAGCTTGGCTTCAGATTTTTTAAATATTGACTCTCCAGGTACAAAGATGTACTACAGTTTGCCTTATGATAGTGATATGAAAGAAGCTTATGAGGAGGCTAATGAATACATGACTACAGGTTTTGTTTAAACAGAGATTAATTATTGCGCATGTTCCTTTGATTCTCTATACACACCCTGTTTACTGTGAAATGAATGGGGAAAAGTATCTCTCTGACAGCATGTTGGTTTCAGCCATTTTATCGCTTCCTGCCATGGCAGCGTTCCATTGTTTACAGAGAGTAGCCGCTGACCTTTTCTGAGTTGACATATGTAAGGGAAAATATGTACATACTCAATGACCGTGTTTATTCTAATGTCTATGATGATATAGAAAAGGGCCCCCCCAAGAACTTAAAAAAATGTCTGAAACAGTGTTTTGTGTAACCGAATGAGATATTACCAGTGTGACTTGATGTACTGTGTTCAGCTGATCTGGCCTTGACTGTTTGAAAGGCAATTGAGAAATCATGAAAGTTATTATACACGGTAGACTGAGAACAATTTCTAAAAAAAACAACGGTAAAAGGTGTTGGGAAGGAAGAGAGTGACGACATGGGATGGACGTCAACTTTCTGCCTAGCAGAACAGAGTATGTTACTACAATATACATGGCACCACCCTTTTTCATAGAAATATTATTAAATATATCTGGAAGCTAATTTCAGAAAGGGGCAAACTGACAACAGTTCAATATTAGATCATACAAGGCTTGCAGAGATCACTGGATTGAAAACAGTATCATGAATATTTGGAGGCTTTTCTCCTCCCTTTTTTCATTTTAAACACCAACCATGCATTTAAAGGTTGACAATTGGTTTTGGCTGAGAGGGAAAAAAATGGTCTGGTATCTACAATAGTAATCCTTACTATGGGATTTATATTTCAACAGTGAATACTTCATTTTAAGCCAAACCACATTCCTCGAATGGACTATTAATTCTATCAGTGCTCTTTGTGCATGTATGTGTGTATATTATATATGTATAATTATGTATATATATATATATATATATATATATGTAATTATACATATATAAGTACAGATTAATTGGCAATAAATTAAGTGTCCCACCATCCCTTTTAGCTTATTATTTGAACTATTATGTAGTCTGTATGGACTATGATTGGGGAAACAGTTTGCAGTGCTTGGTATTTGTATGGACATTTTCAAAAATAAAAATCTGTTTATTTTACAGTACTTGATTCAATGCCCGATTATACAATAAAAACATCCATTTCAAAACTTGGCTTTTGTGGTTCTGTGGCATTTTCATGGTCCATAAGAATAAAATTAAATATGGGGGGTGACCAGCAATCTTAAACCAGTAACTAAAACATGCTGCTTTTACAATGTATGGCAGAGCTGGATGAGGTTTTCCTCTGATATTCTGAAACTGCTGAGACTCTGACAGCCAATGAAGCCCGCATGCGTACAATGATAATTTTAAGGCTGTAAATCCAAGTTGGGGTTCAGTGGAGCAAACTGTGGAACCCCTATAGGAAACTAAGTGCAAGAACAGAATGGCTGAATGGTTAAGGGTGTTGCTCAGCCTGGCTTACAGAGACCAAAAGGAAAGCTGCTCACTGACATAGCTTTTCCTCTTTCTGCTTTTATTCCTCCTAACTGCTAAATCTCTCAACTGCTCAGGCAAAGGAACCTCACTGAGCAGTGGTTCCCATCCATGGTCGACAGAGCATTTGTGGGTGGGCTGTCGAGATTTGGCTGATCATGGAGTAATGGCTCCTTCTCTTTTCCAGCTGCTAAATCACAATAAAAGAAGTTAAAAGTACAATGAATATTTTGCAGACATTACTTTTCTATGTAAGCAATTGCTGTAGTTGCAACAAAGATGATATAGAATCATCAGTGGGAGGTGAAGGTGGTCCATGTGACTACCAATGGGAAGGGAGGGTGTGTGTGATTGCAAATGGGTGACTGAGCATGATGCCACATGTAAGAGATGATGATGATGAACAGACGGGAGATGGCTCACAGCAAGGAGGCAGAGAAACCGTTTTCCCCAACAGCCAGGATCTGTTTATCACCCTGGACCTGGAGGCAGTAAACCCCGAACCCACCGAATCCCAAAGCGTGCTCGCAGACCCCGGAGAAGGGACCTCTGGTGAGTGTACCTTTGTAAATATTACACATGGTTTAAAAGCAAGCGTGTTTAATGATTAATTTGCCCTGGCATTCACGGCCAGGACAGCTACTGGAAAAGTCTGTTAACGTGTATGGGGATGGAGCGGAAATCCTCCAGGGACATCTCCAGAAAGCTCTCCTGGATGTACTCCCAAAGCCTTTGCAAAAGGTTTCTGGGGAGGGCTGCCTTATTCCGTCCGCCATGGTAGGACACTTTACCACGCCAGGCCAGTAGCACGTAGTCTGGAATCATTGCATAGCAAAGCATGGCAGCGTATGGTCCCGGTGTTTGCTGGCATTCAGACAACATCCATTCCTTATCTCTCTGTGTTATCCTCAGGAGAGTGATATCATTCATGGTCACCTGGTTGAAATAGGGTGCTTTTATTAAGGGGACATTCAGAGTGCCCGTTCCTGCTCGGCTGAACAGAAATGTTCCCCACTGTTAGCCACGCGGTGGGGGGAGGGGTGAAGTGATCATCCCAGGGAATTGGGTGTGTGTGGGGGGGGGGGGGGGGGTTAGTTGGGTTTGTGCTGCACGTTAACCCGGCAACCGCATCCCTCCCTCCTTTTAAATTGCCATACCATTTTAAATGGCCAACCCAACGGCTGCTTGGTATGGAAAATGAGGGTGCTGCTGTTTGAAACCATTCCCACATGTTATTAAGGTTAAAGAAGCCAAAAGACTGTGGCTTACCATGGCTGCCTGCAAGCCGAATTCTGTTGCCTGGCCCTGCGTGAGTGATCTCTCACACCAAATCGGCAGACCCTCAATATAAATAGAGGCAAAATACGACCTTGTAACGAAAGCATTTGTGCTATGTAATGTGAACAGCAAGGTTTAACGGGAAAGAGTGATCCTATTGTTCTCTAAAATGTGTCTTTTTAACTACCTATCTCCCTTTTCCCCCACCAGCTGCAAATGTTTCTCCTTCGCAGAGGCTAGTGAAGATTAGAAGGAGGAAGAAGAGAACTCGGGATGAAATGTTCTCGGAGCTCCAGACGGCCTCCCACGCTGACAGGGTTCAGCAGAATGCTTGGAGGCAGACAATGTCTGACTGCAGAAAAGCACAGTTTGAACGCGAGGAGAGGTGGCGGGCTGAATCGCGTGCTGAATCGGAGAGGTTGCGTGCTGAATCGCGGGCTGAATCTGAGAGGTGGCGTCAGATTGAGAACAGAAGGCAGGAGTCCATGCTCCGACTGCTGGAGCATCAAAGTGAGATGCTCCAGCGTATGGTTGAGCTGCAAGAAAGGCAGCAGGAGCACAGACCGCCACTACAGCCCCTGTGTAACCAACAGCCCTCCTCCCCAAGTTCCATGGCGTCCTCACCCAGACGCCCAAGAACGCGGTGGGGGGGCCTCCGGCCACCCAGCCACTCCACCCCAGAGGATTGCTCAAGCAGCAGAAGGCTGGCCTTCAATAAGTTTTGAAGTTTCTAATTTTTAAAGTTTTAAAGTTTTATAGTGCACGGTGTCCTTGTCCTTCCCTCCTCCCCCACCCCACCCAGCGCTTCCCTCCTCCCCCATCCCTCCTGGGCTACCTTGGCAGTTATCCTCCTATTTGTGTGAATTAATAAAGAATGCATGAATTTGAAGTAACAATGACTTTATTGCCTCTGCAAGCGGTGATCGAAGGGGGGAGGGGAGGGTGTCTAGCTTACAGTGAAGTAGAGTGAACCGGGCGGGGGCGGGGGGGAGGTTCATCAAGGAGAAACAAACAGAACTTTCACACCGTAGCCTGGCCAGTCATGAAACTGGTTTTCAAAGCTTCTCTGATGCGCACCGCACCCTGCTGTACTCTTCTAATCGCCCTGGTGTCTGGCTGCGCGTAATTAGCGGCCAGGCGATTTGCCTCAGCCTCCCACCCCGCCATAAACGTCTCCCCCTTACTCTCACAGATATTGTGGAGCGCACAACAAGCAGTAATAACAATGGGAATATTGTTTTCGCTGAGGTCTAACCGAGTCAGTAAACTGCGCCAGCGCGCTTTTAAACGTCCAAATGCACATTCTACCACCATTCTGCACTTGCTCAGCCTGTAGTTGAACAGGTCCTGACTACTGTCCAGGCTGCCTGTGTATGGCTTCATGAGCCATGGCATTAAGGGGTAGGCTGGGTCCCCAAGGATAACTATAGGCATTTCAACATCCCCAACGGTTATTTTCTGGTCTGGGAAGAAAGTCCCTTCCTGCAGCTTTTGAAACAGACCAGAGTTCCTGAAGACGCGAGCGTCATGTACCTTTCCTGGCCATCCCACGTTGATGTTGGTAAAACGTCCCTTGTGATCCACCAGTGCTTGCAGCAGCATTGAAAAGTACCCCTTTCGGTTTATGTACTCGCTGGCTTGGTGCTCCGGTGCCAAGATAGGGATATGGGTTCCATCTATCGCCCCACCACAGTTAGGGAATCCCATTGCAGCAAAGCCATCCACTATGACCTGCACATTTCCCAGAGTCACTACCCTTGATATCAGCAGCTCTTTGATTGCCCTGGCTACTTGAATCACAGCAGCCCCCACAGTAGATTTGCCCACTCCAAATTGATGTCCGACTGACCGGTAGCTGTCTGGCGTTGCAAGCTTCCACAGGGCTATGGCCACTCGCTTCTCAACTGTCAGGGCTGCTCTCATCTTGGTATTCTGGCGCTTCAGGGCAGGGGAAAGCAAGTCACAAAGTTCCATGAAAGTGCCCTTACGCATGCGAAAGTTTCGCAGCCACTGGGAATCGTCCCACACCTGCAGCACTATGCGGTCCCACCAGTCTGTGCTTGTTTCCCGGGCCCAGAATCGGCGTTCCACGGCATGAACCTGCCCCATTACCACCATGATTTTCACATTGCTGTGGCCCGTACTTTGTGAGAAGTCTATGTCTATTTCCTCATCACTCTCGTCACCGCGCTGCTGTTGCCTCTGCGCTGCTGTTGCCTCCTCCTCCTCCTCCTCCTGGTTTTGCTTTGACAGGTTCCGGCTATGCATATACTCCAGGATAATGCGCGTGGTTGTCATAGTGCTCATAATTGCCGCGGTGATCTGAGCGGGCTCCATGATCCCAGTGCTATGGCGTCTGGGCAGAAAAAAGGCGCGAAACGATTGTCTGCTGTTGCTTTCACGGAGGGAGGGAGGGAGGGAGGGAGGGAGTGGGGGCCTGACGACATGTACCCAGAATCACCCGCGACACTGTTTTTGCCCCATCAGGCATTGGGATCTCAACCCAGAATTCCAATGGGCGGCGGAGACTGCGGGAACTGTGGGATAGCTACCCACAGTGCAACGCTCCAGAAGTCGACGCTAGCCTCGGTACTGTGGACGAAGTCCGCCGACTTAATGCACTTAGAGCATTTTGTGTGGGGACACACACAATCGACTGTATAAAAACGATTTCTATAAAACCGACTTCTATAATTTCGACCTAATTTCGTAGTGTAGACATACCCTAAGAGATGGTGGATCCATGACACAATCCTCGTCATTTTGACCCTCTCTTAGTAGTTTTCCACTGGCTCCCATTCCTCTGTTGTATCACTTTCATGGCCCAATCCCAATCTATTTCCCATCCGGTGAAGGGTGGTCGACATTGGCGACTGCCCAGGGCACCGTGGTTGGTGGGGGGTGCGGGGGCACCATCAAGAGAGTGTAACAATAACAGCTTGAGAACCTCTGAGCTAGATGAACCCTTGTTATGGGTTGGGTTAAAACCGCATTGAGGGGTAAGTGTGAATTCACCCTTTAGTTAACATAACTGTAAACATAAGAGCGACCTAAGACTAAAGGTCTGTATGAATCCACCCAGGAGCTTTTGGGCTCAGTATTGTTTTGGGTAGCTGTGTGTGGGAGAATACTAAGGTCACAGACAAGAACAGAGAGAGGCAGAAGGAAAAAGGGAAGAGAAGCCAAGCAGGAACCTGTAAGCAGAGCATATAAGGTGCCTCCTTATTCCCTCCCTCCTCCACACAGGGTGGGAGATGAACTCTGCGGATGAACCTCTGAACTTTGGGGCTGCACTGGACAAAGAAAACAATTGTGAGTGGGGTACAGAGAAGGGATGGGCACGTTAAAGGGACTTTTGGGTTGCTAGACTTAAGACCCTGAGGGGAAAAGGACACTGCCCACCTTACTTGGGGGTGGGTCTTTTGCTCATGGTTTGTTTATGAACCCTAGTTGTGGTGTTTTCCCAAATTAATGCTGAGTTACTTCCCTCCTTTTATTAAAAGTTTTTGCTACACTCAGACTCTGTGCTTACGAGAGGGGAAGTATTGCCTCTCAGAGGCGCCCAGGGGGTGGTGTGTAATTGTCCCAGGTCACTGGGGGGGAGCTCGAGCCAGTTTTGTGTTGTGGTGTTGAAAGGGAACCCCTAGATACTGAACCCAGCCCTTGTTGCTGCTGGCTGCACCTGGCAGAAGGGTTACATAATCTTTACGGAAAAGTAAGGGGGGAAGCTTACTGCCTTTGGTTTTCACAAAAGATGTTCCAGCCTTCATAAACTAGCGAAAATTTGATAATTTAGTGTCCCTCTCCCCAATCCAGTGGGGATAATTTTTATGTACTGCAGCCTTACAAGTGAGATTCTGGTGTGTTTAGTTATAAGGAAGGCTGTGACCCATTCTAACTTTTTTCAGCACTGTTCTTCTGCCATATGATTGACAGTGTCATTAATAGTGCTGTCTCTAAGAGAGAATGCTGTGAGAGGGGGGAACTGCTGGGAAAGACAGCTCAGAAATATAGGACGGGTGGAAACCTGCCATCCCTTCTTTGCCCTAGTGTAGCTGCATCCCCAGCTATATATATAAAAAAGCAAGTCTGCACCCATCCTTCCATCTGTTGCTTCCCTCCCTGACCCCATCCTACATTCCCCAATGACACAGAAATATGCTGTTTAAGGATGTGTTTGAAATCCTAATCTGAACAAAAGCAGCAGGAGAGGGATGTCAAGCCCTCAGGCCCTGATTCTCCTCTCACTTACCCAAGTTTTACATTTGTTGGCTTCAAAGCAGTGACTCCTGATTTACACTGGTACAGGTGAGAGGAGAACCAAGCCCATAATCTTCAGATTCCATTGGGGTCAAAAATCCAGCAAAGCATGAACACTTGTGCTATCAGACCAGCATTCCTAATAAATTATGTCTCTGGAGTGGGTGCATTAGCTGCTAGAAAAGCCGCCCAGTTTCTCATGAGCTGTTTCTCAAGCCCAAAACAGGTGTGTTTTAAAATGTACAGTTCAATTGCATTCTGCTTGGGTGAATTGTTAGGGCAATGTTATACCATTTCCTTAAGGCAGTATGCAGAACAATTCTCTTGGCTGGTACTGAGTTACATTTAACATGGGAACAGCTGGAACATAAGGTAAGATACAATAAAGCAGAATAATTCTATTGTTCCTGTTAGTTCCATTTAAAAATGGAGGCTGTCTAAAGCAGTTGAAAAGTCTACTTCCTCCAGCTGTTTATCATAATTTATATAACTATTCTAGTGTATGGAGAGGTTTCCTCTCAAGGAGGATTGGACCTTTTCTTTTTAATTCCTCCTGAGGCTGCTTTGTTGTTAGACGTTTTCTAGAAAATCCACTGTAGCATGTAATAGGTTGCAATCAACCCCCTGAAAGATATACAGTAAAAGCGTTATTGTGTCTCCTGCTGGCTGATGAATGAAACAAAACTAGGGCTGGTGGAAAATGAAATAGTTTTGACCACCAATCAGCCTTTCAAATCACATGAAAATGTTCCTGAGAATGTTTTTCTTTTGAAATTTTTGTATCTTTCCATAAGGAAAAGCACCTTACCTGGGTATAGGTTTTGGGTTCTCCCCACTTTGTGTCTTTTCTCTTCTTGTTCTTTCCCCCATCCCAGCAGTTTTGGTTTTAAATTTAAAAAATAAATGTTTGCAGGAAATTAAACAAACATACAAAATAATGTGGAAAAAAATGACCTCTTTTCCACTAGCTCTCATCAAAACATCAAATGGAATAAAAACAATCAAATAATGCAGAAAAGGTACCATTCTCAGGGTATGTCTACATTACAGCCACAACAGCAGCTGTGCCACTGTAGCACCGCTGTATAGATGCTTCCTACATCAACATAAGGGCTTTGGGGGGAAGGAGGTTCAGCGTAGTGATGGAAGAATTAGGTTCAGCGTAGTGATGGAAGAACTAGGTTGATGGAAGAATTCTTGTAGATAAATGTAGATTTATTTCCCAACTAGCACTGACATTTCCTTTGACCTTAGGAAAGTCACATCATCCTTCTGGCTCAGTTTCCATCTGTAAAATGGGAATGATTCTCCTCTACCTTTGCAAAGCACTTTGAAATCAATGGATTTGAACAGCACTAGGTAATTGCAAAATATTAATTTTGGTCAGTAAATTTGGTACTTTCTGATTTTGACCTTGTGGAAAATACCATGGAAAGCAGACCTTTCTCATAAAATGTTAAGTAAATGTGTTTGACAAAAACAAAAACAACCCAAAACCAGGATATTCAGAAGCCAAAGAAGCTATCACAGCTTTTTCAAAACACAAAATCGTTTTAGGATCAGTTTGAACATGGAGCAATGGATGCTGGTCAGTCATGTTCCCAGAGAAACAGAAATAGCTCAAATGAATTCATCCTTGTCACACAAATAAGTAGTGGTTGATACCAACAAACAGAGAGGGTCAAATAGTAAAAAAAAACCCCATATATGTGAATATTTCTGTAAATATATGGTTTGCTCAGTTTCTCTGCTATTGATTGGGTCATATTTAGAGCTAGACAGAAACCAGTTTTCCCATCCCATGAAAAGTTTTTGAGGTATTGAAATTTTTTTCCGCCATGGGAAAATGTCGTAATGTCGACAATTATTGTGAACCGAAAGTCTGGAAAAAATATTGGTTTGGGTCAATCAAAACAGTTTGTTTTGAAAATTTTAAAGTGTTTCATGAACAGTTTCAGTTCTGACAAATCAGCATTTCATGTATTTGTGTGGATCAACACTAGGTATCACAAGCAATTTAACTGTTTGCGAACCACCCAGAGGCTTCTTCATCCAGACTATTCAGCCAATACTTACAAATACAAAGCCATTCACAGAAATCAGGATCAGTTTGTGAATGATACACAAATAGAAAGAACAGCCTAAATTCACCACATCCATTAATCCCAATGCATTATTCAAACAATTCTACAAACAAGTCTTTCTCATTAGAGTCTTGACTGTGTTCTCTTGTGGATAGGATGAAATATGAGTTCATCATCTTTGAATCTATGAAGTGAGTGTTCCATATTATTAATACTGGGAAATCACTCAGGATGAATAAATTCAGTACAAACACCAGTACTGGAAACTGAATAAGCTATTAGCCAGTTATAAGACTAAATTACTGTCTAGTTATGAATGGCTTCATGCATATTTTAAGCCATGTAAAAATAAGCTTGTTACCCATACTGAATTTTACATAGATGTATGAAGAGACTCCACTTCTGATAGTACTATTCTGAATAAAGTAACCGAGTTAGTTTGGTACAGTGATGTGCAGATTCTATAGAATTATTTTCATAATGTACTTGCGTTTGGGTAAGTTATTCTGCCTGAATGAATATTGTAGCATTGAGCCAAACCATGTTTTGTCCGAGATGGGAAAACAGGATCCTGACCTTTTGTGTCCATTAAAGATCCCACGGCATTTTCCCACAAGAGTAAGGGCATTAGCCCCAGGACCTGGCCAAGTGTCATCTTTAGTAATGGAATAATCAGGGGCGGATCATGCCTCCTGAAATCCATCTTCCATGGGGAGCCTTTACATACACCACTCTTGCATGGGAGTACCTCAGCCATCTATTCAGCAGCTTCCCCAGCTTCCATCAGCAAGCTCCACCGGATTCAGGAAACCACAAATGGGAAGGGGATACATACTGGTAGGACTGGGTATGGGGAATGCATGTCTTCCTCCAATCGGCCTAATAGGGTCAGGGAGGAAATATTATACAACCTGGACCGTATTATACTTCTCCATCTCCATGGTACGGGGAACCCTCCGTTTAAGCAGGAACCTGTCATGGGAAGTCCCAACAACATAGCATCAGTGGAGTCACGCTGTCAGGCAGCAGGTGAGGAGGAGTGCACCTGAGAGCCTGAGTTAGTGCAGAGGCACAAAGCCACCTACTCATGCCCCAGGATCTGTAGGGTTTGTGAGCAGGTCTTGCAGCCTGTTCTGGGTAGAGCTGGGCAAAATGTTTTCGGAGAATAGGAAATGTGCCAGAAAATGTATTTTGGGGGAGGGCACCAAAATGATTTGTGAATTTGGGTAGAACGCAGCAAACAGGTTTGGCCACAAAAAAAAAATCAGAAATGTTGAAATGTTTCCTTTTGAAAATGTCATTTTGAATTGACACTTGGACCGTTTCATTCAATCCAAATGGAAAGAAAAAAACAAAAGAAATCAGTCTGAAACTAAAGTATTATTAGGTATTATTATTATGGGGAGGAAATGGGGCTGTCAGTTTAGGTAATGAACTGAAAGATCAATTATTCACTCAGTTCTAGTTGGTGGGGTGGGAGGGGAGGTATGTGGCATACATTCTTCTACTCTGCCACAACCCTCAATGTTCTATTTGGGAAGAAATTGCTGTGAGAGACTGATGCTAGTGATCTTCTGTATGTCCAAGCTGAACAAATAAAAAAAGGAAACATCAGGTTTGAACTAGTGTAAATGGTGAATTCTCTGTCACTTGAAGTCTTTAAACCATGCTTTGAGGACTTCAGAAGGACTGCCAGAAGCTGGGAATGGGTGATGACTCACTTAACGAGTACCTGTTCCGTTCATTCCCTCTGAAGCACCTGGTATTGACCACTGTCGGAAGACAGGACACTGGACCGGATGGACCTTTGGTCTGACCCAGTATGGCCATTCCTATGTTCTTACATTCTCAGTAACTCAGACAGAGGTTAGGGGTCTATTTCAGGAGTGGGTGAGGTTCTGTGGCCTGCAACATGCAGGAGGTCAGACTAGATGATCATGATTGTCCCTTCTGATCTTAAAGTCTGTGTCTATGAGCCATCAACAGTGGGGAAAAAACCCTTGATTTATACAATTCTTTCATTTTAGATAATCTACTATGTTATTAATCATATCACTAAATAATTGTGTTTGGGTAAAATACAGGATTTATGCCAAGCACATGGAGTAAAAAAATCTTGGCCCCATTGAAGTCAACAGTAATTTTGCAACTGACTTCAATGGAGCCAGGATTTCATGCATATGGACTATATCCAAGGTGGATAGGCGTATGTGAAATTCCTATTGAATATGGAAATCTCCACCAACCAAAGACTGTTCTAACAACTGAGCCCTTTTAAAGTTTTTCAAAGGAAATTCTTCACAATGATGCTGCAATGAAGAGTCCCCCTGGGCAAAAAATAAAAGCTAATCTGTTTGGCAACAGAACAAAAGACTCTTAAAACAGGATTCACTTATGTACTTTTTTATGTAGATATTCTTGTATTTGTATCTAGTATAATATGAGTCAGCGGAAATACTTTAGACTCCAAACTGTTTGAACAGTGTAATCAACAATGCTACGTGTTTTGTTGGTAAATGTACTAACAGTACCTGACATTATCATAGCTAGATACTTTTTTTTAATAGAGATCATGGCCAGCTTGCATCTGCTCATCCTATCCTGCATTAGCTAATTATCACTGATAAATGTAAGTGTCATCCACAGATGATATCAAACCTGGAACAGCTGGAATCAAATTCACGTGGGAGCATCGTTCTATCATCTTGACACTAATCGTATGATAGACTGCACATAGGAATCAAAGTGAGTCTGTAACAAAGAATGATTTCGCTTGTGTCATGTAGATTTTTGTGTACAGAATCAAGATTTTCCTACACAAATCTCTTCTGGTGGGAATGCAACTAACCCACTGTGACGCTGTGGATAAGAAAGATGACCACGTGTATCCTTGTCCCTACCACTGTTACACAATTGCAACAAATCTTGTACAAAGTAGGTCATATAAGGTGTCAATGGAAAAGTTACAATCTATTAAGTATGATTGTCCTGGTTAAATCCATGTATCGCCTCTGTATCTGAAGTTATGAATATTGGCTATGCATTGGTATCTGATACCTGTTTGTATTCCTGGCTGACAACCACAGATGGATTTACAGTAGGGCTATGTGTTGATGGCCCATTAAGGACACTTCACTCTAACAATGGGCCATAGAAGAGACTCATCCCACCCAATAGGGCTTCCTGCAGACGACCTAGGCCCCTTCTACACTGTACATTACAAGTTTGTGTGCAGTAAAGCAGCTTTGAGCGCTGTAACTCCCGAGGTGTACACACTGCCAAGCCACTTAGTGCGCAGAAACTGCGCAGGTGCAATCCTCTTAAAAAAAAACACCCCGAGAGGCGTTGAGCTTTCTGTGCCGGGGCTACAGCGCTGCAGTGCCCGTGTAGACACCGTGGTGATTACAGCGCTGCGATTGGCCTCCAGGAGGTGTCCCACAATGCCTGTTCTCACCTCTCTGGTCATCGGTTTGAACTCTACTGCCCTGCCCTCAGGTGACCAACCGTCATCCCCACCCCGTACATTCCTTTGCAAATTTGAAAGTCCCCTTCCTGTTTCCTCGGTGATGCGTGCAGCGGACTCAGCGCATCTTTCCAGGTGGCCATGCCTGCTCCACACACCAGGCGATTCCCTGCTTGGAGCAATACTGAGCTGCTGGACCTCATTGGCATTTAGGGAGAGGAGGCAGTGCAGTCACAGCTGCACTCCAGCCATCGGAATTATGATACCTACGGACAGATTTCTAGATGCATGATAGAAAGGGGCCATGACTGGGACACACTGCAGTGCAGGGTCAAAGTCAAGGAGCTTCAGAATGCCTACCACAAGGCACGGGAGGCAAACCGCTGCTCCAGTGCTGCGCCTACGAGCTGCCGGTTCTACAAAGAGCTGGACGTGATACTCAGTGGCGACCCCACCTCCACTGCGAAGGACCCTGTGGATACTTCATTGGCTTGCGTGCCAGTCTAGAGTGGACTGAGCCAGGAGGAGGCAATCTTGAAGAGAATCTTGAACCCATGAAGAGGGTGAGGGGGATCCAGAGGCAGAGGATGACTCGGAGGCCAGAGATGCATGGAGTCAGGAACTCTTTTCTACCCCGGAGGAGCCTAGCCAGTCACAGCAGTCGGAGCTTGATGAAGCACAAACAGGAGAGGAGGCCCCTGGTAAGTGGATCTGATTTGGGGAATTGCTGAAGCGAGTTGTTGCGGGCAGGAGGGTTGCAGAAAGCAGGCTTGTCTCCCTCCTCATGCCTAGTTTGAGCGGCGGAACAGGCTGTTGATTGACTCCCTCACTTCACAGGAATCTCCCTCAGAGATCTCCAGGAAACTCTCGTGGAGATACTGGGCAATCCGCTCCCGCAGGTTCCTCGGCAGAGCTGCTTTGTTTCTTGTCCCATTCATGGTAACTTTCCCATGCCACTGTGCCATCACGGGGGTGGGGGGACCATTGCTGCACCCAGGCTAGCCGCATAGGGGTCAGGGTGGAAGCCGCAGGGTTGGAGAAGACCCTCCCTTGATTCCCTGCTCACCCTCAGCAGTGAGATATCTTCCATAATGAACACAGCCCGTGGAAAGTGTGGGGACAGGAATGATTATTAGGACCCCCTACAGTGTTGGCTCTCCTCAAAAGCCACATGACCAGTGTACAGCAGGGTCCGGGGAGAGTGATATTCTATGCCCCTGCGGCTACTCACCATTTTGGGGGTCTTGTGGCTCATGTGTGCTTGCCTGGTGTCAGCCAGTTAGTGACAGGTGTGTGAGTACTGGCTGTGTTTTAAAGCACTGAAACAGTGTTGTCTGTGTTGCAAACAATATTGCTTCTGTAAAATGTTGCATTTAAACTTCACAGAGGTTACCATGGGAGCATAGCCTCCGTCTTTGTTATCAGTGGCAGAACGGTTGCAAAGAATTAGAAAGCGTCCAAGAAGAACTAAGGAGGACTTTGTGTCAGGTTATGATGTACGCTGAGAAAAAGGAATTGAAGGAGTGGTGGGACAATGAGAAGAGGGACTGAAAGGAAAACACGGCACACCAGAAAGAAGCCACGGAGTGGCTCATAACAGTTATGAAGCGCCAAGCAAACATGCTCCAGGCGATACTAGCTCTTCAAACCGAGCAGCTCTGCGCCCGCCCTCCCCTGCAGCGGCTGTCGCAAAACTCTTTCCCATGCATCCCCCCCACACCGGCAACACACTCTTATCAACCTCCTGGCTCCAGTCTGTACCTACAGCATTCCACTCCTCCCTCCTCACAGTCCAGCAGTGTGGAGTCCTAATACCCACTGCACTCAACTCCCATCCCTCTGCAGTTTGGCCCTGCTGAAGTACAACACCCACTGCAACATACTCCAAAGGAGACGGTTGGGTATGATCCATGGACATACACAAATCTGTAGCCGTCCCGGGACCCCTCCTTCTCTTGAGACGTTCCCTTCCCCCATCCCCCTCCCTGCTGATGAAGTTTTTCATTTGACTCTCTCCTCTGGTTGTTGTCTTTCAATAAAAGAATTGTGTTTGTTTGAAAGCAATCTTTATTCTATTAAGTGAAAGCAAAAAGAGCACTGCAAAGCAACATGCAATTATGTTAAGGCTCCTTCTTGCATCATGTGCACCAATCACCTTCTAGCATTACAAGCACTGCAATCCCAAGAATAGCAACAAATATGAGTGGCTTTCAGCTTCAAATTGCTGCCTGAAAGCATCCCTGATCCTTATGGCCCGCACTGTGCTCCTCTAATAGCCCTGGTCTCCAGCTGTTCAAACTCAGCCTCCAGGTGCTGAGCCTCTGCGGTCCAGCCCTGAGTGAAACTTTCACCCTTCCCTTCACAAATATTATGGAGCGTACATCACACGGCTATAAGCATAGGAATATTGTCATTGGCCAGGTCCAGCTTCCCATAGAGGCAGCACCAGCGGGCTTTTAAACGGCCAAATGCACACTCCACAGTCTTTCTGCACTTGCTCAGCCTGTTGTTGAACTGCTCCTTGCTGTTGTCAAGTTGCCCCGTGTATGGCTTCATAAGCCATGGCATTAAGAGGTAGGCGGGATCTCCCAGGATCACAATGGGCATTTCGACTTCCCCTACGGTGATCTTCTGGTCCGGGAAGAAAGTCCCTGCTTGCAGCTTCTTGAACAGGCCAGTGTTCCGAAAGGTGCGTATATCATGCACCTTTCCGGACCAGCCTGCGTTAATGTCTGTGAAACACCCACGGTGATCCACAAGCACCTGGAGAACCATTGAGAAATACCCCTTGTGATTAATGTACTTGGTGGCTTCAAGGAGTATGTGAAAGATCTTTGAAAAATGTGGGTCCTTACACATTGATATTCATTAAATGCTGGTCCTTAAAGCAGTTATGTTAATGTGCAATATGCCAGTGTCCTGTATGGGGGAAAAGATGTTTCTAAATAAAGATGTGGATTCTCTAGACCAGTGTTTCTCAAACTGGGGTCCGTGGAACCCTGGGGGTCCCCGAGGGTACTCCAGGGGGTCTGTGGGCCACGCTGATCAACTCCTCCCCCCCCCCCCACCTCCCTGTCCTTCCCAGCACCTCCTTCCCACCAGGGAACAGCTGTTCCCTGGTGTGAACGAGACACTGGGAGGAAGGGGGAGGAGCAGGAACCCTGGGACCGCCTGCACCCGGAAGCAGCCAGCATGTCTCTGCGGCCTGGCGGGGGGAGGCAGGGGGTCTCTGCGCGCTACCCCCAGCCTGAGCACCAACTCTGCAGCTCCCATTAGCCAGGAACTGTGCCTAATGGGAGCTGTGGGGGCGCTGTCTGTGGGCAGGGGCAGCACGCGGACACTCCCTGGTCCCCCTGCCTAGGAGCCGCTGCCAGAGGGATCTTCCAGTCACTTTTGGGAGCCACCCAAGGTAACTGCTGCCCCCCTCACCCTCTCTTTCACCCCAAACTCCTGCCCCAGCCCAGAGCCTACACCCAAACTCCCTCCCAGAACCCATACCCCCTCCCACACCCAAACTCCCTCCCATACCCCTCACCCCTCCTGCACCCTACCCCTCTGCCCCAGCCCTGAGACCCCTCGAGCACCCCTTCTGACACCCAACCTCCCAGCCCAGAGCCCATATCCCCTCCTGCACCCAAACTCCCTCCCAGAGACCACACCCCCTCCTGCACCCAACCCCCTGCCCCAGCCTGGTGAAAGTGAGTGAGGGTGGGGGAGAGCAAGCGACGGAGGGAGGGGGGATGGAGTGAGTGAGGGCATGGCCTCAGGGAAGGGGGTGGGGCCAGGGCTGAGTGGGGGGACTTGGGGGGTCCCCAAAAAATTTTAAATCAAAATGGGGATCCTTGGCTTGCTAAAGTGTGAGAACTGCTGCTCTAGAGCCCTGCGGGTGTTCTTGGCTCATTATATTTAGGCTATCAGGTTTTTAAGAGGATCTACATATATAAGGAAGGGCTTGTCTACACTACCACTTTTGTCAGTATAACTTATGTCACTCGGGGTATGAAAAAAACACACCACTGTGGACAGCGCTATGTCAACAGGAGAGCTGCTCCTGCCAACATAGCTACCGCTGCTCGTGGAGGTGGTTTTATTATGTTAATGGGAGAGCTCTCTCCTGTCGGCATAGACCAGCTACATGGGAGATCTTACAGTGGCACAGCAGCATCGGTACACTCGCTAGTGTAATTATGGCTTAAGTAAAAATGTTCTGTCTGTCTAGGGTTTTGGACTGCATTCATTCCATAGTATGAGCATCTTGCATGCATAGGTGCTTTGAGATCCATGAAAGAATCGTCTCAGACAAATGACAAGTATTGTTAACTGATTGTCCTTCACAGGGGAAAGAAGTGACTCAGGCTGGGGAAAAGCTAGTTTAAAAAATTGGCTCTCTCCTGGCTGGTAGGTAAATTGGTGGAAGAGAGAGAATGTGTTCCTGCCAGAGGCACATGTTTTGGGTGGAAAGAATTAGAGGTATAGGATGGGAAGGATAGCTGATCCTATTGGGATCCAGGAAGTGGGCAGACGGAAGGACCTCTAAAGGACCTCCCCCCACCCTAAGGGGAGGATCCACAGGACCTGAAAGCCAAATGATTCCAGGGGACAACTAATGAGATAACAGGGACAGGAGTGAGGTCAAAGATCAAGGCCAGGAAAATGATCAAACTTGTCTGGGGGAAGGGCTAGCTAAATGGGAATTTGATGGAAGGGAATTCACTCTGGAATTCCAATGGGTGCAAAACAGAGGGAGTCGATCAGGAGTATAGCTGGGTGGAATTTTTCAACAAAAACATTTTTCAATGAAAAATGCAGATTTGGCAACACCAAAACATTTAACGAATTTGCATCAATTTTGCAAATTTTGTTTCAGATGATAACAAATTAAAAATAAATTCTTGAAAAAGTGAAAATTTTGTTCTGATGTTTTCAGAAATGAAATATTTTGATTGGAAATTACTCTTCCCTTCAACGTTGCCTTTACTTTTATTTTTAAACCATTTAAAAATGTTTGAAATCAAATTGAAATGTTTCATTTGCCCCAAAATGATTTCCCTCCCAATTAGCTGAAAATTTAAAAAAAGAATCATTTCCAGTGCAACCCAAATTCTTTTTTAAAAATATTTGTTCAGAATTGCCAGCGATTATTCACCCATTGCTATTCAGGATCACTTCTAAGGGACAGCTGAGAATCTCAATTTGGGTAGATGCAGCTGGTTGGATGAGAGTGCTGAGAGCAATCCTGTTCCGGGACATCATCTCAGCACTATTAGTAACAGTGGCAGTGAAAAGACACAGAACTGAAACAGGGGTGAAACGAGAGGAAGGACAAACATTCATTTATTCCTTTTCTTTTAAAGTTAAAAAATGCACTATTATCTGAGCTCAGCATTTATTATGCGAAATTATGCAGCACCCGGAACAGATGCAGAGTGCAGAAGGTAAAGAATTTTGAAATCCAGTCTCCTTACCTGTGTCACTGATGACCCTTCGATTATTAAAATGAAGAAAACTTAATTTACTTTTCAACATTCATCTTGGTTTGGGGTTTGGTTTTATTGTGTTTTTTACTACTTGACTGTCATGTCTCTTCATCTCTGTTGTCAAACAGCAGGTCAGATTGTGACCCTGCGATTCATGCACAGACAGAGCCTTTCGCATACGGGTATCCCCTAATCCACATGGAAGGTAGAATAAGCCACCTCAGCAGCACTGAAAGGCAGGGGGTGTAGACCAAAAGGTGGTTTTCTGGCTCCCGACGCTATTATTTTATTCAATTTATTTATTCTGTACTAAGGAATCCCCATCTGAGGGAAATATCAGAGAATCTGAAGCCAATGGAGGCCCTTATAGAGCATATGGGGAGGAGGGATAGCTCAGTGGTTTGAGCATTGGCCTGCTAAACCAGGGGTTGTGAGCTCAATCCTTGAGGGGGGCACTTAGGGATCTGCGGCAAAAATCAGTACTTGGTCCTGCTAGTGAAGGCAGGGGGCTGGACTCAATTACCTTTCAGGGTCCCTTCCAGTTCCATGAGATAGGTATATCTCCATTTATTATATCTCATAACCTATGGAGTAGCCATGACTGGTCTGGGCAGAGGGGGAGTGAAGCTGCAGAGCCAGCACTGACAAACATGGCCTATATATTGATGGCTTTGCCTCCCACAATAACAAGGGTCATAGCATGGAGGGGGTTCAAACCCTGCCCTCCTCTAGTGGAATGATTTGGGGGCAAACTCTATGAGGAAACCTTTGCTGAGCTACCACCGCTACTCCCCAAACTTTCTCCTCAGGCGTTTTCATGGGAAGTGCTGCTCTTCTGAATGAGTCCTGGGGGAAAATTCAATTCTGATGTAGATATATTAAAGTTAATCGAGTTACGGAGGGCTCAATTTGGATGTGCGTGGAGGGAGGGGGAAGTCAGGAGTTTTGAGGTGAGGGAGAGACGAACAAAGCAAAGTTTAGAAGAGCTTTTCTACTCTATAAAACAAAATTGTTAGGAGACTATCTCTGAGCCACAAATTCCAGTCACAAGTGTAAGAAAAGGTTTAATTTCACATTTGGCTTAGGGATAGCTTTCTATCACATTCCTGGACACTTGGCTCACAGAGACTCTAGCTAAACTACCTTAGAACCACTCAACAAGCCCATGCCAGAGGAATCGCACCTATTTAGTCACATTTTATTACTTATAATGAAATGAATATAAAATGGCTGAGCCAAATATAATACAGGATTTATGAAGCTAGTGCTTTTTTTCCCCTGGCAGCAGCAGCACATCATGATAAATGGTTAATCATTCCTCGAATAGCCATTCTTTATCATTGAGAAACCGTTTGTATACCTATGTGCCTGCAGCCATACTGCCTTGGGCCGTGGGCCCATTCAGTCTCATAAGCAGTGCGGGGTCAGATCGGGACTTGTATGGGCGTTGGGAATTTTACATCTGGAACTCTTCCCTCTCTGAGTGAGTGTTGAACCAATATAGTCTTAGGGGGTTATTATGGTCCCAGTTCAGCAAGATATTTAAGCTTGTGAGTAGCCCCAGTGAAATTGATGGAACTACTCATGCTTAAAGTAACATACATGCTTTACTGAATTGGGGCCAACTGCTGAAGTTGATTTTGTTTTAGCTCAAAGAGTAAGGAGAGAAAAATGTTAATGTAAAGAAAAGCTATTAATCCCTTTAAATGTTGAATGGATGGGTCTAGACTCTTACCAGTTTATTTAAGAAGAATCATCATTTAAGATCTAAAATGAGTGTTATTAATTAATATTTTAAGAAGCTCTCTTACCAAAACATAGTATTTACTGTCCTCAGCAATGCTAAATTTAATACAGGCTAAAAAAATCAAAATTATTCTATTTAGTATTTGACAGCAGCTTTAAGAAGAAGCATTTAAGCTTTTATGTTACAGTTTACCTTTAGTCCCCATTTTAAAAGTAAGTTAGCCATAGTTAAAGCCACTGATGTCATTTTGAAAATATAAGTTCAGGATAAATAAAAATTCACTTAATCTATTTTTTAAAATAGATTTGTACATTGGAAAAAAGCTCTTCTTCCTGCAATGATTGCTTAGTTCCTGGTTGTAGATGGGCATAGCTTCTCCACTGCTAAATCACCAGCAGGAGTCCAGCTTACATTCAGCAATTGCAGTGGGGCAGAAGCTATTCCCACAGCAGTGTGTTGCTTTCTTCTGAAACATTGGATAGTGGATCCAGATCTCCATTAGAAATTCTACCAACTTTTTGAAAAGTGGAGCTGGCAGAAAAGAAAGGGAGTTCTGATCCAGGTTTGGAGCTCAGACATGTCTACACCAGACTTGATAAACCAATGGACTAATCCAGTAAGAAAAATCATATGAAACTCTCTTCCTGTTGGGATCCAGGACAATAGTTTGATTCAAGCGACAGTTTCTGGCTTACTAAAAGAGTGAGGCTAGAAAAAAGAATTTAAGATGTTATTGACTTGCAGAGAATAGACTCCCACTGCCCATTTGTTACACATGGACTACAAATAATAAGAAAAACATATTCCCCTTTGCTGTTTGTCTGTACTCCCTGAGCTATTCCTTTAGGGCCAGATTACAACCCCCTTACTCACACTGCTGAGCAGTAACTCCCACAAGGCGTTCTACTGAAATGAGTTGGGCCAATCAATGGCTCGATCCTGCCACTGCTCATGGTGCCACCCAGCATGCAGCTCCCTGCAGGAGTGTGCTGAGAATTCTCCAGAGTAGCACGCAATCCAAAGCCCACCCATTCAGCAGGGGACAGGCCCCAGTGGACAGACAGTGTGTGTGCTTCAAACGAGCGCATGGGCCTACAACAGTGCAGGGGGGGTGTCACCTCTCTGATCCTAGCAGGGGCTGCATGTGTTCAGGGCTGTGGTGCTCATGTTGCAGTGGTCTGGTCCCTGTCCATGCAGACAGCCCTGTTTCTTGCATCCTGCAGGCACAGGAGAATTTTGGGGAAGGGGGGCATCTTCCACAATCATCTGCTGCCTCCTGGATAGCATGCCAGAGGAGATGCAGCACCATGTGCCCCCTCTGCTTTGCACCATGCCCCTTCTACCCTCTGCGCACTCCAATGGAACTTGGTGTTCGTGGACCTTCTCTGCTACCTGGCAGCCATGGCTGCCTTGCTCTCCACACACGCACTAGTAAGGATCAGCGCCATTGGGGAGCCCATCCAGATGGTAGCCCTAACCTTTGAGCAGGCTCAAACTCCAAGTGAGAAACCGCTCAGCAATGTGCATATGTGGGTCACAATCTGGCCCTTAGTATAGTATTTGAACCACAGCCTCCTTTTAAGTAGTGTCCTGGCACCTTGGGTTAGGAACTTTTTTTAATCACACTTTGCTTTAAGAGGCACAGATTTGTATTTTACTTAAAGTCAACCTCATGCATTTTCAGAGATATATCAGTGACTTAAGCAAACCTTGCATGTAATAATCTGGCTTTCAGGTTTTGCTTTAAAAAAAAACCCAAATAAACTTTCATTGAAAATGTAAGGGGAAAATGCAAACATTTAAATCTGAGACTGATTCGGTGTTTATCTTAAGAGTAATTTTAGCTTAATAGTAAAACGATTAGAAACAGAAACCTTGCTGAATGCCACAGCTCTTCCACAGAGCTCCAGATGTGCTCTGACCGATTGCTTTCAAAAGTGGTTAGGATATTAAGAGTCTTTAATCATTTTAAGTGAGGAGCTATTTAAATCGCAGAAGCTCTCTTCTCTTTTCTGAATATCTGACGGCCTGCAAACTGAGGAGAGTGCTTATTATCTTGAGTAGTCCCTTTGATTTCAGTGAGACTAGTCACAGTAGGAAGTGCTACGCCAAGTAGTAGAAAGTGTTTGCAAGGCTGGTCCCTGGGTTTGTGAAGTAAAAGGTTCAAGAAAAAATATATAAACCAGCCCACAGCCTATTTAGATATGGAGTGAGTGAAATCAAATACATGAGTAGTTATATATGTATATTGTTTTTTAATGACTTTTACTATTTTGTCACAACAAACATGTATTTCATGTGTTGACTAATATATGCTGGGCTAGCACCTAAATATCACAGTGCAAATACATAATGTCCACACCATACATATATCAGGATATGCTGAGCGCAGAATATTAATATAATAGCAGTTATATAGCCAAATTGGCCTATGCTTTTTATATAATCCTGCTCATGTATGTGAAGTATCTCATAACACTTTGCATTTGCTGCAGTATACATTTGGCATAAGCAGAAAGGAAGCTTGTCAAAATCAAGATATATAGCTGTATGTCTTAGTACAAGTCAGGGAAGTACCTTCATGGACCAGTACCTGGAATGCTATGGTCCAAAACACAGATAAGAAAGGAACAGAACAAGAAGTTAGGGAACTGGGACAAACTGATGGGTTGGGTTTTAGAGATATGTAAAGAGATGTGTAACTTGTAAAACCATCATATAAATAATACCAGCTGAAAGGGGTAGCTTTGGGAGCACACCTTCTGTGTAAGGGGACTGTAACATCACTGCACGAGACAGCTTCCCGGAGATTGGTATCATAGAGAACCTTTTCCCTGTACTATATTATTAGTGGCTTGGAGCAATCAACCTAACTGACATTGGCTTTTTGGTTTCGAGGATACTTCATAATGAACCAAAGTGTGGTCAGGCAATTGACTATACAATTTATGTGTCTATATATGTGTGTGTATCTGTGTGTCCCACGTACTTACATTGCAGCATTAAGAGGTGTGAATAAGGGAAGAAACTGTGGAGACGATACATAGTTTCTTGTTTTTGTTTTGGGGATTCTATGTGCCTGCAATCTTGCCAGAGCCAGGAAGGGGGAGGCCCTGCTGGATGGGCCAGATCACTCGGTGTTGCAGGCACTAGGTGTATTCATTTGCTGTTTGAAGCTATTTGGATGATTTCCATTGTGGACAAGCAGCCTGGCAGAACACACCCAGAATCACTCTCTAAGCATGGAACCAATTTGAACTCAAGAATAGGGGAGGAGTTTTTTAAACAGAAGTGGGATCCAGATTGAAACTCAAGAGGAACAGCAGCTCAAGGACCAGGAAAATCTTCTGTAAGAATTGTGTTCCAGGGATTTTGCCAGTTTGTTGGATTTAGACTGCAGGCTTTTTCATCCCACTGGAGAAGAAGACAAGAATTTGCAACAGGCTGTGCAAATTGCAGCTTGAGGTTGCAAAGAATCGTGGAGAGTTTGAAGGAGACTATGGGATTTCACTTGTTTCCCAATTTTAAGGTGCTGGTACTCCATATAGGAGGTTTGGACACCATTCCACAGAGAATGAAAAGGGGAAATCCACCCTAAGAAGAGTCCTAGGGGAGCATATGTATGTGCGTACACATAATTATATGTTGCATTTGAATTTGTGTTAGTTATAGGTACTAAAACATAGGGAAATTCCTTGAAAGTGTTATCTTTAAAGAGTTATTATTGACAATATTCACAATTGTTTCATGAGTTATATGTAAACTGTTTACTTAGAACCCATGAAATACTGTCAATAACAACTTTTTAAAGATAACACTTTCAGGGAGTTTTCCCCAAGAGAGTATATATACTTTTCATAAATATTTTTCCTTGAGAGATTGTGTCATTTTCTTTCCTTCAGCTATTTAATTTGTATTACATATATATCTCTTCGGGCTGTCAAGCAATTAAAAAAATGAATCGCGATTAATCGTGCTGTTAAACAATAGAATACAATAATAAATATTTTTGGATGTTTACTACATTTTCAAATATATTAATTTCAGTTACAACACAGAATACAAAGTGTACAGTGCTCATGTTATATTTATTTTTGATTACAAATATTTGCACTGTAAAAAACAAAAAAACAAATTTTTTCAATTCACCTTATACAAGTACTGTAGTGCAATCTCTTTATCATGAAAGTTGAACTTACAAATGTAGAATTATGTACAAAGAAAACTGCATTCAAAAATAAAACAATGTAAAACTTTAGAGCCTACAAGTCCACTCAGTCCTACTTCTTGGTCAGCCAATCACTCAGACAAACAAGGTTGGTTACAATTTGCAGGAGATAATGCTGCCCGCTTCTTGTTTACAATATCACCTGAAAGTGAGAACAGGCATTCACATGGCACTGTTGTAGTTGGTGTTGCAAGAAATGTACGTGCCAGATGCACTAAAGATTCATTTGTCCCTTCATGCTTCAAACACCATTCGGTTCTGCTTGATAACGATCCAAAGCAGTTCGGACCGACACATGTTCATTTTCATCATCTGAGTCAGATGCCATCAGCAGAAGGTTGATTTTCTTTTTTGGTGGTTTGGGTTCTGTAGTTTCAGCATCAGAGTGTTGCTCTTTTAAGACTTCTAAAAGCATGCTTCACACCTCGTCCCTCTGAAATTTTGGAAGGCACTTCAGATTCTTAAATCTTGGGTTGAGTGCTGTAGCTATTTTTAGAAATCTCACATCAGTACCTTCTTAGCATTTTGTCAAATCTGCTGTGAAAGTGTTCTTAAAACGAACATGTGTTGGGTCATCATCCGAGACTTCTATAACATGAAATATATGCAGAATGCAGGTAAAACAGAGCAGGGGACATACAATTCTCCCCCCAAGGAGTACAGTCACAAATTTAATTGACGCATTATTTTTTTTAACGAGCATCATCAGCATGGAAGCCTGTCCTCTGGAATGGTGGTGTAGTGGGGTGGTTACCTGATCCAGCCCTGACAGGGTTGAAAACAGCCCAGGGGAGGGCTGTGGCTGGGGCAAGAAGCCTGGGCTGATTGGGGAAAGTAGGCTCAGCTGTGGCCATGCCCCAATCAGGCCCAGCTGGCCCCTATAAGAGGCTATGAGCCAGGGCCCAGTCAGTCTCCCTTTGCCTGTAGAGGGAGAAGGGCCTGGCTGCAGGGTGCCAAGCAAGGAACCTAGATTGGAGCAGGGCTGGGGAAGGGCCAGAGGAGCTGGGAGCTCCGGCCTGGAAAGCCCCAGGCTGCAGGACTGATGATAGGCCAAATAGGTGCAGGGTTGCAGGGGGCAGCCAATGGGTAGGCAGAGGCAGCAGGTCCGAACCCCTTTGCCTATGATGAGTGGCTTATAATGCAGCTTTCCCCAGTGAGCGGGGGGCTAGATGGGGTGCAGCATCCCAGATAACGGGGCACCGGGTCCAGGAGGGACACAGGGGCCAGCGGTAGCAGATCATCGGCCGACAGAGGGCGCTCCAGAGGGCTGGTGAGCTAATTCCCAGAGACGACCAACAGGAGGCGCCACAGGGGTGAGTCCACACGCTTACAGGTGGCCAAAGCATAAAGGGGCATATGAATGTTTACCATATCTGGCATGTAAATACCTTGCAACACTGGCTACAAAAGTGCCAGGTGAATGCCTGTTCTCACTTTCAGGTGACATTGTAAATAAGAAGCAGGCAGCAGTATCTCCCATCAATGTAAACAAACTTGTTTGTCTTAGCAATTGGCAGAATAAGAAGTAGGACTGAGTGGACTTGTAGACTCTAAAGTTTTACACTGTTTTGTTTTTGAGTGCAGTTATGTAACAAAAAAAAATCTGCATTTGTAAGTTACTCTTTCACGATAAAGAGATTGCACTTCAGTACTTGTATAAGGTGAATTGAAAAATACTATTTGAGTTAATCATGTGAGTTAACTGCGATTAATTGACAGCCCTAATATATCAAAGTCCTGAAAAAAAACTAAATTCTGCTCTGTACCCTTGCAGAGAAGTAAGCTGAGGTACAGGAAAGGGAAAGAAAAACACCTAACATAAGCATAGTACTTAACCAAACCCATTACAGATGCACAAACATACCGTATATACTCGTTCATAAGTCGAATATTTTTGGTAAAAAAGTGATGCAAAAAAGTGACGCATCGGCTTATAAATGGGTCTATACCAAAATTTGATGATTTTAATCTCTATGGAATCATTGAATTGAATATCTAATATATTGTTGTTTTGGTTACCTGGAGCGTTCGCAGGCATGGAGCCCCTCAGCTCCCTGTGGCCGCGGTTTGCTGTTCCCAGCCAATCAGAGCTGCAGGAAGCGGCGTGGGCTGAGGGACGTGTTGGCTGCCACTTCCCACAGCTTCCATTGGCTGGGAACAGCAAACCGCGGCCACTGGAAGCTGAGGGGCTCCATGCCTGCCAACGCTCCAGGTAAACAAAACGTCCAGACCTCCTAGCGGCTTACCCTAACGGGCCAGGAGCCAAAGTTTCCCCTGAAATATAGGATTGGCTTATGAAAGGGTCATACAGTTTTTACTATTTTTACCTAACCATCTTGGAGGGTCGGCTTATAAACAAACGGGCTAATGAACAAGTATATATCCATTTTGAGGGCAGAAATGTGATCATCTACTCTGATCTCCTGCATAACACAGGCCATAGAATTTCACCCAGTAAATTCTGCAGCTAAATCCCGGTTGAACTAGAGTTTATCTTTCAGAAGGACACCCAATCTTCATTTAAAATGTCAACTGACTGAGAGTTCACCACATTCCAGTGGCTAACTGCCCACACTGTTAAACTATTGTGTCTTAATTCCGTTTTGTCTAGTTTCAGCTACACACAGACACATGCACTCACTATTTTAAATAAAAAAAAAAACCCAGTGAATTTCTCCTAAATGAACTCTCACCCATGAAGGGTGGGGGAAGCATCCAAGTAGAAAAATATTTTTAAAACTTGCCTTTTTTCACCACCTGATTTAAAATGTCATCTCAATTTTTCTCCTGCTCAAAATGTCAGGTAATCTAACCAACAAAAGAGTGCCTCTATCAGCTTGTTATATTCTAAACTTTAATCTCAGCTATAAAACGATATTCCATTGTTAGTCCTTAAAAGCCTCCATTGTGAAAGGGAAACATAATAACCTTTGCTGCGGATACACCAGGTGTTCTTCACTAACAAGCCATGGGGATAGAGTGATGTGTCATCTTTGACAGTAACGTCTGCAAGGTATTGAATTGCAATAAAGACGCTTACCAGATATCGTATCTTCCAGGATTATAAACTGTATGGGCAAACCATATGATTTTACACAATGGGTTAAATAATGAATGGTAGTGCTAGATACCTTTTGGAAATGTTGTAAGCTTGATCTCCTCTATGGGAAAAATCCAAGGCATTTAATAGCTTCATAAAGTAGCACGTTTTTGTCCCAGCATAGAAGGGCAGCAGTAAATTCTTGGATTACTACTGTTATAAAACACAATAACAGAAACCCACAGCTGTGCTTTAGGATCCTCAACAGCAAAGGTTAGTGATGGTTTTCCTTCAGTGCTGAGCAAGTGACTATAGGGAATGCCATATTATTATCCAAGTTCTTAAAGTTCGGTGAGCTGTATGCCAGTTTAAACAATTAAAATTGTAATACCATTACTGCAAAATGGATCTAATAATAATTATCTAAGTGGTTTCATCATACAGTCAGGGTTTGGGATATTTTAAAAAAAAAGCCTATTAAATATGATGCACTCCATGAATTACACATGAAAATAAAGAATGACAAGGAAGAGTGAATAAAAACCTGGTGGCAGAACATATAGCAATTTACATCTATTCATATAGCATATTACTGATCAGATGCTATTAAAGGGGTCCAATTTGTCCATCATTTTGAAAGACATGTAGCTAGTCTCAATCCAATGTAAGGTGTAGATGATGACTCCTAATGAACATGGTTCAGTTTTACACCATGAGAACAGCGCACCAGCAGCCATCCTTATTGATTGCCGATAACAAGATAAAGGCGTATTAGTCTGCTACGCGAAGGACACAAAGCAAGGAAAAAGCTCTTTGCACTTGCTCCCGGTTATAGGGTGTCCACCCCACCCTTGCCCTGGGAGGAGGGGTTAATCTAGTCTAAGAAGGGGGCCAATTAACCAGACAGGCCACAGCTGAAGGGAATCAGGTGGTTTAATTAATCCCCTGACTGAATAATGAGGGAGCCCATATGAGGAGGGATGAGCAGGGCTGGGCATATGAAGACTGGAAGTTGGCAGCAGAGGTGGGCTGCAGGGAAGTAGTCTGTAGTAATTCCCTGTGTGAAGGGAGGTGTATTTGGGACTCTAGAGTATAGTCTACAGTTACTACCTAGGAGGACGGAGTTTTGATTAGCAAACCCAGAGAGGGGAGGGAGCCAGAAAGGTAGGAGAAGGCTCAGGGGAAAAGCAGCAAGGCAATAAGATAGTGCAGACCTTGGTTGTTGAACCCCTGCCAGCTCCTGGGGAAGTGGCACCATAGGGGCAGTGAATGGGAAGACTGCCTGAGACTGCTAGTGAGGAAAGCCTTTGATAACATGGAAGGTGGAAACATGTACTGTGACCTGGCTGGAGGGCCAAGTTGTGAAGAAGGAGCACCTGGAATTGCAGAGGCTGGGAGAGAGAGAGAGAGAGAGTAGCAGCAGAAGGGGGCCCTGGACCTGGCAGAGCTAATCTTCAGAATGGCCAGGAAGAGGTGCCGCCTGTAGTGAGTGGACCCCCATGACACTCCCCTCCCCTTCTATGTGTGTCCCTGTGCAGGGCCAGGCTTGTGCTATCTTGACTTTTCTACAGCATCTAGCTGTATGGTATCTAAGCAGTTCCCAGTTAAAATTAAATCTACATGACAAGGCCCCAGATGGACTTCACAGGGTCTTCTGGTTCTCTCTTTTCTGGTAGATACCTACAGATGTTTTTATCATTATTATCTTCCCTCCTCTAGCAACTCATTCTCGTTATGGTAGGAAAACTAATAGAGGCAGGTTTTGCAGCATGCTTTAAAGGTGATCAAAACCATGCCCCATTAACTGAGAATGCTTTATCTCCAGCTTTCTCATGGCTCATCCAGTGCTTTGGCAGCTGCATTGGCCCTCAGGAGTGCAACTGTTTTGGCTGGTCATGGAGGGAGATGCAGACACCAACTTAGCTTAGCTAAGTCACCAGCGGGTGACTGTGAAAAGCGAGGCCAAGGCCTTGAACTGGCTATAGAAATGAGCTGGGAGCCAGTGATGAGTTCCAAGCATAGAGCTGATGTGCTCATGGTGGTTTGTCCTGTTAAAGAAGCAGACTGCCACCTTTCTGCACAAGCTGGAGCCACTGCTTTACTTCCACCTTCAGTCCTAGTGAACCTAGCACGTTACAGAATGCCAGACTGCAGGTGACAAATGGCTGGATTGCTGGAATCCAGTGGCCAGCCTCTGATCGGAGTAGGAGATGTGGCATTCCTTAGTAAGCTGGTGATGAAAGAAAGCACTTTTCACCACTTACACTGGCTATCTCAATGATGAGTCAGACCAGTCTGTTTGTACCAATTTAGTGATGGGGGGAAATGCCTTTGCTGGAAGGGCAGGGGAGGGCAGTGCCTCCAGCTAGTTCTTCAGAGCTTTCATCCCTCCAACGAGAATCACAGTTGTCTCGCGCAGGCTTAGTTTGAGTCAGTTGTTTTTCATCCAGGTGCTGATCCCTGTAAACATTGCAACATTCTTATCACGGAATTTAAGTCATGTAAGTGGGCCAACAACACCTGTGGTCAACCGTTCTGAAAGGTCAAGTAGTAGGAGCATGGAGATGTGGCCTGTATTCATTGTCATGTGGAAGTCATCTTTCAGTACCTCTATGGCTGGCTATGTGTGATACCCCAGCCAGAAGCCCCATTGTGAAGACTGCTGGCAGGTGTCACATGCTATCAGTTGTTACTACCCTCCGTGATTTTGTCCAGGAATGGGAGGATGGAAATAGGGAAGTGGTCAAAGAGGTTTTTCTACATCTGGTGTTGGTTTTGCAACTATTACACTTTTTTCCCCAGGGAGATTAGCAGTTTGGCATCTATGAAGAGGGTGTTGATGAAAGCAGACAGCAGCTTTTCTCTGACTTTCACCAGCCAGGAAGAGTGCAGGCTTCTTTTACAGGGACTTCTCGGGGCTTCCAGAGCTACATTGTGTGTAATGGGGCTGAATTATGTCACAGCAGTGAGGTGGTTAATGCCAACCAGTCCGGTTGAACGTTTTCTGCCTCAGTGAGTTCTTGTCATATTGGGTTTATCTTTCTGTGAAGTAGGATGAAAGTTCTTTGTGGTCTCATGTTTAATAGTTTAGTAGTGCAGTCTTCTGATACCAAGTTTAAATGGCCTCTACCAATTATTGATGGGATAGTATTCTTGAATTTCTATATGCATACATATCCTTTCTACAAACGAACTGTATTCTAGGCCTCCTGAATTCTGCAGTTGCCACACTATATACCCCTTGTTACAACATTTGTGTTCCAGAATTTATGCTTTCTTGGAAAAAATGACATTGCTAGCCCTTACATTTGAGAAGCAAAAGTCTTGAATGTCAACGAAATGTAAACAAATGCAGTATTCTCTTCCTGGGTATGCAGACAGCTTGGAACAATAAGTCTGAGAGCAGTGAACTGCCCTTATTCATCTGAATGGAAGATTAACTCTGAAACATAATGATGACTATCCTCTACTCATCTATCAAAGTCTTAGGTTCCCCCTTCTGATAACTTCTACAACGCAGTTCTGCATTTTCATTACAAGATTCTGCCACACACTGAAAGTTTGGGTTGAGTCATGGCTTCTCCATGAACCCGGTGAATGGGGTGCCATATTGTTGCACTGCCCCAGGAGCAGTGGTTTCCTGTTGGTGCTTTCACCAGAATCAGAACTTGGATATAGGGTGACTGAATGTTCCAGTTCACTGAAATTGTTCAAGTTCTAGTTCCACTGGAAAAGGGATTTTTGTCTTTGTTCCTGTGTAGTTCTGGCTTACTTATCCTCTCTCCTATAGTCTTACTCTGCTGGCAGCACACCAAGTCACAGTCTGTCTACTGTTTTCCCCATGCTGTTGCTGGAGCCAACCTTATGCCTGGCACAGCATAAGTCCCCAGCATGCCAGTGCATTGGAGGGGAAACGCCAAAGTTCCATTCATCCCCATGTGCAAAGGAGAGATGGGATGGACCCAGGGAGGCTGCTCTCCCCATCATGGAGCTACTGACAGTATCTGCTGCAGCACAGGGGAATCCCCTTTCTTCCATGTGAGGAGAGACTAAAAGACCAGGACTGTTCAGCTTAGAAAAGAGACAACAGTGGGGAGAGGGATATGATAAAGGTTTATAAAATCATGAATGGTGTGGAGAAAGTGAACAGAGAAGTGTTATTTTCCCTTTGCCATAATACAAAGGCCACGGAGCAGCTGATGAAATTAATAGGCAGCATGTTTCATACAGAGAAGAGGAAGTACTTTTTCACACAATGCACAATTAATCTGTGGAAGTCATTGCCGGGGCACGTTGTGATGAGCAAAAGTATAACTGGGTTCAAAAGAGAACTAGATATACTCATGGAGGATAGGTCCATCAAGGGCTATTAGTCAAGATGGTCAGGGATGCAACTCCATGTTCTGGGTGTCCCTAAACCTCTGACTGCCAGAAATCAGGAGGGGAAGACAGGGATAGATCATGCCAACTACTCTGTTCTGTATACGCCCCCTGAAGCCTGGTATTGACCACTATTGAAGACAGGATACTGGGTTAGATGGACTATTGATTTGGCCCTGTATGGCAGTGCTTATGTTTACTCCACTTCTGTACAGGAGAGAATGGGCCATGATCTGGTCTTCTGGCAACATGAAATGAACTGAATACAACTTCAGTGTAAATACCACCAGGTAGTCCATACTGATTTGGCTTAATCATTTTCATATTTAACAAATAAAATCCTCCATTTTTTTTTTTATGTACCTGAAGTTGCCACAGAATTTCCAGATTGCCACAGAGTGCTGGGAACTCCAGTGGGCCTGGCTGCCCAACGTTAGACCAGCCTGCTGCAGAACACACAGGGCTTTGACCATATGTGAGTGATTGTGTTTGTTTGTTCAATTTAAGAAGGCTGCTGTCCTTTAAAGCTTGTAGACTCTTTTCAAGCCGACTATAATTTGTTTTTATCATTTTATCTACTGTGCTTGCTGAGTGGATGAAAATTACTCATTGAACTCCAAAGCTTGTTAAGCATTCCCTGATTTTTAAACCATCCTGCCACTTTAAAAAGACACTCCCAGGAAGGTTAAGGCTGTATGAACTGACTTTTAAATTGTTTTACATTCATCTAGTGAGAATGGCCTTGGTTCAAAAAAAATAACAAAGCTATTCTGATCTGGTTGGATTAGGAGATTTCCTATGGGGTACAAAGTCGTGGTTTTTTTTTTCTTCTTCAAGAACTCAAGTATAAATCTAGCTAATGTCAGTAATGGCAAAAATGTGCTACCATTTCATGGTTCTTTGTGGCCACTGATAAAGTAGTTCGTGGTGTCAGTCCAGTTCATAGTGAATAAATTACTGCTACAAAATCCACCCTCCAAATTGGCACCATGGTGGGATACAGAACCACCCACTCACTTCTAGAGGGGCTTTCACCAGAATGGGGACTCTGGAAATCACATGTTCCAGTACACTGGAAATGCCCAAGTACTAATTGTATTGAAACTGGGATTTTTGTCCTAGTGTCGGTATAGTTCTGAGATACTTATCACACCAATGCAGCTCCTGCGGTAACGGTCAGGGAGGAGGTGGGAGTAGAAGTGAAAAGAAGTGTAAAGGCCTTAATGAACAGGCATTGGTGACAGGGGAAGGCCAGCATTATTGGACGCTCCTTCTCAGTCTTCTCTTTACCCCCTCTCTATTCCTCCCATAGAGTTGTGAGCAGAAACATTTGACTCATCCTCTACATCTCCCCACAGAAATCCCTATGTCCTCTGTGTCACTGCCATAACTGTCTGGTGTTGTCCACGCCCTGAAGTCCTGAGCCCCCACTTTTTCTCCCTCCGCTGAACTAATCCAAAGAGGGAGGAGAGTAGCCTAACTTGTTGTTCCTACATCTCCAGGACACTCAGAGCTTCCAGGCACTGAGCAATCTGGCAGAGAGGAATCTTAGCTGCCTTCTTGCCCATCCTCTAGCTGCAGCTTGCCCATCCTTAGTGAGGATTTAAAGTGGGTTGGCTGGCCAAAAAGCTGAAGATGATGGGTCAGGGATGCAGAGTGCAATGAAAGTACCAAAAACCTGAGTATCCTGCCAAAGGTCAGGCTGGTATCTATCTAATCCACTTCGTAGCAGGAGGAAGACAGGAAAGGGTGAAGTAAGAAATAAGATAGGACTTGGAACAGGGAAGAAGATACAATTTAGGGGAGCTGGGCTGGAAGCGTAGCTGAAAATATAATGAAGAGGGTAGTACTGAGAAAATAGTAAAGGGGATACAGGAGGTAAATACTGTTTTCTCCCTTCCTACCTTTAGCTGTAACATGTTTTCAAAGGCCTCTCCACCTATTATGAACAGCAGAGATTTCTGATGCTTTGGTCTTTTCGGCAATGCTCTATATTAATTGTCAAAGAGTGGAATTCAGCTAAAATACTAAAAGCACTCCTGCTGCTGACAAGTCACTCATTGTTCTTTCAACAATGTGTACTTTGTCAGCTATTGGAAAACTCCCCCCAAGAGCACTCGAATTGCTGTTTTAGTCTTTTAACATTTTATAGAGTAAAATTTTTAAAAACTTTTGTACCGGCTGTTAGCTGGCAGCTCACACTGACTTTAATGGAAGTCATGCCACTGAAAGCCCGTGCGACACTCAGAAATAATTTTTTTATCCATTTAATTTTAGTAAATATAGTCCAACTGAACCAATTGTGCCCAAGGAGCCTATTTTGACTGCCAAAGATAGTTAATCTTTGTGTACCTACTGCAGTCTAAGCCTTTGCAAGCTAATTCTTATTCATATTTATTGTTTGTATTATTACTATTGAGGTTAGGATCTCATTGTGCTAGGCAGTTTATAAACACGGTGAGAAACCATCTATTCAAATAGCTTCTCTCAGAATGGTATGTGTGTGTGTGTGATAGTTATATCCACTGTTTATCCTTCTCTCATATTTATGTCTACACTATGAGCTAGGGGCGTGATTTCCCTGCTTGCATACACATACTCAAGCTAGCTCGATGAGAACTAGCGCGAGCAGCGTAGCCGCAGGAGCCTGGGTAAAGGCATGGCTGTGGCGAGTATGAAACCGGTGGATACCTATACCAGATGGTGAAGCCTTGCCTCTGCTGTTGCTAATCATGCTACTGTAGTTACACTGCTATTTATACTCGTGCTAGCTCAGTAAGAACTAGATCAAGTAGGTTTATGCAAACAGGGTTATCACACCCCTAGCTCATTGTGTAGACAGAGACACACATAGATGGGTGGAGGAATTCATGATAGTGCGGTGTAACGTTTTTTAATCAGCAATTGTTTGGAATGATTTCAAATCTCTCAAATGGCAAATCCATAAATAAGTTAGGCCTTGATTCAGCAAACAACTGATGCGTGTGCCTAGCAAAGCATATGAGTAGGTTCATTAGCGTCAATAAGAATATTCACATGCTTAAAACTATGCATATGCTTAAGTACTTTGCTAAATCCTTATGCAAGTCATCCCCAAACCTTCATAGTACATCATGGTATAGTCTCTATATGTCACATATTTAACAGAAAAACTGCTCCACGATAATCCACTGTCCTCTATGCATTTTTTCCCCAGTCCTCTATGTTGCTTATTCTTGCATAGATGTTCATCTGTCTCTATATGCATAATAAATTATGAACATGTTAAAATAATATCAAAGCTATATTTGAAGCACATTTGATAGACTGTGTAGCATTGCAACATGCTATAAATGTTTAATTTGTGCCTGGAAATTATTTTGAATATTTTATATGTATATATAAAATGAACTAAACAGATGTTTTAGATATGTTGGGGGAATATCTGATGTACATTTAGTACATGCTATTTTTTCTACACGGGAAGGCTTAAAAAAAACATGAATTTGGAACCTACAGCAAGTGGGCTTATTTCTGACTCCAATCTAACATGGCTATTGCAATTTAATGTGCCATTCTGGTTTAACGTACACATACAGATGAATATAAATAGAATATCGGCAGTAGGGAACCCTCACTGGTTGGCTGATATGTGAATAGCTGAAATGTATATTGGGCAGATCTGGATTGGGTTTTTAGTTTGTTTTTATTTTTATTTTTTTTATTAAACAGAAATGTTCGTGGAGAATGGAAACCCCTGGAAGTTTATATCTATGTATGTAAAAAAATTAATTCAGGGGTTAGTTGAAAAACTGAAAACCAAAAGGCAACAAAAACCAAAAAATTTCAGCCAAAACCAACCAATTTTGATGGGGTTTTTTTGTCTGTTCATTTGTTTTCTGAAGGAAAAAAAAAAAGCACTGAAGCAAATTTTCAACAAATGAAAACATTTTCATTAAATTACTGCTCTACAGCCAAAATGCTTCTGAAATGAATGTAATCAAACTTTACTAATTCTGGGTCACTGAGAACGAAAATGATGCTTAAAATTGTTGATTGGCTCTAGTTTTCAAGATATGCTATTGGGTCAGTATATACGACCCTTGACTTGGGAATGGCGGAGGATAAGTGAGTTATAAAGGGAAGGGATCTCAATTTAAACCAGAAATGACTAAAATACATCTTTGACTGGATCTATGAATAAATCTATGACTGGGTTTGGACAGTACTTGCTTTTTAGGCAAAACAATGAATGATGCAATCTGAAGCTGGTATTGCGTCATACAGGATATGAATTGCATCATGTTATTCCTAGAAGTCATGGATAATGCAATCATAACGAAGCTTACATCACTCTGCTGAACAAATTGCCCTATATCAGCTCTAGAAAACATACAGTGTCGTGCTCTCTTATTTGTCAGTGTTTGATTTTGCAAAGGGACACATTTCTGTTTAGCCAAAGTGAGCAGAGATGCCTCGTACTTGTGTGAACAGTGCAGATAACTTCTGCTATGTTTGTGGTGAAGTGACTTTTGCATCACAAAAGCGCAGTATAACCACTATGGTTAAGAAAGCCTATCACCTTTATTTTGGCTGCAAAATTGGAGATCAGGACAAGAGGTGGGCCCCACACATATGCTGCAACACTTGTGCAACAAATCTTCGCCAGTGGTTGAACAGGAAAAGGAAATCTATGCCTTTTGCAGTGCCAATGATTTGGAGAGAGCCAACAGATCATACCAGCAATTGTTACTTCTGCATGGTGCCTCCAGTTGGGAAAGGTGTGTCAAAGAAGAAAAAGTGGACTGTGCATTATCCAAACATTCCATCAGCTATACGCCCAGTACCCCACGGAGAAGGACTGCCGGTTCCTGATGCACCAGAATCATTCTCACTTGAGTCAGACGAGGAAGAGGAAGAGGATGAAACTTCTGGTCCTGAACCATCAATGTCACAGGACCCACATTTTCTCCCATCCTCCTCCTCTGAACCACACCTCATAACACAAGGTGAACTGAATGACCTTGTCAGGGATTTGGAACTACCCAAGAGTAAGGCAGAGCTGTTGGGCTCCAGACTACAGCAGTGGAATCTCCTGGCAGGTGATGTTAGGGTTTCCATGTTCCGTGACCGTCAAAAGGATCTTGTCCCATTCTTCTTCATGGAAGGTGATCTTGTAGCCTGCAACAACATCGATGGTGTGATGGCAGCCCTCAACATCGTTCACGATCCAGATGAGTGGAGACTGTTCATTGATTCATCGAAGACGAGTCTTAAAGCTGTTTTACTGCATAATGGCAATGTTTTGCCATCAATTCCAGTTGGTCATGCAGTCCATATGAAGGAAACCTATGACAACATGAAACAACTTTTGAGGTGCATAAACTATGACCAACATCAGTGGCAGCTTTGTGGCGATTTGAAGGTTGTTGCTCTCTTGCTTGGTCTGCAGGCTGGATACACAAAGTACTGCTGTTTTCTCTGCGAATGGGATAGTCGTGCAAGAGATTCCCACTACATCAAGAAAGATTGGCCACTCCGACAGTCATTGGAGCCTGGGAGGAAAAGTGTTCAGCATCCACCACTTGTTGAATCAAGGAAGATTTTGTTACCACCCTTACACATCAAGCTGGGTCTGATGAAGAACTTTGTCAAGGCCATTGACAAAACACAAGCAGCTTTCAAGTACCTCCGTGGAAAATTTCCAAGGTTAAGTGAAGCTAAGATAAAGGAAGGTGTCTTTGTTGGTCCTCAGATTCGTGAACTTCTTCGAGATGATGCATTTGACCATGCACTGCGTGGCAAGGAAAAGACGGCATGGAAAGCCTTCCAGTTAGTGGCAATAAATTTTCTCGGAAACAACAAGGCACACAACTACAGGTTGTTGGTGGAAAACCTCCTCAAGGCATACAAAAGCCTTGGTTGCAACATGTCACTAAAGATACATTTTTTGCACTCTCATCTAGATTTTTTTCCACCGAACTGCGGAGCAGTGAGCGACGAGCACGGCGAGCGATTTCACCAGGACATTGCAACAATGGAGAAACGCTATCAGGGCAAATGGAGCCCATCAATGCTTGCAGACTATTGCTGGACAGTGACAAGAGATGCTCCATTTAATGAATACAAGAGACAAGCCAAGAAGCGCCGAGTAGACATTGAATAGGACTAAACTATGTACATAATAGTTTTTTGCCTTTTGTTTCATAATAAATTTTATTTATATAACCCTTTTGCTGATTTTTAAAGTGTTACATAAACAGGACAGGTGAAATATTATCATGTAAAGCAACCATAAACACATGAAAAGACCTAGGTTTACAATTTATGATTAAAACTCTGCTATCTACACAATATACATAGACATAAAATGTAAAAACTTAAATATCTTAGAAACAGTAGCCAATCAGTTGTTTTAATTGTCATATTTAAATTCAGCACATCAAAATACATAATAAATATCACATTTTATCTCTGAAGCAGACGACTTCTCAAATTGTAGACCAGTGTTATGCAGGGAAATAAAAGTAAATTGACCAACTCAAATACTGAGTTGCTGTTGTCCTTACACTTTCACAGCAAGAAGACAAGTAAGATAAAGATTACAAAAAAGAACAAAAATTGCAAAATGAGAAGTTGCTCTAATAATTAGATATTTGAATTTTTTTTTAAAGGTGGTCAGATTGTAAGATCTTAGGACAGGGACTGTCTCTCACCATGTGTTTGTACAGTACTTAGCCCAGTGATGTCCCAGTCTAGGTTGGGACTTATATGTACTACTGAAATATATAATAATAATAATTTCACTTTACATTTAAACTATATGACCTTTTTGGAAGGCAGTAAGACCTTCTCTGAAGAATCATTGCTGGATAAAATTATATGTTACTGTGGCAGGTTTTGTACCTCGTCACCCCTTTGATTCGGGGGGGAGGGGTGAGGTTAACCCCGCCTCCCTGCTTCTACGTCGGTCTTACTACCTCCCCGGTAGTCAGGGCTGTTCCCTCAAATCCGCCTCCCAGGGTGGGGTAGCGTGGCCCAGTGGCCAGAGTCCCTATAGTGCACTCCTAAAGCAGTGGGGGCCAATGGCCAGAGTCCTTCTACGCTCTCTTTGCCCAGCGGGATAGCGCGGCCTAGTGGCCGGAGTTCATCTACCGCCTTTGGGGCGAGAGAGAGGGGTCGGTGAACTATGTCATCCCCCCAAAAGGGGGGAGGGGTTAGAGACCCCCGGTAGGGGAGCCCGGGTCCACCTGCCTTCACCGGGCTCCGACCCAGGGCCCTGTCAGTGACGACGTGATCTGCTGTGGGTCAGCGGGGAATCCTACCTCAACACGCTGCCCTCAGAGGGGTGAGAGATACCACTCCCTTCCCTTCCCTCGGTCACTTCCTACCAGTCCTCCAAACGTAGCCGTCCTTGTGGCATCAAGGTCTCCAGGTTCCTCAGCACCCGATGCTCCCTGGGGTTCCCACAGCTGCCAGTCTCTGGGCCTGCTTCCTGGCTCCTCAGCTCCCTCCTGTAAGGGTTGCAACTGCTCCTGGGCTGGAGCTTCTGCTGGGCATCCTCCTTCCCCAGCCCTGACTGAGCAGTTCTGCAGGCTTTTATGCCTGACTCCCGGTTGGAGCATGCCCAGCAGAGCCTCAGGGGCGTGGCTTCCTCTGCCAGCAGGGAAGGGTTAACTCTCTCAGTCCCAGTGCAGGGCCAGTCCACCCCGTCACAGTTACCTTTATAAATATAAGCCAAGGTTCAGGAAAACACTTCCTGCTATGATTCCTGATGGTAAATTTGGGAAGAAACTGTTAATTAACAAGAGATGCCGGAAACAGATGGACAATCACATAAATGTGCTTGAAAACTTAACTACAACGTTCAGCTGCAAAAGACGTATGGACAGGTCAGACACAGATTTGCCAAATATTACATTTTCCAAAACAGGATGGGAGTTAGTTTTAGTAATCTATCTAAGGCAGGGGTGAGCAAACTACAGCCCGCAGGCCGATTCGGCCCACCAGCTGTTTTAATCTGGTCCTTGAGCTCCCGCTGGGGAGCGGGGGCGGGGGTTTGCCCCGCTCCAACACTCCAGCTGGGGAGCAGGGTCGGGGGCTGCTCCTCGCGGCTCCCGGATGCAGCGGCATGTCCCACCTCCGGTTCCTACGCGGAGGCACGGCGAGGCGGCTCTGCTGCACACTGCCCCTGCCCCAATCACCGCCCCTGCAGCTCCCATTGGCCGGAAACCACAGCCAATGGGAGCTGCAGGGGTGGCACCTGCGGACAGGGCAGCATGCAGCAGAGCCGCCTGGCCGTGTCTCCGCATAGGAGCCGGAGGTGGGACATGTCACTGCACCGGGAGCCGCTTGAGGTAAGCGCTGCCTGGAGCCTGCATCCCTGAGCCAACCCCCTGCCCCAGCTCTGATCCCTCTCCCGCCCTCCAAACCCCTCGGTCCCAGCCTGGAGCACCCTTCTATACCTCAAACCCCTCATCCCCAGCCTCACCCCAGAACCTGCACCATCAGTCAGAGCCCTCACACACACCCCACCTCCCGAGCCCGGAGCCCCCTCCTGCACCCTGACCTCATTTCTGACCCCACCCCAGAGCCCGCACCCCCAGCCAGAGCCCTCACCTCCTCCTGCACCCCGACCCCAATTTCATGAGCATTCATGGCCTGCCATACAATTTCTATACTCAGATGTGGCCCTCATGCCAAAAAGTTTGCCCATCCCTGATCTAAGGATTGTGTGCTCTAAGGTTTTCTTCTTTTGGGGGCTTTCCAGATATGTCCGTTTCCTTGCCAATACATTAAAATTAAATACATTTTTGTGGCAGGTTCTTTTAGTTTTATACCTTTTAACAACTGGATGTTCTCAGGAAATATAACAGTATCTGACAAATTGTCATTGAACTTTAGAAGTTAGAAAAGACCAGTCCAACCAGACCATCTCCCTCTACCAATGCATGATTGTTCCCTACAGAATATTCTTTAGATTATGTAAATCAATGTCGCTTTAAAATCCCTAGAGATCCTTTAAAATGTTCAGAAAGAAAGTGTTAATAGATGTGGACACTATAATAACTTACTGTCCAGCAAAAAAGGTTGTTGACATTTTTTAAGAGTCAAGGATGCCAAATTATAACACAGAGTTTGTCATGCTGTATCTACCTTGACATTTAATTAAACATACTTAAAATCCTCCTATCAATCACTTACAACGGATTGCAAACCAGAAGCACAGCCTGTCTTATGTAATGCCTGGCAACACATAAATAAGTTTTGCTTTAGGACAGTAGGCTCCCTAAAGCCTGGGGAATTCATGGTTAGAAATTGGCAGGTTTATTGAGTATGATGCTTATTTTTTTTTAAATTAGCTGTTTGAACCAAGGACAACATGTGTAGAGTTTCTATATTTATTATTTCTCTGAGTCACTCTGGATTTACACCAATGTAAATGAAGATCAGATTCTGGTCCTATATCTCTGGTAAAACTCCCAGTGGGATCAGGATTGGGTCTTTATTGTCCATCACGATCCATCCTATAAATCGTACCACTTTTTCTTTCTAAGCATGCTTTAACATGTGTTATCTCAAACTTAACACTTTATTTAGCCAAACAGTATGATGGTGCTGGGTTTTTATGCTGGTTGTGGTACTGAGACAGCAATGCTAAAAGTGCTTAGTGACGCTTTGCAGCAAAACTGGAATGGATTTATGGCCATTTTACTTAATTAAACAGCTGTTTTTGACACCATCAGCCATTTGACACCAGTTCAACATTTATCATCTTAAACTTCCATGGTCTGGAGTGCAGTAGAGTGGAGTCTTATCTTTCTAATAATTCTTTTCTGTGTCATGTGAAGATCAAACTTTTCACATTCTTATGCTTTATAAATGTTGGTGTACCTCAGGGCTCAAGCCTGGGTCTTTTACATCTTTCATTATATTTAAGTCCTCTTGAAGTGTTGATTGTGTCACATGGCTTTCATTATCATATGTACTCTGATGTTGTTCAGATCTGTGGTTCCTTTTAACCTTTCCTGCTGAGGTCAGTAACTGTATCTTTGAGTGTCTAACAGCTGTCTCCTTCTGAATGTCTCATAATATTTTGACATTAAACATGGACAGTTCGGAGGTTTCATTAATTGGGTCCGACAGTCTGTATTCTACTTTTGGTTCACATTCCATGGAATCTGTTCAGTACCTTCCACCAGGAATGTGGGTGTTATTTCTGCCACTCGCTTGTCTTTGTCAGTTCACATTTTTTCCTTCAACAGAATCATGTCACTATCAATTATTTACCATCTTCCAAATTTGCAATTACTTGGCCATTAGGGCTGCAAAAACATTAGTACATGCTCTTCTGGTCTCATATTTGGAGTATTGCAGTAGTCTGAACACATATTTACAATGGACATGCTCTTCTGCTTGGCTGCAAAATGGAGGCCTATGTGAGGCTGTGCACGTGTTGCCAGGGATATTGGGCAATGTGTGCACCTTGACATAGGAGTAAGTTACAGTACTATTTGGAGGGGAAAGTATTGCTTTACCTTATAGTTCCCTTTAGTCCTTATTGCACTGTTACTGATTGGCTTCAGTGGGACTTCTGGAGTATTCTGTGAGTGAGGCCTGAGCTACATACACAATTGCATGTGTTTGTTTAAAGGTATGATTTATAAACCTATTTAGTTAGACCAGTGCAGCTTTGTGTTTAGATACTCCTAAATTGATTTAAACCTGGCTTATATTGGTTTAGCTTGCATAGTTTTAAACTGATAAAAGTATGTCCACACAGGGGTTGCACCAGTTTAACTTAAATTGTTTTTTAAAATGATTTAAGTTTAACGCATGCAACTCCTTCGTGTGGACAAGTCCTGTGGGAATACTCTGTTATGCCTTCCTCACTTCTTTTGCACAACCCATGCATTCTAAACCTCCAGACTTGATGCTCTGGCTCTTAAATCTGCTTTCTGTTTTCCCTCCAGTGTGCAACTTATATAAACAATCAAATTTAGCCCAGTGTTTTAGAAGTTAGACTGAAGACTGACCATTTTATTGGTTGGTTCTAACTATAACCGTTGGGCCAAATTCTGCCTTCAGTTAAACTGAAGCAGATTTAGGGCCAGATATCAAAAGTATTTAGGTGCCTAAAGATATACATAGATGCATCAGGTATTTTCAAATGTGCCTAAATATCTTTGAGGATCTGGGCCTTAGTGACTGAGGGCTAGAGCCATAAAGGGACTTCTAGGTACCCTACTGCCAAGTGGCATCCTCAGTACCACGTTAGGCACCCAGGCTCCCCCTACAGAGTACAGGGAGAATTAGGTGCTTAAGGAAGCAATTCTCAGAAGCCGGCAAGCTGAGTGGGAAGCAGCCTTAGGACTTGTCTACATCACCTGCTGGATCGATGGGCAGCGATTGACACGATAAATCGACTGCTGAGTTCTCTCCTGTCGACTCCAGTACTCCACCAGGGCACAGGCGGAGTCGACGGGAGAGCGTCAGACGTCAACTTACTGCAGTGAAGACACCACGGTAAGTCGATCTAAGTAAGTCGACTTCAGCTACGTTATTCATGTAGCTGAAGTTGCATAACTTAGATCGACACACCCCCCCCCGTCCCCGGTGTAGACCAGGCCTAAGTTAGACCAAAGAAACGAGGCTTAGGCCCACATCCCCAAAGGTATTTAGTCACCTAACTCCCATCAATCTGGGCCTTAGGCTACATAGCAATTAAACATCAGCAGCTGGCCTGAGGCAGCTGAGTTGGTCTCACAGGGCTCAGGCTGTGGGGCTTCAAAATTGCTGTGTATATGTTTGGGGTTTGGCTGGAACCGGAGCTCTGGGACCATCCCCCTTTGCGGGGTCCCACAGCTTGGGCTCCAGCCCAAGCCCAAATGTCTAAGCAACAGTTTTTAACCCCACAGCCCAAGCCCCATGAGCCTGAGACAGTCACAGCTGTGCCACAGGCCTTTTATTCCAGGATAGATGTGCCCTTATGCACCTGACTGACACATAGGCGCCAACTCTGTGGGTGCTCCGGGGTTGGAGCACCCACAGGGAAAAATTAGTGGGTGTTCTGCACCCACCAGCAGCCAAGCTCCCCTCACCCGCATCACACCTCCTCATCCTCCCCTGAGTGCACCACGTCCGCACTCCTCTGCCTACCTCACAATGTTTCCCTCCCAAACATGCTCCGGGGGGGAGGGGGAGGAGTGGGAACGCAGCGCACTCAGGAGAGGAGGCGGGGAAGAGGCAGGGTTGGGGCTGGGACTTTGGGGAAGGGGTTGGAATGGGGGGCGGGAGGGGGTGAGGTGGGGGCAGGTCCTCATGGAAAGGGTGGAGTGGGGGTGAGGCCGGGGGCAGAGGGGGGTATCGAGCACCCATGGGAAACAGGGGAAGTTGGCGCCTATGGACTGACAGACTGCAGAGGGGCACTGTCTCTGCTCAGGATTCTCAACCATGCACCCTCTCCTGGAGTTAGAGGCTTAAACCAGGTCAGCCCTTTCTTGTGAAAAATCAGAAAGACCCCCACCCACCCCATAGCCAAGTGATTAGATCTAGAAGACCCAGATTTAACTCCCTGTTCTGCTTGATTTGGAGCAGGAATTTGAACCCAGGTTTCTTACATCTTGTATGAGTGTCTTAACCACTGGGCTAGTGGCTGTTCCTTCATCTCTCCTACTGGAGCTGTACCACTTTATATAAACACCTATTTATTGGTGCAGGGTCTTGAAACTGCCTCTCCCACATCCACCACTAAGAGGACAGCTATACTGTCCTTGAAGTCTACCCACCAGATAGTTATCAAACCAACAGACAAAGGGGGTGCCACTGTAGACCTCAACTGTGATGACTACATTAATAAGGCCAACCAAAAACTCTGACCCCATCTACTATAAAGAACTCAAAGACCCCACATCACAATTTACCCAGAAACTTAATGATATCATCAAATCCTTCCCCAAACAGCTCCGAGAGAGTCTACAAACTCATCCTCCACAAACCCACCGCAAGGGCCTGCTACATGTTTTCCAAGATATACAAATAAGGGAACCCAGGCAGATCCATTATATCTGGCTACAGCACTCTTACTGAAGGAATATCGGGACTCATAGGAACCATCCTCAAACCACTCACCACACAAAGGGCCTCCAGGATACAAATGATTTCCTCCACAAACTTTGCAACATTAACAACCTCCCTCAAAACACCATCCTTGCTACCATGGATGTCACTGCTCTATACACCAACATCCCTCACAATGACAGCATAGCTGCCTGCCTCAAATATTTGCAAGACAATGAACAACCTGCAGATATCCACCCCAAACACATTGCCAAACTCATCCATTTCATCCTCATCCATAACAATTTTACATTCAACAACAAACACTTTGTCCAAACCATGGGAACAGCAATGGGTACTAGGATGGCTCCCCAATATGCCAATCTCTTAATGGGGCACCTTGAAAAAGAATTTCTGGATGAATGTACCACGAAAGCAATGATATACCTGAGATACATCGATAATATTTTCATCCTCTGGACAGATGACTTAAACTCCCTCATAGACTCCCTCCACAACTTCAACAGCCATCACCCATCCATTAAACTGTCTCTGGAACACTCCCACACTAACATCAACTTCCTGGGCACCACAATTGTCTCCAACAATGGACTCCTACAGATAATCCTATGCAAGAAACCTACAGATCACCACACCTACCTTCACAGATCCAGTAACCACCCCAAACACAGCAAGAAATCTGTTATCTACAGCCAGGCAGCCAGATACCACAGAATATGCTCCGAGGAGAAAGTCTGGGATACACACCTTACCACACTTAAAACCACCTTCACCAAACAAAGACACTCTATCAGAGAAGTAGATCACATCATGGAGTGGGCCTCCCACAAACCTTGAGAGAACCTGCTTCAATACAGAAATAACCTCCCCCCCCCACCCCCACAACCACATACCCCTAATTGTGAATTACCACCCCACACTGGAACCCATGTGGGGTATTATGAAACAACTACAGCCCATACTCGATGGGGGACCTCATCCTGAAAAATCTTTCCTGAACTCCGGACTTCTGGCCTTCAAACAACTCCCCAACCTCTCCAAGCTCATCACCAGAAGCAAGTTCCCACAGACCAGGACACACCAATTCAAAACAGCACCAGACCGTGTAAGAACAAAAGATGCAAAACCTGCAGACATACCTCCACTGCTACAATGAGCATCACCCCACAAAACACACCTTTCAAGATCCATTAATCCTATGCATGCCTATCACAACATGTGGTGTATCTCATCGAGTGCCCTAAATTCCTCAATAACAATTACATGGGTGAAACCAGACAATCACTACACTCTCGAAAGAACTCACACAGGAAAATTATAAAAGACAACAGCTTGCCTCTCTCACCAACAGAAGTTGGTTCAATAAAAGATGTGACCTCACCCACCTTGTGTCTCTAATATCCTGGGACTGACACAGCTACAACTACACTCCATACATCTCGCACACCCCACATGAGTGTGCTGACCACTGCACTATAAAGTGGAACAGCTTGGACAGATTGCAAGAGACCCATTTCAATATACCCAACAACCTGGGGGGGAGGGGAGTGAGGTCACTTTTCTGCAAGGTGGGAAACCTGAGTTTAAGTCCCTGCCACAAATCAGGCAGAGTAGGGATTTGAAAATAGCACTCACACCCCACCCCAGCTAAGTGCCCTATCCACGGGGCTATTGGCTATAATGAAGGTGAGGGATTCTCTTTCTTTCTTTCTTTCTTTCTTTCTTTCTTTCTTTCTTTCTTTCACCTGGGTTGACCTGGCTTAGGCATTCAGCTCCAGGTGAGAGGTCACAGCGGTGACTTCCAAACACAGATAGGCACCTCCCTCCAGCCCAGGGAGTTACATGTCTAACTACTGTACCTTTGAGGAGCCAGGGGCCACATCCCTCTCCTCAGCATTTCCTGCTGGCTGCTTTAGGCCACTCCCCCTCTCAACATGCTGCCATCAGTGAATTTTTTTTGTTAGGCATCTAACTACACCTATGTATTGTATAGGGAGTCTGGGCTCCTACCTGGGGGGCTGTGGATTCCCCTGGTTGTCAGGGCACCTAAAATTTAGGCATTGCAATGCTGAGCAGTGTGACATTTAAGTCCCTTTGTGGATCTATTCCTTTGTGCATTCCCTACACGACGTTCATCCATGGTGCTCTCTAGTCTCCTCAACAGACAATGGAAATTCAGAAAATATTAAAAAATAAACATTTTACATGATTAGACAAAGTAGTAGTCCATTATTTGTTTAGTTATTTAGTTTTACATACCCACACACCAAAAAATTGCTGTTTAGAAGGGCTCAGTGCACAAATTCAACATGGTTACCTGAGGATAGAGGGGAGGGAAGGAGGGGGGAATGTGCTGAGCACTTTACTACTAATCTTCCTGTATGGTTTCATTAAAAGAGCTACAGGCATACTTTCTCAGCTTCACAGATGCCACACGGCATCATGAGCCTTCATTTGATGCCATCTGCAGGAGGAAAGCTTCAGCGCGGCCTGCAAATAGAGCAAATGTCATTACAGTTGAATGAATGAAATAAGACACATAATTTCAATCAGCACAGGGGTGCTGGAGGGAAAATCAGACCAAACTAGTTAAGTTTTTGCTGGAGGAGCTAGAGAAAGATTTTAGAAAATCGTTTGGAAAGTTTGGTTGACTCTATATAGGGAGGGGGGTTGGTCACGAGGGGAAATATGGAGCTAGTGCATTTTTTGGAGCCGATTCTCCAGTTTCCTGGAATTTTCTTAACATTCCTAGCAATCAAAAATGTAGAGACTACCGAAAAGGTGAAAAATTGGTCACCATAGTTTATTCCTAATTTTGTATTTGAGAAGACTAAATCGAGAGAACATCTTCCCTGAAGTTAGATGCTTCTTTTTGTCATAAAATTGACTGTGTATCAATGAATCTTGTGCTACCCTGGTGGCTTTGGGGTTGTTCTGAGTCTGCTGGTATTGGGTTTTTTGGCAGCTTCTCAGCCCAAACTTCCCTATTAACTCTTGCCCAAAACAGAGCTTAAAATATAAGTAGAACTTTTAATATTATCAGCAGGGGAAAAGATCATACAAAATCATGACAAATAAACTGATAATGTATATCCCAGTGTACATACCTCCTGCAAACCTAGTACACTGAAGAAAGCTCTCTCAGTCCAGGACTTTTCTGTTAACTCTATCGCCAGGCAGAACTTCCCTTACTCAAGTTCTCTAATTGTGCTTTCTCAGTGCAGTTTTCCCTATCTGGGTCTCTGAGCACCCCCTACCAAACTCTCATGATTGTTTACATTCCCTCCTCTATCAGGTGCATCCAATAAGAGAAGCAGCAAAAAGCTTCCTGGTGGCCTAGGGGCTCACTTCTAGCCATGCAGGACAAACCTCTCCTTACTGCAGACTCATCTTAAGGTCAGATTCTTGGGAAAGCTCCAAAATCTCTTCCTAGACTAGTAAACTAAAGTGACTCCTTCCTAGAGGGGATGGTTGCACAATCCTATCGCTTACAAATCATGGTCCTCAAATAATCCTTTCAGTTAGGCCCTGTTTTGTTATTCTGGGCACTAAGGCTTTCAGAAATATAAACAAACCATCCATATATAAATACAGGATGGAAGAAAGAAAAATATGCTGTTATGTTCTTTGTGAAACAACTGTCTGTCAAGTACAAACTCTCATATCCTTTACTATGATATGATGGTCGTGCACAGATATTAGGGTTGCCAGGCATCCAGTTTTCGGAACATTTGGTCAAAAAGGGACCCTGGTGGTTCCGGTCAGCACCGCCAACAGGGCCATTAAAAGTCTGGTCGATGGTGCTGCGGGGCTAAGGCAGGCTAGTCCCTACCTATCCTGTCTCCACGCTGTGCCCCATAAGTGGCCAGCAGGTCCGGCTCCTAAGCCAGGGGACCGGGGGGGCCGTGTGCTGCCCCTGACCCGAGCACCGGCTCTGCACTCCCATTGGCTGCTTCTGGGATGCAGCACGGAGCCAGGACAGGCAGGAAGCCTGGCTTAGCCCCACTGCGCCGCTGACCGGGAGCCGCCCGAGGTAAGCCCGTGCCCCAACCCCCTGCCCCAGCCCTGAGCCCCCCCAAATCCGGACCCCCCTCCTGCACCCAAAACTCCTCATCCCTCCCCCAACCCAGAGTCTGCACCCACAGCCAGAGCCCTAACCCCCTCCTTCACCCCAACCCCCTGCCCCAGCCCAGAGCCCTCTCCCACGACCTGAACCCCTCATCCATGGCCCCACCCCAGAGCCCGTGCCCCCAGCCAGAGCCCTCACCCCCTCCTGAACCCCAACCCCCTGCCTCAACCCGCAGGCCCCTCCCACATTCCAAATTCCTCAGCCCCACTCCCCAGCCTAGAGCCCCCTCCTATACCCCAAACCCCTCATCCCCAGGGCACCCCAGAGCCTGCACCCCCAGTCCAGAGCCCATACCCCTTTTCACGCCCCAACCCCCTGCCTCAACCTAAAGCCCCCTCCCACACTCCAAATCCCTCGGCCCCACCCCCCAGCCTGGAACTCCCTCCTGCACCCCAAACCCCTCATCCCCGGCCCCACCCCTGAGCCTGCACCCCCAGCTGGACCCCTCACCCCCTTCTGCACCTCAATCCCCTGCCCTGGCCTGGAGCCATCTCCCGCACCCTGAACCCCTCATTTCTGGCCCCACCCCAGAGCCCGCACCCCCAGTTAGAGACCTCACCACTTCCCGCATCCCAACCCCCTGCCCCAGCCCAGTGAAAGTGAGTACGGGTGGGGGAGAGCGAGTCACCGAGGAGGAGGAATGTAGTGAGCCGGGGGAAGGGCCTCGGGGAAAGGGGGGGGGGGGGCTAGGATGTTTGGTTTTGTACAATTAGAAAGTTGACAACCCTAACAGATATTTGTATGCTATTGCTGAGCTGTTTGCCTCAAACTGCTAATGGTTTTGAAAAAAGGGCCTGCTAGATAAAGTGAAAAATCAGATCTACAAAACACTTTCTATTCTTGTGGTTGTTACTTTAGCTATCTTACTCATGTTTGGGAATTCATAGTGCTGCATGCTAATAAACTTGGTGCAAACTTAAACTCCATAAGGTTTAAGTAGCATGTGGGCCTAACTGACCTCTCCACAAGGGGGAATTTTCCTCAGATTGTTTTCACTTCATTCCTGGCATAATATGGGAAAGCTTCAGTAGCTAGTTTAAGACTGGAGCTTCACAAATATGTTAACCAAAAATTACAAAGCAGGGTGAGGCAAATTCTGGTCTTAGTGGTTCTGGTGTGAATCTGGAATTATTTGTCCTCATAGGTATTACTCCAGAGTTCTGTAAATGATATCTGGCTCACAGTTTGCTTCATATTTCAAAATGTTCATAATTTTAATATGTATATTAAAATTTCCATTAATTTTTTCCAACCAATGAAGTGTTACAGAGTAAATCAGAGGCATCTCATCCAAATGCACATACATACAACCCCGGAAAAGTCAGGTTAGAAAAATAATACTCCAGCCATAGAGAGATGTAGTTTCTATAAAAACTTAAGCACATTTACATTCAAGTGAGGCCAAGTTAGCCCTACCAATGCCTTTCTCATAAGATTGAAATATCATAGAATCATAGGACAGGAAGGGACCTTGGTAGGTCATCGAGTTCAGTTCCTTGCACTCATGGCAGGACTAAGTATTATCCAGATCATCCCTGACAGGTGTTTTTCTAACCTGCTCTTAAAAATCTCCAATGTTGGAGATTCCACAACCTCCCATCGCAATTTATTCCAATGTTTAACCACCCTGACAGTTAGAAAGTTTTTCCTAATGTACAATCTAAATCTCCCTTTCTGCAATTTAAGCCCATTGCTTCTTGTCCTATCCTCAGAGGTTAAGAAAAAAAAAATTTCTCCCTCCTCCTTGTAACAACCTGTTACGTACTTGAAAATGGTTATCATGTCCCCTCTCAGTCTTCTCTTTTCTAGACTAAACAAACCCAGTTTTTTCAATCTTCCCCCAAAGGACATGTTTGCTAGACCTTTAATCATTTTTGTTGCTCTTCTTTGGACTCTCCCCAATTTGTCCACATCTTTCCTGAAATGCGGCGCCCAAAACTGGACACAATACTCCAGTTGAGGCCTAATCAGTGCAGAGTAGAGCGGAAGAATTACTTCTTGTGTCTTGCTTACAATGCTCCTGCTAATACATCCCAGAATGATGTTCGCTTTTTTTGCAACACCGTTACACCGGTGCTCCTTAAGTAAGCTTGTGGTGCTCCTTCCTAGGCAGTCATTTCACATTTTGTTTGTGTGCAACTGATTGTTCCTTCCTAAATGGAGTACTTCGCATTTGTCCTTATTGAATTTCATGCTATTTACTTCAGACCATTTCTCCGATTTGTCCAGATCATTTTGAATTTTAATCCTATCCTCCAAAGCACTTGCAACCCCTCCCAGCTTGGTATCATCCACAAACTTTTTAAGTGTACTCTCTATGCCATTATCTAAATCATGGATGAAGATATTGAACAGAACCGGACCCAGAACTGATCCCTACAGGACCCCACTCGTTATCTCCTTCCAGCATGACTGTGAACCACTGATAACTATTCTCTGGGAATGGTTTTCCAACCAATTTTACACCCACCTTTGTTCCATCTAGGTTGCATTTCCCTAGTTTGTTTATGAGACGGTTATGTGAGACAGTATCAAAAGCTTTACTAAAGTTGTCTCTAGGTTGTCCTTATTTCCCTTTTTATAGATGGGCACTATATTTGCCCTTTTCCAGTCTTTTGGAATCTCTCCCATCTTCCATGACTTTTCAAAGATAATCGCTAATGGCTCAGATATCTCCTCAGTCAGCTCCTTGAGTATTCTAGGATGCATTTCATTAGGCCCTGGTGACTTGAAGACATCTAAGTAATTTTCAACTTGTTCTTTCCCTATTTTAGCCTCTTCTGATCCTACCTCATTTGCACTGGTATTCACTGTTAGGTGTCCAATCATCACCAACCTTCTTGGTGAAAACCGAAACAAAGAAGTCGTTAAGCACCTCTGCCATTTCCACATTGTCTGTTATTGTTTTCCCCCCTTCATTGAGTAATGGTCTTACCCTATCCTTGGTCTTCCTCTTGCTTTTAATGTATTTGTAGAATGTTTTCTTGTTATCCTTTATGTCTCTAGCTAGTTTGATCTCGTTTTGTGCCTTGGCCTTTCTAATTTTGTCCCTACATACTTGTGTTATTTGTTTATATTCATCCTTTGTAATTTGACCTAGTTTTCACTTTTTGTAGGACTCTTTTTTTATTTTTAAATCATTGAAGATCTCCTGGTTAAGCCAGGGTGCCTTCTATGATAAGATTGCCTTCTATGATAAGATAACCGGCTCTGTGGATGAGGGGAAAGCAGTGGATGTGCTATTTCTGGACTTTAGAAAAGCTTTTGATACAGTCTCCCACAGTATTCTTGCCAGCAAGTTAAAGAAGTATGGGCTGGATGAATGGACGGTAAGGTGGATAGAAAACTGGCTAGATGGTCGGGCTCAACGGGTAGTGATCAATGGTTCCTTGTCTAGTTGGCAGCCGGTATCAAGTGGAGTGCCCCAAGGGTCGGTGCTGGGGCCGGTTTTATTCAATATCTTCATTAACGATCTGGAAGATGGTGTGGACTGCACCCTTAGCAAGTTTGCAGATGACACTAAACTGGGAGGAGTGGTTGATACGCTGGAGGGTAGGGATAGGATACAGAGGGACCTAGACAAATTAGAGGATTGGGCCAAAAGAAATATGATGAGGTTCAACAAGGACAAGTGCAGAGTCCTGCATTTAGGACGAAAGAATCCCATGCACTGCTATAGACTAGGGACCGAATGGCTGGGCAGCAGTTCTGCAGAAAAGGACCTAGGGGTTACGGTGGACGAAAAGCTGAATATGAGTCAACAGTGTGCCCTTGTTGCCAAGAAGGCTAATGGCATTTTGGGTTGTATAAGTAGGGGCATTTCCAGCAGATCGAGGGATGTGATCATTCCCCTCTACTCAGCACTGGTGAGGCCTCATTTGGAGTACTGTGTCCAGTTTTGGGCCCCACACTACAAGAAGGATGTGGATAAATTGGAGAGAGTCCAGCGGAGGGCAACAAAAATGATTAGGGGGCTGGAGCACATGACTTACGAGGAGAGGCTGAGGGAACTGGGATTGTTTAGTCTGCAGAAGAGAAGAATGAGGGGCGATTTGATAGCTGCTTTCAACTACCTGAAAGGGGGTTCCAAAGAGGATGGATCTAGACTGTTCTCAGTGATAGAAGATGACAGAACAAGGAGTAATGGTCTCAAGTTGCAGAGGGGGAGGTTTAGGTTGGACATTAGGAAAAACTTTTTCACTAGTAGGGTGGTGAAGAACTGGAATGGGTTACCTAGGGAGGTAGTGGAATCTCCTTCCTTAGAGGTTTTTAAGGTCAGGCTTGACAAAGCCCTGGCTGGGCTGATTTAGTTGGGTTTGGTCCTGCTTTGAGCAGGGGGTTGGACTAGATGACCTCCTGAGGTCCCTTCCAACCCTGAGATTCTATGATTCTATGATTCTAGGGTGGTCTCTTGCCATATCCCAGATATAGGAACTATAAATTTGGTGTAGAGATGGCAGACTAACTTAGAGCTAATTTGTTTTAGTTATTCCCCATTAAATGGTCACATTAAATATCTCTCATTATGGGTATTATCAACTTTTAAAATATTAATTTTCAAAGCTATGTTTTCCATGTAAAATATTTTGGAGCAGATACATACGTCAAACTATCCTGCAATGACTCAAGAGCATGAGTACCAATCTCAGGGCAGACTATTAAGAAGCAGAGCACAAACCCCAAACTGGCTGTGAGTTCTATACTTAGATTTCACCAACCAAGTATCGAGTGTAAATTTCTCAGGGACTATAACAGCCTAACCAAGGAGTCACAGACAGTCCCCTAAGGTACTCTGATCTATCTTGTCACCTAGGCAAGCTTGCCTTTGTGATAGATAGTCCCTTACACCAAAAAATACAAGAATATTCAGGTTACACCCAGTCCCAAAGGACCAGTCACTTACGTCAGGTCAATTGCACCTTAGATTTCACCATCAAGGACAATGCTTGTAGCCAATCCTATAATAAACTATCTAAAGAGTTATTAACTAAGAAAAGGAAATAAGGGTTATTTACCAGATTAAAGCAGGTAAATCTACACAATGAGTTACAGTCTTAAGTTCCAAAATGTAATAGAAGCTTTTATAATTACCAACCTTGTCCCCTAGGGTTAACACTGGGATTTCTTGCTTATGCCTAAAATACCTTGCCCTCAAGAGTTCAAGCACTTGAGGGCAGAGGTTCCCAAACTTTTCTTCTTGCATACCCCTTTCCAGATCTACCGGCTGCCTGTGTACTCCTACCCTTCTCATCACTAATACTTTGTGTGTTCTTCTTAACACTACCTGTCTTTAGCCACATTTCACTGTTACGTACAATATAGTGCGATATATAGAACCGGGAAAAAAAAACTGACTAATTTCTGAGCTTAGTTAGACTGGGTGGTTGCAAGGCAACTGAACCCGTATTTTACAGTGATTAGAGTTCAGGGCTCTGTACGTCAGCATCTCAGTGTATCTGTGTTCTCAATGTTACATCTTGAAGTAAATTAACTACCATATTTTATAGAACAAATTCCCACAGTTTTAAAGCTTTGTCTGACTAGCCTATAATGAAAATGCAATCAATAAAATAATTAATAAATAAAATCCACCATTACACAATTCTCCCACATACCCTCCAGAGATATCTCACATACCCCTCGGGGTATGTGTACCACAGTTTGGGAAGCCCCTGCTAAAGGGGATGCAAAGTAAAGTTTGCAAAATTCTGAGGTGAATGACTGCAAGTTGCAATGTCTGAATGGCTAGTTAGAATTACCACTGAAGAGATCACAATGACTTCTGTGCTCCTCTCAGACTTCTAGCTGCTGCACTAGATTCTGTTCCACTGAGTTCAACAGAATTGATTCAACAGGAAAAGGACATAGAGCCTTAGAATATGTCTACACCGCAATTAAAAACTTGCAGCTGGCCCATGCCAGCTGCCTTGGGCTCACAGGGATCAGGGTAGGGGGCTGTTTAATTGCAGTGAAGATGTTCCGCCTGGAGCCCAGGCTCTGGGACCCCATCACATTTTGTAGTTGTGCATTTGACTTTTTTCCTTCCTAAGTGTAGTACTATGCACTTGTATTTACTGAATTTCATCTTGTTGATTTCAGACCAATTCTCCAATTTGTCAAGGCTGTTTTGAATTCTAATCTTGTCCTCCAAAATACTTGCAGCCCCTCCCAGTTTGGTGTCATCCACAAATGTTATAAGCATGCTCTCCACTCCATTATCCAAGTCATTCGTGAATATGCTGAATAGTGTGGGACCCTCCCACTAGATACATCCTCCCACTTTGACAGTGAACTATTGATAATTACTCGTTGAGTATGGTTTTCAACCAGTTGTGCACCCACTTTATTGTAGTTTCATCTTGGCCAAATTTCCCTAGAAATATCATCAATATGCAGATGACACAGTTTTATATCTAGTTTTCAACCAGATACTAGCAGAGTACTAGATAGACTTTGCCTTAGGAATCCAAAATTCTTGAAATCTAGATTTCATACAACAATTTGATATGTAGTGTGTACTTTGTACTTTATCAGAGAAATGTGCAAAAAAGAAAAATAAGATCTTGTAAAGTACATATTAATTTTATAGATTATCTGACAAATTGTTTTGTTTCTCATGCAAAAAAATAAGAATAAAAAATAAAGTTGCAATGAAAATAGTATGATAAATTCTTTTTGGTGCATTATGTAAAACAATAATTGGAGAAAGTCCATTAGGTCTGTTCAGTTAGTCTTTATTTTCCTCTCTGCCTCCTTCAAAATGCCATGTTAAGAACTTGTTTGAGATTTTTATTCTTGTTTGCATGCACTGGGCTTTTCTCAATATGCTCCCAGTTCCCTAAACTTTATTTTCTACCTTCCTGTTCTGACCATTGGCAGCCTGAATAATTTATCTGAGTCAGGGTAATGAATTCTTTTCAGAATTTTACAAACTGCACCTCTGAGTCTTTTCTTGTCCATAAAATTAAGCCCCTCTTCCTTAGCCATTTTTCACAATGTAAATCTTGGATCTCTAGTGTCATCCTAATCGCTTATTCTGCCTCTTGCTAAGGGTAATATTTCACTTCCAATGCATAGTGGCCAGTGCAATAGAGTGTTATTTTCACACCCTTTCTTTTGATTTATTTTAATTTCCATTAACAATGCCAATGCGCTTCCTTGCTTATCTGCTTCGCCTCAGCCAGCAACAACTGGATAGAAAGTCTTAGGTTATTGTTTTTGAGGGTTTTTGAGGGGGGTTTTCTGACAACTTCCAGGTGTTTTCCATGCCATCTTGCAGTATGGAGCAAACATTTCCTCTGTCAACTCCTAGTCTTGGCTCAGTTGCATTTACACGGTACTTCAGAGGGCTTGAATTAGTTCCTATTCTTTGTCGTACCTCCAATTTTATCATTGTTTTCAAAAATTGAAATCTTAGTTTCCAGATTTGTTGGAACTCATTGCTACATAGAATCATTGGAGGCCCAGAGCTTAGCAGGGTTTCAAAAAGGATTAGACATTTGTATGGAATGTACAGAGTTATAGTAAATTAAATAAATAAACAAGAGTTTTGGAAGGGATATAAACCCTCAGGCTTTGGATCCTCATAAACCAACTGCTAACTATTGTGGATTAGATTCCCTGGGCATAGATAATCCCCCTAATTACCTACTGCAGGGTTGCTCGCACTTTTCTGTGAGGTATTGTGTAGTGACCACTGTCAATGCCAAAATGCTGGTGTAAATGAACTATTGACCTGTATAGCAATTCCACATTCCTGAGCACTGATTCCAGTGATATCTCTTTGACAGGATGTAGCTAGATCTTATTTTGGGGAACAGATGAGAGGGTTGGGGGTTCCTTATAGATTTTCACTGCAAAAAGCAATATTTGCTGAGTCAAATAGGCTGAGGATACCCATTGCCTTGTTTCCTGAGTTGATGAACTTGGTTTATTTCCCTGCTCATGAGTGTCTCATTTCCATTTTTATTGGACACCCTTTTCTCAGTTCCCACACATGTAATGAAAGAAAGAAATAACACTGGCTTAAAAACCCACCTTTACAACAAAGATTGGCCCAGTTAAAGTATATTTTGTACCTACAAATAGATGGCAGTCACTCAATAAGCACTGATTGAATTAATTCTTATTTTGAGGGGTGGAGGATGGGCTATCATTCAGGTTGTTAAGTGTTCTGCTAAGTGATCTTTTTATGTTTTGTGTTAGGTAGCAGCCTTGGCTTTATTAGGACTCAATGTACCAGCTCCATTATATTAGGCTCCTGAAAGGTATGTGTGTCATTTCACTCCATATTCTTTACGAAAATATGCTTATGATATGAATATGACCTAACTGAGATATACTTTATGCAAGATGGCTCATGTGAGATATCATTGGAAAGGTTATGATTTACTGAATGTGATTATCCAATTTGTGTGCATGTATCACTTCTGTATCTGAAGTTAGGAATATTAACTATGTGTCTGTATTTCAAATGTGTTACTTTGGGTGTCAACCCCAACCAGCCCTTCAGGTACAAGAGTGGAAAAGCCAGACAGGGCTAATGGCCCATTAGCAGAGACAATGGACTGTGAAAGGGCTTAGTCTTCCTGTGGACCCTGGAGACAGCCTAGGAGCAATGGCTGCCACAGCCCTGCAGAGACATGGGTCCAAGTCACCTGGGACTGGATACCCCTCCTCCCCTTTTGGAATGCCAGTGGTTTTCAACTACAAGACAAAGGGGTCTCGCCTTACACAAGAGCTATATAAGGCAGGGGAGTGACATCATCATGGTGCTCTCCTCTGCCTCCCCACCCTAAGAGACACTAAAAAGACCTGGAAACAAAAAACTGAACTGAGGGGAGAAGGGTTGAACCCAAGCTGGAAGGGTGTCTAGCTTGTAAGTAATAATACCTGAGGTCTCAAGAGGGAGATCAGTGCAGCTGCCTTTCAAGACTTTCTGTAATCTGCCTGCAACAATATCTAGGGTGAGAAATACTATTTGTAACCAATTTCTTTAGTGAAACTAGCTTAGTTTGCGTGTTTGGTTTCATTTGCTTAGTAATCCGCTTTGTTCTATTTGTTACCCCTTTTACCACTTAAAATTTGCCTTTTATAGTTAATAAAATTTCTTTTGTTTATTATTAAACCCAGTTTCTGTAATTTCTAGCTGGGGTGGGTGAGAAGTTGTGCATACCTTCCTCCACATGAGGGAGGAGGCGGATTTCATAATATATCTTTGGGTCTGAACTTCAAGGGAGGTGGACACCTCTGTGCTAGGGCAAGTCCCTTAAACTGAGCCTTCCCACAACTGTTCTCAGTGTCTGTTTTGTTCTGCAGTTGGGTGTGGCCCTGCCTGTGTGTGTGCTGAAGGAGGCTTAATACCCTAGCTCAGCAAGACAGGTAAGAAGGGTGCCCTAGCTGGCATAACAGGCAGGCTCAGTGGTATCTCAGCACATCAGGTGGCATCCTAAGGGGTCCAACCTGTCACAGTATGAAGAAGTCAAAATGATTTACACTTGAGCAGGTCAGGCATGTTACCTGATGTCAGAACATGTAATCCAAGTATCCTTTAGTACACCTTACATGTCTGCTTCTTGGAGCAGCTCGTCCTGGAACCCACAAGAGGAGAGGCAATTTTTGATTTAGTCCTAAGTGGAGCACAGGATCTGGTCCAAGAGGTGAATATAGCTGGACCGCTTGGTAATAGTGACCACAATATCATTAAATTTAACATCCCTGTGGCGGGGAAAACACCACAGCAGCCCAACACTGTAGCATTTAATTTGAGTAAGGGGAACTACACAAAAATGCGGAGGTTAGTTAAATAGAAATTAAAAGCTACAGCGCCAAAAGTGAAATCCCTACAAGCTGCGTGGAAAGTTTTTAAAGACACCATAATAGAGGCTCAACTTAAATGTATACCCCAAATTAAAAAATATAGTAAGAGAACCAAAAAAGTGCCACCATGGCTAAACAACAAAGTAAAAGAAGCAGTGAGAGGCAAAAAGGCATCCTTTAAAAAGTGAAGTTAAATCCTAGTGAGTAAAGTAGAAAGGAGTATAAACTCTGGCAAATGAAGTGTAAAAATATAAATAGGAAAGCCAGAAAAATAATTTGAAGAACAGCTAGCCAAAGACTCAAAAAGTAATAGCAAAAAAAATGTAAGTACATCAGAAGCAGGAATCCTGTTAGACAACCAGGAGCCACTGGATGGTCAAGATGCTAAAGAAGCACTCAAGGATGATAAGGCCATTGGAGCGAAACTAAATTAATTCTTTGCATCGGTCTTCACAGCTGAGGATGTGAGGGAGATTCCCAAACCTGAGCCCTTCTTTTTAGGTGACAAATCTGAGGAACTGTTCCAGGTGTCAGTAGAGGAGGTTTTGGAACAAATTGATAAACTAACTGTAATAAGTCACCAGGACCAGATGGTATTCACCCAAGAGTTCTGAAGGAACTCAAATGTGAAATTGCAGAACTTTAGTCTGTAACCTATCATTTAAATCAGCTTCTGTACCAAATGACTGGAGGATAGCTAATGTGATGCCAATTTTTAAAATGGGCTCCCGGAAATTACAGGCCAGTAAGCCTGACTTCAGTACCGGGCAAACAGGTTGAAACTATAGTAAAGAACAAAATTGTCAGACACATAGATGAACGTTGGGAAAGAGTCAACATGGTTTATGTAAAGGGAAATCATGCCTCGCCAATCTACTAGAATTCTTTGAGGGGGTCAACAAGCATGTGGACAAGGGGGATCCAGTGGATATAGTGTACTTAGATTTTCAGAAAGCCTTTGAGAGGGTCCCTTGCCAAAGGCTCTTAAGCAAAATAAGCTGTCATGGGATAAGAGGGAAGGTCCTCTCATGAATTGGTAACTGATTAAAAGATAGGAAGCAAAGGGTAGGAATAAATGGTCAAGTTTCAGAATGGAGAGAGGTAAATAGTGGTGTCCCCAGAGGTCTGTACTGGGTCCAGTCCAATTCAACATATTCATAAATGATCTGGAAAGACGGGTAAACAGTGAGGTGGCAAAATTTGCAGATGATACAAAACTACTCACAATAGTTAAGTCCAAAGCAGACTAAGAAGAGCTACAAAGGGATCACACAAAACTGGGTGACTGGGCAAAAAAATGGCGGATGAAATTCAATGTTGATAAACGCAAAGTAATGCACATTGGAAAACATAATCCCAACTATAAATATAAAATGATGGGGTCTAAATTAGCTATTACCACTCAAGAAAGAGATCTTGGAGTCATTGTGGATAGTTTTCTGAAAACATCCACTCAATATGCAGATGCAGTCAAAAAAAGCGAACAGAATGTTGGGAATTATTAAGAAAGGGATAGATAAGAAGACAGAAAATATCATGTTGCCTCTATATGAATCCATGGTATGCCCACATCTTGAATACTGCATGCAGATGTGGTTGCTCCATCTTAAAAGAGGTAAATGCTGCTCGGAGCCTGCACCCCTGAGCCTCTCCCCATGCCCCAACCCCCTGCTCCAGCCCTTATTCCCCTCCCACCCTCCAAACCCCTCGATCTCAGCCCGGAGCACCCTCCTGCACCCAAACCTCTCATCCCTAGCCCCACCCCAGAGCCCGCACCCCCATCCCCCGCCCCAGCCCGAAGCCTCCTCCCACATCCTGAACTCCTCATTTCTGGCCCCACCCCGGAGCCTCCAGTGAAGGAGATTCCACGATTTCCCTAGGCAGTTTGTTCCATTGTCCTGCTGTTCTTATAGTTAGGAAGTTTTTCCTGAGATTAATTGAAATCTGCTATGCTGTAATTTGAACCCACTGCCTCTTGTCCTGCCCTCTGTGGCAAGAGAGAATAGTTTTTCTCCATCTTTCTTATGGCAGCCTTTCAAGTATTTGAAGACCAGTATCATGTCCCTCCCTTAATCTCCTCTTTTCCAAATTAAACATGCCCAGTTCCTTCAGTCTCTGCTCATATGGCTTGCATTCCATCGCTTTGATCATTCTTGTCGCTCATCTCTGGATCCTTTCCAGATTCTCTACATACTTTCAATACAGCGGAGACCAGAATTGGACACAGTACTCCAGCTAAGGCCTAACCAGCGCCAAATAGAGTGATGCTATCACCTCCCATGACTTACATGCTCTACCTCTGTTAATGCAACCCAAAAGTTTGGTTGATGGAGCTACGTTTCTCAGGGCTGTGAAATATCCACACCCCTGAACGACGTACTTAAACCGACCTAACTCCCGTCACAAACAGCACTAGGTCAATGGAAGGATTCTTCTGTTGACCTAGCTACCACATCTCAGGGAGGTGTACTGCCGACAGCAAAGGGAGAATTCCTCCTGTCACTGTAGTAAGTGTCTACACTGAAGCGCTACTGTAGCTGTAGAAGTAACCGTAGTCTTAGGTGTCAAATTCCTTGAGGGGGTGGAGCTTAGGACATGCCTTGGCATCTCCCTTTGATTAGCTTAGGTGGGGAGCTGCCTAGCCTGCTGGCTTTTATGAATCCCATTTTAAAGCAACTATCTCACCTCATTCATTACATAGGGAGCCTAGGTGTCAAACTCAGGCTTTGTGAATCCCAGTGCTTTTCTAAATGCTAAAAGTTAGACGCTCAGTGTTTCCATGTCTAAATCTAGCACTAGGTGACCTGCTCCTACATTCCTTTAACTTCTTTTCTGTTTGAAGAAAGACTATTAGGTTGTGTGCAAGCTTTTTTTTTTATTTCATCAAACCAAACTCATTTTTGTACATTTACATATTTATTTCTGCCTGTCACTTTGATAAAATGCCAGTAACTTGATGGAAAACTTAAATGTGTTTCTTGGTGTTCCAAGAATACAACTCCCTGCTTAGTGCATGCTTTTGGGAATTATGTAATTAATTTTTACATTTTTATTCGAATAAAACTTCAATTTTGACAACCTCTCTCTGTGGAATATTAATCATATGCACAAAAAGTCATCTGGAAGTTCATATTCCTCCTGTGTAGAATACTGCCAATAAATAAATCCTTCCTCCTCCCCATGTCTTCTTGAACACATTCTGTTTTGCACAGCGCTAAATGCATACTTAGCCGTATGTACGGAAACACGTCAGAATCAATACATAAACTTGCTATTGTATGTCAGAGTCCAAATGGATTATTTTTACTATCATGCCATGGGCCTGGTATGTTTTCAATAATCTTTTAATTAAATTTAAATGTTCTAGTAACTTGTTCATCACTGAATGTCATCTGTAGCCTCCACAGTGGAGACCCACAAAATGCTGAGTCGTGTACAAAATATCAGCTAAAAGCTTCAAGAAAGGAGACTGGTTCTTAAATTGCTTATCTACAAACAACCCCTTGATTATTTTTATAAGTTCTAAAAAAACTTATTTTCACACTCTGCTCGCCCCCCTTCCCCAATCCTCTACAAATATTCGCTCAAGTGTCGCACACGCTTTTCCATATAAAAGCATAAAGTCCCTCTCATTTCCCTCCAACCTTTCACAGTGGAAGGGATCCCAGCAGAAGAATTCTAATAGAGACATTCCTGTCAATGTCCCCTTTTTCCTTCCTTCCCACTGTTTTGTTGTTTTTCTTGTAAACTGTTTAGAAAAGCTGCTAAGATTAGACCTCTCCTTATATCAGTAGCCATTGCCTTCCTGGAGTGACAGGCTAATTTCCTCCCTTTCTCTTCATAGCCTTGTACCCTGCTAGCTCTGCCGTGGGAACTGGGGAACTAAATATTATCAGCCTGATAAGGCTTACCTAGTTCTTCATTTTTGTGCATTGGCAAATGAAATAAAGACTGTGACATATAGGTTTTGGAGGCCAGGGATTAGCAACTTTTGTGCACTGGAAAGCAAAAACAGCAGGGGCAAAAATGTAATATTTGTCTCACACAGTTAGTGATGTTAGCTATCATATGCATTCCATTTATTGTGTTTTATAAATAAAGTCAGAAATATTTTTCAAAAGGTTACCAGTTTCTCTATGGTATCTTGATGATAGGATTGAATTAGTCATTCCAAAGAAGGAGTTGGGGGGAGGGGGAAATGTAGAGTGCTTTAACAACCCGCACTTTGTGATTTTGTTTGCTGAAGCTGTGGGATTTAGTTCTTCTTGATTTCATTATAAATGTCCAGAGAATAAGATATAGAAATGTTAATCGTGCATTAGGATTGACTGAAGCATTTTATTTAGAGTTTTCAGCACTAAACTGATGCAGAAACATCTTGCAACTAATCTAAATAGTGAGAGGAACAAGATATAGTACATCTGCTTTGCCCTCCATTTTATTTGTAAAAGGATAGATAAGCTATATGTTCAATTTTAATGTGTTTTACAGACACAAATGCCATAATTGAACTGAAATCCATGTAGCTAATGTCTCTTCATTATTAAGAGCTCTAGTCAGATTAATTCTTCCTTGGTGGAAGGTCACAGAGCAGGTTTATGTACATCACTGTGCTACTCCTCTGAAACTCAGTTGAGCCTTTGAAGAGATTCACCCTCCTGATCCACAGGGGGACTGCTGTGGGAAAGAAAAAGAAAATGAAGTCTTGCTTTCAGTGAGTTATTTCACCCCAACAGAGCAGTATGTCAAATTCTTGTGGGTCAAAAAAAGAGAACTACAGAATGTGGGTTTTTTCAAAAGGATGAATCTGGCTCTTTGCTGAATAAATTCCTGTGGAGGCTCAAAGTGGAACAGCTGACGATGTTCTTGGCTGGGAATTCTCTCTGACAAAAACATTAGATCCTACCCATAACTCCCACTGCTGTTTCTTCCCTCAGGCCCACATGTTTGGAGAGCACAATAATACTCTTGTGTTGACTGCATCCTTGGCATAGGATTCTGTGTATTTCAATTTTAGAGTGAACTGTGGCACTGTCCTGCTAAACAGCCTTTGAGAGCCCTTGTTCTATGTGTTGATGTCATTCTTTTCTCTGATAGGGTGTACTCTTCCTTCAGTGTATTTGACGTCAACCATGTGGGTTACTTACTTAGTATGACTGTGATGTGGGTGGGTATTGCTTGAAATTCTCTTGTTTTGATAAGTTCTTAAATAAACTACTGTCAGAGCTCCATGAGAGCAAAATGTTTCAAATCAGAATCAGACTTTGCTGGTACTAAAATAAAGATGCCTTATTGTAGGTTTATGGCAAAATCTGTGGAAATCTAAGTTTGAGAACAGGAGAGAGAATGAATTCAATTAGTATCCAGAAGTTTACATTTGTTTCCTTTTTTTTTTTTTTTAATTAAATGGACATAGGATAAATATAACGTCCAAATAGACCTATACTCAGTCAAAAGTGTTCAGCTGCTTAACTACTGTTAAATTAGCATGCTTTTCTTAAATGTGTGTATGGGAGAGACAGCTGCTGACTTTTCCCTTGTGTGTATGTATAATAAATCACTAGACAAAGAATTTCCTTTCAAACTTCCTTTCTGGTTCCACTTCTAAGAGACACATGTAATCAAAATCTGGTCAAATAAGGATTGTAAGGTTTTTTTCCCTCAGCTTTCTTTAACCTCTGCAAGCTGAAAAGTATTTCCTGTCTGAGTTTGCTTTAAAAGACAACGTTCCTCCTGACTAACAACCCACTACGAGGACCTGGCAGGCGCAGAAAAAGAGAGGTAGAAATCTGTGAGTGGAGATAAATAGGTGGTTTCTGGAGCTGGACATGTTCATGCAGGATAATTTAGGGCTAGCAATTGAAAGCACCATGGCAACGTGGCAAACCATCAATTCTGGGAACTGGACCAGCCAGTCTCATTTTAAGGCACTTTGTGTAATAAGAGAATTTAAAAAAAAGTTTCATACAAAAATTCGTCTCCCTTATAATTGTCTAGTAATGGTATCACTGCATTCACAGCAGTATTATATCAGTCCTTCAGCTATTTCAGTTATAATACATGGGATATAAAAGATCCTGTCTTACTCCAGTGTGTGGCAATGGCAAAGTCCCCATTAACTTCAATAGCAGACTGCCCTGTGGGCCCCATTCAATGCAAGGAAAGTTTTCCCATTGACTTTAATGGCGATTGGATTGGGTCCATGCAGAGGGAAAGAGTTGGATGTGCCGGTTGCATAATGTTCACTATTAGCTTCAATCCAGGTGAGTTTACATATAAACTTGTGCCTAGTGCTAAGACCCAGAGCTACATTAGCCATGGTTAGAGTTTAGAAGGTATGAAAGCATGAATTAATGAAAAGGGAACCATATTACATGTATATTATTTACCACAGTTTTGAGCAGTAGCACCACTGTATTATGACTCTGTCAGCATTATATTCACTTTTATAAATCCTGATTTTTTTAAAGGTTGTTTTTTTTCAGTCACAGTAATTATGGCTTAAATTAAATTGCAACCTGGTTTGCTTGTCAACAGCCTGAATTCATTCTCTTAAAAAATATTTAAAAGCAACCATTGCAAATTACTCTTAGGTTAAAAGTTTAATAAAGATTTGAATATTCAAACCATTACAGTTTACTACCGCTTTTAAAAATGGTCTGGCTGTTTGAGAGCCGTTTCCACTATCAGAGGGGATAATTTCTGAGCCTAATTTCATTTCCCAAGCCAGCAGGGTCTTAGTCACTTTGGTAACAGGAGCCATACAGGGTTGCCAGGCATCTGGTTTTTGACTGGAATGCCTGGTCAAAAAGGGACCCTGGCAGCTCCGGACAGAACCACTGACTGGGCTGTTAAAAGTCTGGTCAGCGACGCAGTGGGGCTAAGGCAGGTTCCCTACCTGCCCTAGCTCTGCGTGGCTCCCGGAAGCCACAGCATGTTCCTACAGCTCCTAGGCACAGAGGCGGCCAGGGAGGCTCTGCGTGCTGCCCCCGCCCTGAGCGCCAGCTCCACAGCTCCCACTGGCCGCGGTTCCTGGGCCAGGGCAGCACATGGAGCTCCCTGGTCACCCCTGTGCCTAGGGTCTGCAGTGACATACCGGCTGCTTCTGGGAGCTGCCTGAGGTAAATGCCACCTGGAGCCTGCACCCCAAACTCCCTCCCACATCCCAAGCCCCTGCCCTAGGCCAGAGCCCCCCTTCTGGAGCCTGCACCCCCTCCTGCACCCCAACCCCCTGCCCCAGCCCTGGTCCCCTCCCAGAGCCCGCACCCCAACCCTCTGCCCCAATCCTGAGCCCCCTCCTGCACCCAAACTCCCTCCCAGAGCCCTCACCCTGCACCCCCTCTCACATGCCAACCCCCTACCCCAGCCCTGAGTCCCCTCCTGCATTCCAAATCTCTCAGCACCAGCCTGGAGCCCACACCTCCAGCTGGAGCCCTCATCCCCACCACCCAGCATCCTAACCCCTTGCCTCAGTCCAGAGCCCTCTCCCATACGCCAAACCCCTCAGCCCCACCCACCAACCCGGAGCTCCCTCCTGCACCCCAAACCCCTCATCCCTGGCCCCAACCCACAGCCCTCACCCCCCCCCTGCACCCCAACCTCCTGCCCCAGCCCAGAGTCCCCTCCCACACTCTGAACCCCCTACCCCAGCCTGCTGAAAATGAGCGAGTGAGTAAGGGTGGGGGAGAGCAAGTGATGGGGGGGGGATAGAGTGAGGGGGGGCGGGGCCTTGGAGAAGGGGCATGGCCTTGGGGTAGGGGCAGGATGGAGCAGGGGGCAGGGCCAGGGTGTTCCGTTTTGCACGATTACAAAGTTGGCAACCCAGAGCCATATACATACAAATTCATAATTTTATCATTAGTTTAGCCTCACAACACCTCTGTGAGGGAAGTACTATTATTATAGTTGGGGAACTGGGGGGGAAATGAGATTATGTGACTTGCCCAGAATCACACAGGAAGTCTTTAACAGAGCCAAAAATTGAGCCTGGCTCTCCTTAGACCTAGTCCTATACTTTAAGCACAAGACCACCTTTGTTTTCTAGAGTCATGTGAAAACGTAGTTCAAATCTTTCTAGAGTAATGCTCCTGGCTGATTAAGATGTTGATGAGTTCAAAAGGAATCTCATCTATTTTCCTTCATCTCGAAGTATAGTAATTGTGACATGTTGCAACAGAAACACACACCGATGCCATGGGGAAATATGTTTCCTGTTCTTATCTTTTGATATTTAAAAAAAAAATACTATTTTGACTTTGCCAAGATAATTACTTCTGAAAGTATCAGAGTGTCACATTTTTCTTTTATTTACTATGTGGATCCAGGCTTAGAGAATGAGACGAGCACCAGGTAGCTCTACAAGCAGTTAATCAAATAAAACTGTTCCGAAGAAAAAATTGTAAATTGCTCCTTTTCATCTATAACCACAATTTAATTCTCCTGTACCCTGGGGTTTATATGCAAACAATTTTTACCTTGTCCCCCAGAGGACTCTAATCCACTTTCTCTGATGTGGACAGTTTCACAATGGAGGAGAAGAAATCTTTGCACTTACTAAAGTCCTGAGGGAAGCTTGTAATGAGCTTTTCCAACATCCCACTCCAAGGGAATGTAGCTGCAAGCCTTGGAAAGTGTCCCACAGCATATTGGTTTCCACTGACCCAGTTCTCGACAGCCAGTTGCTTTCTCTCTCCTCTCTGCCTCGTCAGAGTTCAAAACCCTCTTCTGCCTGACTGTTTCCCATAGACAACTCATTACTAGAGGGTGCTGGCAAATTGCATTTAAAAATACAGGGCCACTGAGGTACAGATATCACTTTGTGAAAGGAACATTTCCAGCCATTAAAGAATGATACTTTAAGGGATAACCTTTTATCTCCAGCAAATGAGTTTCCAGTGCTCAAGTATAGTCAATGAATGTCGTGGTATGTATCACTGTGATGGGTCAATGGCCTGGATAGAGAACTGCCAGAATGCTTGTGTGTTGCTTTGGTTCTCACAATGGTTGGAAGTGTTTGAAACTTAGTAGTTAATCCTGATGTCTATCAAGCAACTTGACATCTGAAAAAGGAGTGTCAGCCAAGCTCTCCCACAGCCTTTCTATTGCCAATAATAGTCTGCAGTTATAGCACTTTTCAGTCAAGATCTCAGTGCGTTACAAACCTGGATATCATTTTGTAGATGGGGGAAACTGAAGCTCAGAAAAGTTAAATGACTTATTGGTAATGTTACTAATGCAAACAATGTTACTTTTTAACACATATATATTATCACTTGTCATTGTTGCATCCTATTAACCCATTTTCCTTATTATGGGAGGGGACCTTATAGAACTGAAAGCAGTATAGTTCTATTGAAATTATTCTCTAAATCTGCTGGATCTAATTAGAATGGTATCCTTTCTATAGATTTGTGTAGTTGCCCTATAGAATTCTATAACAGAGATATGATTATTTGTTGAATTCTTCTTGGCTATTTACAAAAAATCTATGAAGAGGGTATCATCCTTCTTTAAATTCCCTATCAACTTGCCATAAGCATTAGAGGCCTCTGGACAAAATCCTACTTGCCTTACTCCTGTAAGTGGCATGGGTCACACTGAAATCATGAGGACTGATTGTGTGAATAAAGCAAGTAGAATTTTTATCCTATCATCACAAACTATGTGGCAGGAAATTTGTCAGCCAGGCTATCCGAGAATGACTAGTGCTGATTTACTTCCAGCATGATATGCTTCAACAAGACCCCTTCCAATACTTCACTCTTAAAGCTATTTTGCCTCCAAGAGACTCTTACCATCTGTATTTTTTATAGCTTGGAGCACTAGAAGGCGGCTCCTCAGATGGCCATTACTTCACAGTCATGTTTTTGACAGCAACGGGATGTGCACTGGAAAATCGCAATTCTCTGTATCAAAGTGCTGAATTCTCCTTACAGAACAGTTCTCCCATCCTTTCTCTAAGGCCTTGTAACATTTTGCTTAATTTTGTTATGCTGATGGGGCCAGTTCAAGCAAACCTGGGGTCAACTTTCACTTTATTTAACTGAGACTCCCGCATGCAATTCCTACATTCATGGTCAAGCTTCTCTCCTTCACTCCTGTCTCCCCCATACAACTGTGTCATACTCCATACCAGCTGGGTGTATGGGAGAGTGAGATTAGGTGATAGTAATTACCTATGGGCTCACTTACTCTACTGTAAATGTCAAGAGACCGAACTGGAGTCAGTGGCGTTATTCGGGAAATACACCAGTATAAATAACAAGATTTAGGCTCGAGTGTGAGTGTTTGGGGTGGGGGGAAGGGGATGAATTTTTTAATAATAAACAAGAGAAGAGAGGAATCTGAAATGTGCCCGAGCCAGAGCTGTAGTAAAAAGGGAGACATCCTGATTCCCCCAGGAGCTCAAGTTATCACTATGAGCTCTGTAAGCGGGAAACAGCTCATGCTTCATCCCCATATCCTACTCAACCACAAGCAATAGCATCACTCTTGCATAGGTGGAGACACAGAGCTACAAGAGGAGTTTCTACTCCATTTTGTCCATTTAGTCTACATTGGAAATGTTCTTCTATGTTATTTCCATAAGGTAGTAGCCCATTGGTGCAAGTCCCATGGACAGCCCAGAGTTTTCCCACTATGTTATCTGGGCCCTGCTCATAGCAGGGTTAGATAACAGTGCTACAAACCACTTGCACCATGGCTACACTTAGCATTTCCAGCAGAGGAGTACTGCCCTTTGGGAATAATGGGTAAGAACACTTCTAGAAAGAAAAAACCTTTAAAGTTAAAAGAAGTGTTCCTGAGGGTTTAACATCTGGATTTTCCAACTCTGACCTCTCCTGCACCAAGCACAGAGAAAGAAAGTGAAACTGTGAGCAAACAAAAACAGAAAAAGGATAGTCTTTCCATTAACTTCAAAGACCTTAAGATCAGACCAAAATATTTAAAAATTAAACAACCAATCGTAATGTTCCATTGAAACTTTCATTACAAAAACACAGGGCATGGACAAACGTAATGCTCTGCTGCATCTAAAAATGCTCAGAATCCACAGAAACCATTGAATTCCAAACTGGAACTTCAAAATGTTCTGATCAGTACTGTGAATTTCTTTCTGAAGATTTTGCACTTGTCCATGTTGATGTGAATGGGAGCTGTGCTTGGGAAACAAGCAGAGATAAATGCTGTAGATTGGTAGAGATGGATTTTAACATGAATGTGTCTCCATGTGCCTACGTATTGTAGAGTGGGGTGGTGTAAAATTTATGAGGGTGACTTTAGTTGGAGGACAACAGGGAAATAGAAAAAATTATATTTACTCGTGCAGTTCAGTTTAGTTTTGCCATAAGTGAAGACAAATTTGACCACCACAGTGGTTAGACTGCTAAAGACTGAAGGGTAAATTCTGCTTACTACTGGGATGTATATTCTTAAAATGAATCTTATTAACAATGTCAGCCATCATTTGCTCATTAAAAAAAAAGTGTGAACGGGCAGCTCTGGACGACAGCTGCATTTTTTTGTGGGGAGGAAAAGGGGCACTTTATACTCAAGATGAAACTGTCACTTTTTGGGGGGTTATTGACTAAAATATTTGTAGTAGAAAACTACTTGTCAACTTCTACAGAGCCCTTGCTAGTTACTATAGAAATTGCATGAGGTCTTAACCTTAAAAATGTCAAGGAAGGCTTTCAAAAGCAGAAATGGGAGTCAGACATCCAACTTCCAAGGATTTTTTTTTCCAGTAGGAGCTGGACACCACACTGTCATTTGTGTCATTGAAGAATTCCCCTTGTTTTACAAAACTAATTCTTAGGCCAGTTTGAAATTCCCAGCCTAAACCTACTTTCCATAAAATATTCATGGTATCCTTTTATTGAGAGTTTGCAACTGTGCTACTTAAGTTTCAGTTTCCCAAGTGTTCATAAAAAGCCACATACTTAAAGGCAGATTTAATAACACAAAATTGGTCCCTATGTGGCTGAAATGATAACTTTGAAAATATTTTCCATTCATGAAAATCGATTCAGCTTTCGTTTCCTTCCACTATAATGAGTAGCATCAAGATCAAATTACTGTACCAAACAAACTGGAGAAAAGAGCAACATTGAGACCAATCCATAGGAGAAGCTATAAAAAAGCTTGTTCCCAAGGATTTATAATGACATGCTAATGTTAAACTATTCTAGCATGGTCTTACTGAATGTATAATAAAGGAAATGCTTGGGCATATTAACTGCTATGCTACCCAGGTAGGATTGCTAACCCTTTATGATTGTCCTGGAGTCTCCAGGAATTAAATATTAATCTTTAATTAAAGATGATGTCATGTGATGCAATCTTCAGGAATTCATCCAACCAAAGTTGGCAACCCTATACTCTACACTAGCATTTTTGTCAGAAAAACTTTTGTTGGTCAAAGGTGTGAAACAAATACACCCCTGACCAACATAAGTTTCACCAATAAAAGCACCAGTGTGGACAGCACTATGTTGGGGGTGGTTTAATTATGCCGTGGGCGAGCTCTCTCCTGCCAGCATAGAGCGGCTACACAGGAGACGTTACAGTGGCGTGGCTGCAGTGGTACAGCTGTGCTGCTGTAAAGTCCATAGTGTAGACATAGACTCAGTCTATTGAATAACTGTCTGAATTAATTAACTTTTCCACTGCTTTAGAAAGAGAGGGGTAGTACAAGGTACCTCTTTATAGTGATGTGCAAGGGTTTATCTACATGACTATCGTTGATATAAATAGAAGTGGTGCAGCAAAAAATGCTGTGTATAGCCTTAATAGTGTAGCACATATTTTAACACATTATTTACAAGAGAAAGGATACTTCGTTCAATTTGCCTTCCTTTATGGGTTTCTCTAAACCCCCCTCAACTTCCTGTTTATTCACATTGCCCCCTGAGCTCCTCTTCCAGAAATGTACACCTATAGATCCACTGGAAACTTGTGCTCATGTCCTGGGGAATATACCATATGGCCACGAAGCTTCCAGAAACCATAGCCATTTCGCATCCATTGCAGAACTAACAGCTCAGGTAGGGTTATAATGGGGCATTTAAGACCTGGGTTGTGTTTGTGAGAGGAGAGGTGTGATGGGTGGCAGTAGTGGGAATTCCCAGAGGCATTCTGACTGACTCAGTTAGAATTTCCTTCATGGGTTCTGGGGTGAAAACACCAAACTGGGAGCTCCACTGTCCTATGTGGTGAAGCTGGCACGTCTCCCATGCTGGCTTGTCTCTACTGTGGTGAAGCAACAACTATACTCTTATTCCACCTTAATGAAGAATCTAATGTCATGACTGATTCTAGACCAGCATAGTCTGTGTATTTCCTACTGGCACAATGGCTGGTCTTCTACTTTGCTAAGAAGAAGGATGATTTCTTCACTCTCTCCCCACTCTTCCATACACATGGATTTATATCCACAATCTGTTCCATCCACAGTAGGCTCACCACACCTCTCAATTACACTGGCTTCCATCAGACTAACCAAGTGTGTAGTATCCCTGTACTGGAAAGTATGACTGGAGGGATGTTGATGCTAGCTGTGGGGGAGAGTACTCGAGTGATGCTCTGAATCACTGTATTCCCTCAGGTAGTCTCCATTGGGTAGGCTCTTTCTATAAAAGCCCCAACTAGAAGTTAGCTTCCCTCCTCTAGCAGAAACTTTGCGTGAGGACAGTGATGCAAAACCAGTTTACCTTCTTCTGGGGATGAACTCAGCACTGTCATTGAAGGTTTCTTTCAAATGCTTTGTAAAAATGCCAATTTGTGAAATAATGGTCCTGATCCAACCTTCTGTGAAGATGATGGATCCACTCCCATTGTCTTCAATGGGAAATGTATCAGGCCCTAAAAGTCTAGCCAGAGATAAATTCTCTTTTTGGTTTCTTAAGTGAAATTATACCATCCATCGAGGATGTTTGAGGTACACTGTGTGTGTGTGTTTGGGCTTTTTGTAAAGTATTTCAAATAAGTTTTTATTGTCCATTTCTCCTGGTTCTCAAGGGAAATGTAAGTCTTTCAGGACTGCAAATGTTTATGTTCCAGACAATGTTATAAAAATGAAATGAAATCTGATTTAATGCAATTTCAGTCTTTTTGGCATAGAAATATTTCTGTAGCCTTTGTACATACACTACAAAATTTTCCTCTCCTACACTCTAGTGAAGCCTGATAACTTTTCCTCAAATAATCATTTTACCTTTCCTTCTTTAAACCAGACATCGTTTCCTTCACTGCTACTTCACTGGCTGCTTTGCTCTTTTAAAATCATCCCATCCTCATTGCCAGAAATTCTTGTTATTTCTCCAGATACCCACTCAGCCAAAGAAATCAATAGCTTCAGCTGGATAAGAGAGGAAACAGCAAGTAAATAATACAACAAAATGTTCCAAAGGTGAAATATCCCCCTGTAAAGAGAATGAGCACAAGGTCTGGGTACCATTTTCATAAGCCCTTGAGTGGTGCCGATGTCTTTTGCTGCCCCTCTTCAGAGAGGTGAATTTCACTCAGAATTAGCACATTGGAATGCTCCTTGTTACAGATACCACCCAGTACGCTCTCGGGTCCAGTTCCAACTTCAGGCTTCAGTTGACTAGCCATGAACTCTGCCATACAGTGAGTGTTCAGAACTTAAAGGGACAGCAACACACACAAAGTCACAATTCATAAAGCTAAACCTGCCACAGGGCACGATGGAATACTTTGGTGCGGGGGTTTGTCGTTTTTATCCTTCTGTCCAAAAAAAAGTGTGAATGCAGCCTCTCTTTGTATTTTTCAAGCTAAGTATAAAAATGGTTGAATAAACAGAGTAAACTTTTCTTGACCCTAATTTTGACAGGGTGTGCAGAGTTTTACAGGCAGTAAATAGTGGTTTGCTGGTTGTGTGCTTCCCTATTATGGTGGGGGAGAAGAAATGCATTTCAAATACTGTCCCATGAACCAGGGACAGAACTTGAAAGTGTCAGTGTACTTCTAGAATATCGGCTTTTCCAAGCAAGAAATGACAAAGGGTTTGAACTGGAAACCTTAAGCCTTAAGCATAATAGATGAAAATGTAAGTGGTTTTTGATATAACCAGAAGCCTTTGATATATTTATAAAATCTTGCATGCCCTCTCATATTTTATGCTGGCTAATATATGGATAAAATAATTAGTTATAATAGCATACTTTTATTGTGCTTTAAAACTGCACTTCTGAAAGTCCCTCATTTATGCAGTGTCCCCGCTCAGGGCCAGCATGGCTGTGGCTTTTGAAAGCACCTGTGTTGCTTTTTATATTCACAGTGTAACCAGGGAGATATTCAAAGCTCCAAACTCAGCCTGTTGAACACAAACTGTGGTTAAAAGAAGAGTGGCTGATGGCTAAGCTATGGCTAAGTCACTGGTTCCATTTATAAGCTGGTATTTTCTTCCTTTAGCATGGTCTGAGCCAAATTCTATTTTCATTTCCTTACACATTGGTGTGAAATTCCATATCGTTCTATTGAAGTCAATGGAGTTATTTTGAACTTACACTGGTATGTCTGAGAGCAGTTTTTGGCCCTCGTTCTTGACTGAGATTTCACCTTACAAAAGCACTGTACTACAGCTGTGCAGGAAAATCCAACCCAAAACACCACTTCTGTAGAGATATCCATATTATAAAAGTAGTTTAGGTATTATTCAATTGTACTCCTCCATTAATATCAAAATCATATCAGAAACAGTATCTTCCCTCGAAAAGGTTTTCAGGACTTAAGATACTTTATCTGACCTTCATCCTGGATTCTATCCTAAACTCTGGAATCAGTGCCTTTACTTTAACGCTCCTTTAACAGTTCCTGCTGTTACTAGCAGAGAAGTTGCTATCTGAAACTTAAGACCTCTGTTGGCTTTTGACTGTTCATGTGGGGTTTTTTGCAACAAAATCAGTTGTTTTTAAATCTGGAGACTATAACTGCATGTGTTCAGGGAGCTTTCAAGTCTGCTGCATTATAATGAATGTCTCCCAGGGCTATGGTGTCTTTCTGCCCTTTGAAACTGCCTGCTTTATTTTCCCACTGCAGCAGCCATGCACCTGCTGCTCATTTCACCTTGGGGACCCAGAGTGGAGTCTTCTAATGATACTCATGCATCTGTCTTGCACACTTTCTTACTCAAACATCTCTGTGCCTTCAATCAACCTGCCTGTGTGTCTTTTGTCTTTTTTTTCATTAATAAATGGGGACTTTGTGCTGTTCTGAGGCTTTATCTCACTAATTCCACCTGCTCTTCAGAGTTGTCCACACAACTAAATAGCAAACACCAGACAGAAAAGTCTACATGCTTTTAATATTCATTCTTTTAATCTTTTTTTTTTTAATTCTTACAAAACCATCTCTTTTTAAATTGCCTTCCTTCTTCAAAGTTTGTCCTTATTAAGAAAAGACAAAAGGAGAAAGATGGAGATGATGAAGATATTACAGATTCCGGTGTGGTGACAACTACCCTCTTCGTTTATACATGTTGTTCTCTTCTCATTTATGCCAGTGTAAATCAAATGCAGTTACACTAGACTTAATCTGCTGTAACTGCCCTTTGATTTTCAACATTTTTAGAAATCATATTCAGCTTCTCTACTTTTTTTCAGCTACTCTTCTTTACTATGGTCACAGATTGATGACACCAGACCTTTACCAGATCCCTTGCTTTATTCTGATTGTGCAGAAAATGTTGTAATGCACCTTCTATGCCAGGATTCTACTGATTTGATATTATGTTAGAAGGCGTAATCCTGTAGTCCTTATTCAGTCAAAACTCATTTACTTCAGCTGGAATTTTGCCTGAATAAGATCTGCTGGGTCAGGCTTCTTGACAATTCATCTCTCATCCCATCTACTTATAATGTCATTGTGTTCAGTTTCTTTTCTGCCTCTTAAAATTCCCATTTATGATTAAGATCTTCAAGTCAGCTTCCAACTTTGAAGGCTCAGATTTCCACTTACAAATCATTGTGCCCTCATATTTGCTCCTCCAAATGCTAGCATATAGATTTCTAATTGCCTCCTTTGCAGTTGCAACCAGGTGCATCGATAGACCCCATGCTATCATTTTCACTCACAATTAATAGGTGCAATTGTTTTGGGTTGCAAAATTGCCTCTATGAAATTGGAATCTATTGGCTGAATGCCTTCAACTCGCAAAGAAGTTAAAATGTAGTACATTGTGCTCAGCACTTTGCAGGATGAGGCTCTAATTTTCTACATCCCTGACTGGATCCCATGCTATCGTCGAGAGAGAGAGAGAGAGAGAGTGTGTGTGTGTGTGTGTGTAAAGGCAGCATAAAGTTTGCCTTTGCATTCTCCTGATTCTAGCTCTACTGTGTGCAGGGCCAGTTTCCAGCAGTTAGGGCATTTCAAAGGCTGCTCTAAATTACACCAGCTGTAAATGGCCCTAATGGTCTAAAATGGCAGCCAGAGACTGGCAGAGCATAAGACATGCTGGCCACATCTCTTTCCTCTGGCCATGCCTACTTCACCAGCAGTAGGGAAGAGGGATGACACAGGAACTTCTACTTCATTAGAGGATCTCCCTTGCACTGGAATCATCCTCTCGTTTGGTAATGCTGGCTTTACAAGGCATGGGATAGAGAAGCTGCACCATGGGATCTGGCCCTATATCTTATAAGAACATAAGAACAGCCATACTGGGTCAGACCAAAAGTCCATCTAGCCCAGTATCCTATCTTCTGACAGCAGCCAACGCCAGGTGCCCCGGAGGGAATTAACCTAACGGGTAATCATCAAGTGATCCATCCCGTGTCGCCCATTCCCAGCATGTGGCAAATTTGTCTTGGAGTTTTCATCCATTTTCTGACCTTTTCAGAGACACATTTATTATAGTCTCTCCTCTGACTTCCTCCTTAACTCCCTCGGGGAATGGATTTCAATAAAATGACTTTTCTTTCAGGTATTCCCTATTATTGTGCTTTCTTCTGTTTTTTTCAGCTTAATATTTCAGTCTCATGTTCATGCTGTATATATACAGGAGCATGCTTCCTTCATTTCCAGGGGAATAAAAGGCAATACTTTACTCACTCTGTTGAGGAAAGAAGTGAATTAAAAGGCAAACCTCTTCAGTGAATTTTGTCTTTGTGTATTTGATTGTGTTTCCTACCTAAGAGAAGTGTTTTTCACTTTATTTAATTTCATATCATTGAATTCAGACCGATTCTTCAGTTTGTCAAGGTTACTTTGAATCCTAATCCTGTCCTCTAAAGTGCTTGCAACCCCTCCCACCTTGGTGTCATCTGCAAATTTTATAAGCATACTCTGCACTCCCTTATCCAAGTTATTAATGAAAATATTGAATAATGCTGGAACGAGGACACTTCTGCAGGACCACACTAGATATGTCCTCCCAGCTGGTTTGACAGCAGATCATTGAGAACTACTCTTAGAGTACATTTTTTCAACCAGTTATGCACCTACTTACAGTAATTTAATCTAGACCATATTTCCCTAGTTTACTTATGAGAATGTCTTGTTCGGTTGCCAATTTTCTATTTGCAGAAAACTGAACACCCTTGCCCTGCCCTGGGAACTGGGTGTAGTATTTTTATATCCTTCCTTATGGTAACCGTATATCATATATGACTCTGTTACTCTCATTATAATAAGGTCAATTCCTACCCCTATCCATATGTGGCCTTTGGGGTGTTCATAATTAAGCATTAACATTCATGATTTACATCACTTATTTCTTAATAATTCCTATATGTAAATGAGGTCTAACTACTTAGATACTGGATAGCAACCTAATTGCCAACGCCTCTCAAAACTCCCTTCTTGTGAAACTTTGATATACTATACCCATTTGGGGTTACTTAACTACTCCCACAACTACTCCCATCTGACCTGGATTTTTTTCCTTAGGCCTGTATTATTCAGCTAAATCTGAGCCCTTAATACAACAGGCCTTTAATCATAACAATCCTAATAACCCATTTGCTTATGTTCATGTATTTGCCCCCCATGCATGTTCCAAACTAATGAGCAATACCCCCGTTAATCTTATACTCCTATAATGTCATGTTACCTCTAGCAAGCATAAAATCACCCGTGAGACAGGGGCATAGGTCTATAAGATCAGGTCAGAGATCAACAGGTGCTAATCAATGTTAGTAATGGTGAAAGAATATGTCCCTATACATGATGGACAAAATCTTGCAAATTGACAGTCTCTACTGCTGTGAGCAGTCCATACTCATGTGGGTAATCCCACTGAGGCCAATGGGACAACGTTGGGTTTGCAGAATTGTGCCCTTGTTTGGAATATCTAGAATTATAGGTTCTAACTTGTTACATGGATGGCATACACACTGAGAGTTAGACACAAAACATAAATACTCTTCTTGAAAGGTTGTCATGTAAGACTGCTGTAATGGATCTGCTAAGCAGGGGGCTACCAGGGGGGCTCCCCACTGCAAATCCCCTTCTCCTGGCTAAGCAGTTTCTATCAGCCCCATTGTGGTCCCCTTTCCCCTGGCTAGGTAAGAGGAAAGGTCCTTAACCAGGAAGGAAGTAGCTGGGTTCTATTTGGGGATGGGAGGCGCATGGCAGAAGTGAGCTTTAGAGGAACCCCAGGAACTGTGGATAGAGATCTCTGTGAATAGGCTGCAACTGCTGGATGTTACAGCTGGGTGCAGGTCTGTGTGGACCTATCGGGGAATAGCAGCAGCTGGGCAGGGAGCCAATGCAGAGGGGTGCTAATGAGAGACAAACAATAACTAAGCCTAGTCTAGAAACCTGCAAGCTCCTATTTGTTTGAATAGAGGCTGGACAGGAGAGGGCATCCCAGGCATGTAAGTGCCATGACTCTTGACTGGCTGCCACAGGGGCCCAAACAGGATCCCCTATTGCTCACGCTAAACTGTAACTGTTTAATCCTCTGTACTTAGGGTATCTGCAACCTTTCCCTCTTCTGCCAGCACGAGTAAAACATCCTTTCCCTTAGCCATGTGTCTGATGGTTATGGGACCCACCAGAGCTAGTGCCTACAAGGCCTGGTTGCTGAAGCACCTTAAGTGCTTGCCTCTGAGACATGGTACGCCTGGCACACTACAGGCACTGTAGGGATTTGGAGTACAGAGTAACCCCAATAATTGCACTATATGTCTAAGTATCAAGAATTCTAGCACACAGCAACCAAATACAGAGAGAGACAGCAGAGCGGCACAATTCAACCCACCTTACAGACTGGCTCTTTTGCAGGCAGACTGCTGAAAACCCAGATCACGCTCTTCCCCACAGAGCCTCTGACCTGCAAGCAGGACCAGGAAACCCCTTATTATTTTAAGTGATAGCTTCTAATTTTAACAGTTTTTAATACACCATATAACTCTAGTAAGTTTGATGCAGCCCATTCATCTTCTTGGACTTCTAGATGATTTGATTATGCATTTTACTGTGGGTATGTCTTCTGGCGCTGATCTCACAAAACAAGGTCCTGCCCTACTCTGCATTGATGATCTAGTGGTGTTTTTCATAAGAGTAGAGTTTGCCCTGGTGCCCTGGGACAAAATGTTCCCTCCCTGACCCCTATTTTTGAACATTATGCTGTACACTGGTTAGCTAATGCCTTCAACATCAAAAGTGACTGCATCAAAGAGGAGCTGTATGTGATCCTTCAGGTGGTAGAAAAATGTGCTAAGTATTGCTCTCATTATGGTACATGCCCCCTTATTTCTAACTATTCGGTAAATGATCTTTCTTCAATTAAGCACGGAGCAGCCAGCATAGTTATAATTTGCGTATTAGCATTTTTGAGAGAAGAACTTAATTATCGTAGACATGTAATGTTAAACATGCCTCAAAGCTTCCCTGATATAACACATCTGATGAAATGTGTCATTTAAAATAATATAATGAAAGCACAGGAGAAAAGGTGGGGAACAGGGAGAACTTGTGCAAACATCAAAAGTACCATATGTACCAGGCATTTCAAAAAGGATTTCCTGTATACTTAAAAGTCACAATGATTTAACATGTCTTCCATCTGCAAGCTAAAATCTATAGACTGATTAACTTGGGCTAAAGTTCTAGCTCTAAAAAAAACACAGGTGTTTACAAAAAACAGAACAAGCTTGTGAAATTTGGCTACTCACAGTGAGGATAAAGGAGTCAGCAAAAAAATGTAAATTAAGAATCAGCTTTGGACCGAAACACTTAGAAATATAATTATTCCATTTAGGGCATGAATTATACAGCAGCTTGATGCTATTATATGCTCAGTTTGAAGTCAGTGCTCTTCTATTGTAAATTACATGCATGTTATGGCAATACACACACACACACACACTCCTATGTCCATCAGCACTTTCAGTCTGAACTCCTATTCACATGGAATAATTTTTTGCAGAATTATTTTGAATGAATTATCGTGAGCATATTTTAGGCAGAACATCACCTTTTGGGGTGAGAGAGGGTTTGTGCTATTGAGCTATATAATGAAAACTTAAATGTTGATTGTGATGTAGGGTAAGAACATAAGAACGGCCGTACTGGGTCAGAACAAAGGTCCATCCAGCCCAGTATCCTGTCCACCGACAGTGGCCAATGCCAGGTGCCCCAGAGGGAGTGAACCTAACAGGTAATGATCAAGTGATCTCTCTCCTGCCGTCCATCACCACCCTCTGACAAACAGAGGCTAGGGACACCATTCCTTACCCATCCTGGCTAATAGTCATTAATGGACTTAACCTCCGTGAATTTATCCAGTTCTCTTTTAAACCCTGGTATAGTCCTAGCCTTCACAACCTCCTCAGGCAAGGAGTTCCACAAGTTGACTGTGCGCTGTGTGAAGAAGAACTTCCTTTTATTTGTTTTAAACCTGCTGCCCATTAATTTCATTTGGTGGCCCCTAGTTCTTATATTATGGGAACAAGTAAATATCTTTTCCTTATTCACTTTCTCCACATCACTCATGATTTTATATACCTCTATCATATCCCCCCTTAGTCTCCTCTTTTCCAAGCTGAAAAGTCCTACCCTCTTTAATCTCTCCTCATATGGGACCCGTTCCAAACCCCTAATCATTTTAGTTGCCCTTCTCTGAATCTTTTCTAATGCCAGTATATCTTTTTTGAGATGCGGAGAACACATCTGTACGCAGTATTCAAGATGTGGGGGTACCATGGATTTATATAAGGACAATATATAAATCTTATTCTCTATCCCCTTTTTAATGATTCCTAACATCCTGTTTGCTTTTTTGACTGCCGCTGCACACTGTGTGGACGTCGTCAGAGAACTATCCAGGATGACGCCAAGATCTTTTTCCTGATTAGTTGTAGCTAAATTAGCCCCCATCATATTGTATGTATAGCTGGGGTTATTTTTCCCAATGTGCATTACTTTACATGTATCCACATTAAATGTCATTTGCCATTTTGTTGCCCAATCACTTAGTTTTGTGAGATCTTTTTGAAGTTCTTCACAGTCTGCTTTGGTCTTAACTATCTTGGGCAGTTTAGTATCATCTGCAAACTTTGCCACCTCACTGTTTACCCCTTTCTCCAGATCATTTATGAATAAGTTGAATAGGATTGGTCCTAGGACTGACCCTTGGGGAACACCACTAGTTACCCCCCTCCATTCTGAAAATTTACCATTTATTCCTACCCTTTGTTCTCTGTCTTTTAACCAGTTCTCAATCCATGAAAGGATCTTCCCTCTTATCCCATGACAACTTAGGATATGTACTATTTTCATATTTAGTTCACATATGCAAGTAATGTAATGAGACAAGTGTCTGCCAGAATTCAGTGCTCTAGCTTATTTGACTCTTTACTTCTCCTTTCAGACTACCTACGAAGGTGCCAATTAATAAAATTTCTAATGGTGATTTTTGGTGCTAAAATTAGACAAAATGATCGAAAACCATTCAATTCCTTTCAAAAAGTCACAAAAACCAGATATCTGTTAACAGTAACTTTTTAAAATAGTTCCCACAAATGCATATGCATAGAAACTATTTTCTCATAACATTTTATCTTAGCAATGTTGAGTCACATCAAAACTGGAGTTAGGCTGTTTTAATGTAAAGGAGAAAATTAACATGGGGAACTATTGCAAATAAATGGGAGATTTATCAGAATTAAACTAGCATTATAATACAAAGAGTTAAAGTCCTTTACCAACATAAATATATCTGCTGGTTTTTCAAAACTAAAAAAACCTTGCTCATATCCCTTAAATTGTCTGCCTCTTACTTACTCTTACGGGAGCTCGAGGGCCAGATAAAAACGTCTGACGGGCCAGAAGCAGCCCATGAGCAGTAGTTTGCCCACCCCTGCTCTAAATCTTAGGTAAACCAGATTTGCAAATCGTAGGGACAAAAATAGGTTATCAACAGAGATGACTAAAAGTGTGGCTCTGGAGCCAGGTCTAGACCACCCCAAATTTTCTGGGTGTTTTATGGAGGGTTTTCATTTGATCACTTAAAAAGATGGAGAAAGCTGCAAAATTTGCACTTAGAGCTGTGTTTGGATTTCAAACATGTGCAAACTAGGAGTTGTTCAGAGCTGGAGATTTAGTTCTGACCCATCTCTTTCTCAAGCATTTTGATTTTTAATCCAAGTGCTAGATCATTCTTGACATCATCCCCAAAGATTGTACCTTGATAGCATGTTAATTGTTTGTCTTCCATTTCTCTCAACACTGCAATATCATACATTTTTGCCAGGTTTCAATTCAATAATTTATGGGGGGAAATTAGTTTACTATTTTAGTTCTTAGAACATGAGATTAGGATCCAAGGAGTTTTAATCCCAGGTTTCCTGCTGGTTTGCTGTATTACCTTGAGCAAGTTATTTATTATCTCTGTGTTCTGGTTTCCCCATTGGTAAAATGGGGACAATACCTTCGAACACTCAGTGGGATAGGATTATTTACTCAATCTTTATGCAACTCTCTAAACATGTAAAATGCTAAGTGTCATTAGCAGTTATTACCATTAAAGACCCATTGTTTCAAGCCAGATGACTTTTCAGTTGATGTCTTTTCCATTGTCTAACTTGACTGGAGTTAAAAGGTGTGTCTCACTTTTCTGCCTAAATGTTCCTATACACAGCTGTGAAACATTAGCAGATATGGATTACCCTGAGTCATCTTAAACTAAGAAGGGCTTTGTCTTTATAAAGTGAGTGAAGTGCATTTACCTCATGGTCTGACATTGAAGAAAACAAGAAGTTTGCAAAATTTTGGTGCATTACTCATATTCAAACTGTTTTAAGATCTGATGTTTGTGCCTAAACCTTTCATAAAAGGCTCCATATGTTGCAGAGTGAAATACTGTTATCATGTATGGAAAACCTGTCACATAGTTTAAAAAAAGGCATGGTGCAGTTGGAGAGTAAAAGAGAAAATACATAATTCTATATGATCTGCTCTTTACTCTGTCTCTTCCAGTTCATTCCAACTATAGGCTACAAATAACAGACCTTCAACTGTCTGCAACTGTCACTGATTTGTAACATTTGTTTTTAATCAAGATAAATTTGACTCTGATTTAAAGAGCATTCTAACCACTAACTCATGTATAAGTTCAGGGGGAGTGTTCAGGAAGGATGTTCTAGCTCTCCCCCTGGAGAACAAGATGAATCTATCATTGAGGAATTGCTTTAACTGGCACAGTGTAATTTCACTGAGAGATTATTTTGATTGAAGCAGTACTCTGCAAGTTGGCATTTTTGGACTAGCTGAGCTAGTAAAGTCTCTGGGCTGGAGTCATTTGGATGGGGCTAATCACTACACATGCATGAGTTTCACAAGCATGAAGGTTCACCCCTTGGGTAGCCCTTGTGAACCACACTGAACTATGAAAAGGAAATGGCCTTGAGCTTGACAAAATCAAAAGACAGACTCATAAAGTGCAGTCCCGAGAGTCCATAAGATGTTCCCTAGTTATCCAGCTGGTTCCTGTGGAAGCATGCAGCTAGGCTTTGCTTTAAAGCCCAATTTATATCATAGCATTAACACTAGAGCAGAGCAGGAAATTGTCTTCCTGTCCCATGAACATTTCTGAGATTTCAAAATTGTTTGTTCTGCCTGGGAACAAAATCAAGACCTTTCCATTTTTTTCATGGAAAAACAAGAAAGAGACACATATACCACCCTGCCCACCCCATAGCATAGTTAGTGATTAGGGCACTCCCCTGGGATGTGGGGCCCAGGTTCAAGTCCATACTCTGTTTGATTTGAACCTTAGTCTCCCACATACCAGATGTGTGCCTAGTAACTAGTATGAGTTGTGTCTTTCTCTATTGGCAGTGCTTAATGTTGTCTGAAAAATGGGGCAAAGGGTCTACCATCACCCACATCTGCCTGTCTAGCAATTATTTCGCTCCCACATTAGGTTTTCTGCCCTGGGCTCACCTCTGGAGCTCCTGAAGTTCTTCACCTCCCCTTCCACTCCCAGGTGTGGGCCAGCTGCAGCAAGGTCCCCTCTTCTGATTCCAGGCCAGGGGTTGCAGGGAGGTACAGGGAGCAGAGGAGCCATCCGTTTGCTCACAGGAGGGAGGAGGGAGCAGAGCTGACCTGGGCTCTTTCTGCCTCCCCCTTCTCCAAGGAGAATGATGTTGGCTTCTGAGGGGAGGGAGGGAGCTCTGCCTGCTTCCTGCAACAGCTCTGACTGGCTGCTCTTCCCCAGCAGCTGGGCAAGTGGGAAAAGCAGCCAATCAGAGTGGGGTTTCCCTTATGCAATACAAAAACTGTATTGCAAGTGAGCCCCTCAGCGACCTGGCTCACATTTTAGAAATTTTATCTTCCGGGTCTGTGACCCATTGTGTACCAGAGCACTTTAAGCACCGCTTAGTGGGTATGTTGTGGTGGGTCTCGCTCTCTCTCTCTCTATCTGATTTTGAGCAGAAATTCCATCCTTGGCCTGAGCCCTCTTCCCAATGAAGTTTAGTTAAAACTGACTCTTTCTCGTGAAAAGCTTTGATTTAAACAAGTTGCCACTTTTTGAGTGGGAAAAAAAAGTTTTGTCAAAAAATTCTTAACCTGCTCTAATTATTACCTCCAGAGTTGAGTCAATGACACAAAGAAGTTTGGAGCACCATTTTCTCTCTTCTTAGGTTCTAGTCTTCTGTGTTTCTGCATGTGACTGTGCTAAAGGATCTGACTGATATATTTCCTCTTATTTTATGGAGAGTAACTGCGAGGAAAATATAATTCTCACCATTAGGTCACCTGTGTCAAGAATACCACATATGTTAGAAAATTGGGAACTATTTCTCATCTCCACCTGCAGCACATAAGGGAACTTATGAATGATATGCAGTTGCCAGACTCCATACTGTTCCCTACGGATACCCTCCCACTGACTTGTGTTTTGAACTGTCATTTATATGGCCTTAAATGTTATATAGATTCAAAACTGACTCAGGAAACTGAAGGCAACATGTGTGAAGAGGTAAACCATTCCCAAAGTTTTGCAAGTGACTTCCCCATCATAATAATTAGCTAGAGAGATCTGTGTACTGTGACTGTATACAACAGTGCTTCCTCACCACAGCACTGACTACAAATAGAAATTGCACAAGATCTGCTGTCTATAAGGCAAGAAATAACTACCATTATCTGCCCCAAAAAACTCTTGAACCTTGCCAGTTCCAAAACTGACTTACAGAAAACTCCTTACAGCTAAGAAGTTAGGGAATAAAAAAAAAATTGAGCCACTGCAACCATTTCCTTTTAACTACTGCTATACACATTCTAGCACCTTCTCCCACATAGATCACCATGGATGTTCAGTGACTTATCCCTGGTTGCTATTTGGTTGTAAAATGCTGGGATTCATAGTCCCTGGGGTATATGGATACTTTAGGCTTCTTTATCAGGGTATTCTGGGAAGGGGGGCAGGATTTATAATCATATCTCTATGGTCTTGAGGGAAGAAAATGAGGAAGGAACTGTAATTTCTGTTTTCTCCACGGAAAGAGGTTGGGCCACAGTTAGAAGTAAAGCTGAAGTAACATGAAGAGACTAAAGAGTCCTGGAATGGGGAGGGGTGGGTAGGAGTTTGGTGACCCTTTGGAAGCTTGGGGGGAAATCTCTTTGGAATGACTGCCTAGTGAACATTTGTGAGCTCCTGGGATTTTGTGTCAGGAGTCCAGAGTGGGAGAGAGACCTGAAATGAGATGGGAGAAACATATGGGGTGAAGAAGTCATGTGGGCTTGAGACCCTGAGTAGGCATCTGCTTACTCTTCCAGGACCCAAGGTTGACACTTACGGGCAACATACGGGAGGCAAACTTCCCTTCACACCTTCACCGAGACCAGGTGGAAACTGAAGGCTCTCTGCGAATGAGAAGCCTGCAATCAAGGTGAACACTGGGGAAGGAAACTTTTGACATGAACTCTCATTATGCCAGAAGGCAGGGGAAAGAGTTTTAACTTATCTGGAGGGTTACATTAACATACTGGTGAGGGAAACTGAGACAGCAACAGAGATTCATAGAAAAAGGTATAGAACAGAGAGTAGAAGGAGGCCATTGGAGTGGCTAATTTGGGTGGATTGAAAAGGGTGAGAGGAAATAATTAAGGAGAGCAATGAGGTAATTCCTGCAAGAACTGTACAAGCTGGCCAACATTTTTACACCTGATTGCTTAAAATCTGTCTCCTAAATCTATGTCTAGATACCTAAATAAGTGGTTTGATTTTTTTGCACATGCAGGGCACCCACAAATCCTGATGAAGTTAGGGAGAGCAGCCCGTGCTGAGCATCTTTCGAAGTCAGGCCATGTTTATTTAGGTGGCTAAATATGGATTTAGTAGCCTAGCTTTGGACCCTAGCTTTGAAAATGTTGGCCATTGTAAACATATTAGTGTCACTTGTCCATGTCTTGTGATTTCTCACCAAAGGGAAAAACACACTTCCTGAGTGTGGGCTTTTAATCATTCAGCTCAATGAAGCTTTCAATTGGCTAACAGTAAACTCAGTTTTAGGAAATAATTACTATGATCTTCCTCTCTCTTAATCGAATGAGCACCCACCTCTTGAGTCTGCAAAACTGACTTGGAAGTTTGGGAAGAGAGGTGCACTCTTAAGACTCCACGCATATCCATTTTGTGTCATAGCCAGAAATATCACATAATAAGAAAAGTCTCTCTCATGGTGCAAGCCAAAAAACTGAAGAAAAATGTATGTAAATATTTCATAATGCAAAGGTCTTTGGTTTAAGTGCTGTTTAAAGTGGGTGAAGTATTAGAGAATTTGGACTATATGTGTACATATATTTCATATTCACCCATCTCTGTGGCTTGCCTCCTATTACAAAGTTGGCATTTCAAAAATTTGCACCCTCTGACCCAGTTGTTTTGAGAGTTGCTAGAGGCTTCAGAAAAGGTTGTAATTTTCTCAGTAAGTTGCAATTTATATTTTAATTTTGCACTTAAAAAAACTACATTTAATAGTAACACACCTTAATAATATGTGTCCTTACTCTTGTAAGGCATTTTCCATGGAACAAACACTGTGTTGATTTACACTCACATGCCAAAAAAAATTAAATTAAATTGAAGGCAGTTGGATTGAGCAAGGCTGTAAATCAGCACCGTATTTTTATGCATTACCTTCACCCCCTCATTGTACACTAGCCATCAGAATGAATTATCACAGGCTTCTGGAACATGATATCTCCAGGACGTTGGTGTTTCTGAGAAAAGAGAGTTTATATTAAAAATCAATGCCTATAATTTGTTTTTCCTCTATTAAAAATATTACTAGAGGCAGAGTGATTGCTAATGATGCTCACTGTGTAATCTGATTTCTCCGTACACCTGAATACTAGTTCAGAAGCAAACATCCAATTTTATTTTAAAAATGTAAAAACAGATTTGAGCTTTTGCCATTCGCCATAGCCTAGGGGATTCCAATCACATTTGGAACACTAACTAAAATGAAGTTGGGTTCCTCTCTGATAAAACCCTGTTAGAAGTAATCCTTACTACTGCAGGTAGACAAAATAACTTCCTATAGCCTCAGTGAGCCTGATACAGAGTATCAAGCAGTTCAGCTGTACTGTCCAAGCTGAGAGTTTAAGGACACTAATTGGGTGACTGTAAGATGCTGCTTCTCTCTTTTAGTCAGTTCAAGTGTCCAGCATCTGGAATGTGAAAGTTTCCAGACTGTCAGAAAGTAACATGTCACAGGCACCCCATGACTCTCATCATTCTGTGATCTGACCCCGTCAACTCTAGATATACCATTTCTTCATGTCAGCCACAGCAAGGATCCTTTAGGTGGAAATGTTGCTGGGTACCTCTGCTGACAGAATAAATTGTTTGGGATGAGCTGTCTGAAGGATTTATTAATGTTTTTATTAGCCGAAATGATACAGATAGGGTTTTTTTTTGCTATTCTGCCTCACCACCCTGTTTTTTCACTGCTATTTGTGGTCATGTCACTTAAACATACTTTGTCATGGTAAGGTTTCAGAGTGGTAGCCGTATTAGTCTGTATCAGGAAAAAACAACGAGGAGTACTTGTGGCACCTTAGAGACTAACAAGGTACAGAGACTTCTGGGTACAGAAGACAGAGCCAGAAGGGTACCCAGAAGTCACCCACTACAGGACAGGCCCAACAAAGAAAGTAACAGAACGCCACTGGCCATCACCTACAGCCCCCAACTAAAACATCTCCAACGCATCATCAAGGATCTACAACCTATTCTGGAGGATGATCCCTCACTCTCACAGACCTTCGGAGACAGGCCAGTCCTCGCTTACAGACAGCCCCCCCCCCCAACCTGAAGCAAATACTCACCAGCAACTACACACCACACAACAGAAACACTAGCCCAGGAACCAATCCCTGCAACAAACCCCGTTGCCAACTTTGTCCGCATATCTATTCAAGGGACATCATAAGTGGAGCTAACCACATCAGCCACACCATCAGGGGCTCATTCACCTGCACATCTACCAATGTGACATATGCCATCATGTGCCAGCAATGCCCCTCTGCCATGTATATTGGCCAAACCGGACAGTCTCTACGCAAAAGAATAAATGGACACAAATCAGACATCAAGAATTGTAACATTCAAAAACCAGTAGGAGAGCACTTCAATCTCTCTGGACACTCAATAACAGACTTAAAAGTAGCCATTCTTCAACAAAAAAACTTCAAAAACAGACTTCAGGGAGAAACTGCAGAACTGGAATTACTTCGCAAACTTGACACCATCAAATTAGGCCTGAATAAAGACTGGGAGTGGCTGGGTCACTACAAAAAGTAATATTCCCTCTGTTGATATTCACCCCTTCTTGTCAACTGTTGAGAATGGGCCACATCCACCCTGATTGAATTGGCCTCGTTAGCACTGACCCTTCCCCCTCCACCCCCCCACTTACTTGGTAAGGCAACTCCCATCTTTTCATGTGCTTTGTATTTATACCTGCGTACTGTATTTTTCACTCCATGCATCTGATGAAATGGGTTTTAGCCCACAAAAGCTTATGCCCAAATAAATGTTAGTCTCTAAAGTACCACAAGGACTCCTTGTTGTTTTTGTCACATTAATTACTGTAATTATTGCTGCTGTATACAGACCCTCTCCCTGTTTGACTCCAGATACTTTTTTTTCTTTCTTTCCAACTGACCTGATTTTGCACTTTGTGTTAGGACTTGGTGTGGAAAATTGCAGGGATCTGATTTTGAGGGGAAGTTTGGTGTCTCCGTTTTCAGATATCTCTTGTAGAGGACCTCAGAGTGCCCTATTTGAAGGGAAGTTCCTTTATGGTCCAGGGCTCCCACTCTCACATGAAGGTGTATTTTTTGGGGAGGGAGCAGAGCTTGGTATTTCAAATTTGGAGGAGAGGGGGCAGGAAATCAGATTTTCTTGAATATGAAACAGACCCCTTGCAGACGCTAAACAATCTCTCTCTCTCTCTCTCTCTCTCTCACACACACACACACACCTTGCTGTCTCCAGGTGCATGCAGAGAGAGCCACCTATTAGTAGATTCCCACAGAAGAGCCTGAGTCCTTAGGTTTATCTTTAATTGTTTTGTTACCTTTTTTTATTGTGAAACGTGACTTTGCTTCTTTCCTGGTCATTTGTACGAATTTCCCATAATGTTCTGCACCGAGGTGATTTTTAACATCCTCGTCTTCCTTCTCTAATTATGGTTGTTCTGTTGATCATTAACCAATAGAGTTGCTTAGTTACTAATGTTGACAATCCCTTGAACCTTCATCAATATTTAACTTTTAATATAGAGGGGTAACAGTCCTTTGCTGGTGATCAAACTCAATGTGCTGCATGTTTTATAGTGTAGTCACCAAATCCCATCTCTTTCTGAAATGTCTAAAATACCTTAAAATGCAAGGGGGAAATTCTGGTTTTTAAGGTAACTGTAAAGAAGGCAGGTCCCTCTGCTATCTTCTGGCCTATTTGGAAATAGCTTGTACTGAAAACTGAAGTGCAATTCAATAGCTGCGTTAAAAAATATCTGACTATGTGCAAAATGCAAAAGCAATCCAGTCCACAGAGGATTTAAATATTAATGCTGGCCCCACAAAATAAGATATGGAGTCTCACAGCCATAAGGCCAACACTTTTTTGTTCAGTGAATTAAAAACCAAACCAAACACTATAGGTCATGTGCAATTACCCAGAAGGTCAGACAAAAAGCTATTGAGTGAAACCCGTAGCCAGTGTGGGTTGCTGGGGAAGGAATCTCACTTAATGGAACCCTGCAGCACAAAAACACAGAACTGTTTTATGATAACCTTGGAATGTTGGTTAAGAAACGTAAGATGCTTTTGCTCTGAGCTACTGCCTCTACATTTCTCCCATTTACCGTGGAGTCAGTCTCCTTGAATGAAAGCTTTGACAATTTCTCTATAAATTGCACTCCCTGAGAGGTCCCCTGCAGCTCGTCCGTTTGTTCTCCTGGGGTTTTGAAAGCTGCACACTGTGGACGCCTCCATCCCTTCTCTATTTGTCCTTTTCTTATTGCTTTCTGAAACAACGATTATTTATTTATTTGTTTGTTTGTGACTGTCCAAAGGATTAGGGCTGAATAAAACTAAAGACCACCAATTTTGCCACAGATGCTAACCAGATGACTTTCTCCCCCCTCCCCCAAATCTCCAGCCAACACTATTGTCACCAAAGTAATGTAATCTTTAGGTTTATTCCCTTCAACTCAATTGGTTTAATATGGGTTTGTGTTTTATGGCATTAGAGGTCAGAGTCTGACCTCAGTTACATGGCAGTAACACTTTTCAATGGAGTTACTGCAGTTTTTGTTAATGAGATTGGCGTCTAGTACAGTATTCTGAAAAGGAGCTCTTTATCTGGCTTGAAAAGTACTGATACTCTGCAGGGCAGGATGCTGGCTATTGGCTAAAAAACCCAAAGGGGACAGCAAATAAATCCTAATATTTATATTTACCAACAAGACACTTTGAATTGCATTTCAAAAAGAGCTATAAACTAGAACTGGTCAAAAAATAAGTGTATTTTTTCCATGGAAAAGTCCAACTTTTCAGCAAAATATCAAACACCAAAACATTTTCATTCAAAATGGCATCTCCTGGGAGCTATAGTTACACTCCCATTCTCCTCTATGGGCCAGGCTCCCAGTCAGACTATATCTCCCATGGTCCACCAGTTTCTCTTCTCCTGGTGAGGGAATATGTGGTAGGAATCACTTGCCGGGGTGCATTATGGGAGATGTAGTCCAGCCAGAGATCCTAGCCCACAGAGGGAAAAGGGGTAAATAAGACACCCAAATTACAACTCCCATGAGGCATCATGGCACCATATTTTAATCAAAATATTTCTGCTTTTAGCTGTTCAGGTTTTTTTGATAAAATATCAACATTTTTCTGATGAAACCACTTTTTTTTTAAAAAATTTCATTTTGTCAAAAACCCCCATTTTCCAATGAAAAATAGTTTTGATGGAAAATTTTTACAAGCCCAACTATTCACTTTCTGTAAGTTAACAGCCCTTTTGGAAAGCTTCAGCAATTTCTGTAGAATTTTCCATTCTTTTTACTCTCCCATGACTTGCTACTTTGAGCTGAAAGAGTTACATAGCCACAGAGTAGCCACATAATTCCTACACAACTCTTTGAAGATGAGAGGACTATGTTGTCCTAGGCAGGAAAGTAAGAGTATGGCAGGTTGAAATAGAAGGATCTATTCATGGGCTGAGATTTACTTCTGGAAAACAAAGGGAGTGCAAACTTGATGTGACAACTGAAACATGTCTGATTTCTCAAGAGATTTTGGTGCCACCATGTTGCTTCCGCTTCAGATCATAGAGCTCAATTCTGGACTCTTGCACCTGTGCAATCCCACTGGCTGTTTATGTAACTCCGACAGACCCCCGTCTGTCAGTGGGCAGGATCAAACCTGGGATTTCTGGAGCTAAAGGTATGAGCCTCTACTGCAGGGGTAGGCAACCGATGGCACGTGTGCCAAAGGCGACACGCAAGCTGATTTTCAGTGGCACTCACACTGCCGGGTCCTGGCCACCGGTCTGGGGGGGGGGGGGGTGTCTGCATTTTAATTTAATTTTAAATGAAGCTTCTTAAACATTTTAAAAACCTTATTTACTTTACATACAACAATAGTTTAGTTATATAATATAGACGTACAGAAAGAGACCTTCTAAAAACGTTAAAATGTATGACTGGCACGCGAAACCTTAAATTAGAGTGAATAAATGAAGACTCGGCACACCACTTCTGAAAGGTTGCCGACTCCTGCTCTACTGCATGAGCTAGAAGCCACATGGTTGCTAGCTAAGGCTGTAGCATACTCATTAATCTCTAAGTGGTCTCAGTGCCAGTAGATGGGACAGAGCACCACACCCAGGAGGTGTGTGGGTTACATATGCATGAAACTGAGGGCCCATAATGTCTACATTTTCATAAAGTATTCCTAAAACATCACAGCCCGGTTCAGATGCCTAATGAGATGCCAAGGGCAGTGTACATCTCAGACTATTGGGTCCCAGTGCTAATGGACAACTGGGCCAGTGATAATGAAACTGGGGTTTAGTACAACTCATGGTCCAAGGAGGGTCACAACATGTACAAATGAAAAGGATGCAGTCAGTGGTGTACCAATGCCTAGTATAAAGATTATGGTAAAACAAGAGAGTCCAGACTACCAGACACAATCTCTGACGTACCAGAGCTGCAAGGCTTCCTGTCTTTCAGAAGACCTTCTTATTATTTGTTGTATTTTATGAACTCAAACTCTGGGTTCCCACGCTCAGCTATCCTTTGGCCAAATGCAAGGGATGCTCAGAGAGAACAAAAATGGTATTTTTCCTCATCAAAAACAAAGCAAAAATGAAAATCAGTCCATTAATAATTTCCTTGTCTTTCAGCTCTGGGTCTCCAGCCTGAGACAGAGATCTATGTGTAAGCTGCCAGGGTGTGGGCAGCCTACCTAGTGGGTAGGACCTTGCCTGGTGGTTGCAGTGGCAGTTTGGAGTAATGGTAGGTGTCGATCCAGGAGTCAGGTACTGGGCTCAGGGTGAAGCCAGAGTCAGGGTCAAGGAGCCAAGCCAAAGGTCAGAACCAAACTCCGAATCAGGGGCAGGGCTGTGAGGCAAAGACTGGAACAAGGGGCTGAAACCAAGAGCAGGGCACGCACAGCTGCAGGCATGGTACACGGTCAGGTGATGCTGTGCTGCTGCCACTGCAAGGCTCAAGTAGCTGTCTGCAGCTTCCTTTCCCAAACGGGGGAGACAACCATTTGGAGAAGGTCTCATTGGGCCCAGCTGAACTTGCTGGGGCACCTAGTGACCCGGCTCAGGCCAGCTCTGTTCCTGATACTACATGGTTATAGTTCTGAAACTGTCCAAGCTGCCGACCCTCCTTCCTTTCAGTCAGAAATCTTCATTAGCTAGTCACCTGATAACAAACAAGATAAAATAAGCTTTAAAAAAAAAACCTCCAACAATCCGAGCCTGAGCTAGAGAGCCATGATGGATGAACCTACAAAGTGTCACAGGTCCAGTTTGGCTTGAACATTTTCCTGGATCTTATTCTGGAGCTTATTTGGCCAGGGAGTTAGGTTAAAAATCCAAGGACAGGCTTTCCTGTAAGATTTCCAGGTCTTCCTGACATTAGCTGTGTCTGATTTTTAATGTGAGGATAACTTTTCTTGTGGTATTTTGATATTTCTGCCTCTGGTCTCAGCCAAACCAGAGTAGTTGAAAACAGTACAAGACTCATGATTTTGAATTTTTCGAAAACTCCCATTAGGTCCCTTTTACTGAATGTGAACTCTTCGCCCATCTGTAATTGAACTGGCTGCATGTTGTCGCCTAATCATATAGGGTCAACACGTCAGAGGCTTACCAGGGCATCCAAATCCCCATTCAGGTGCTTAGTTTGAGCCCACGTGTGCTCCGGTCCCACTCCCAGTTTTCAAAGTAGGGGTCTGGGATTGCACAGTCGGTTTGTGCTGGAAGAGGTGTGTGAGAAAATGAGCTGGGCTGTGAAGATGGCCATGGTAATAGATGTGCATGAACTATATTTTCAGACTCGTGCAGATAGGCCCATTCAAGTTGATTTAGACATGTGCAAATGGCTGAAGCAAAGGAGTAAGTAAGGAGATTCAGGTCAAGGTGGATTCCAAGCAGCTCTCTGACTGTAGCTCCAAAGAAGCAGCAAATGAAGCTGAGTAATAAGCAGCACCAACAGTCATGGCCAAGTTATCAGGCATGTGTAATAGATGTATGCCTAGTCCTGCTATACTGCTGTCATGAGGGTAAAGTGCTTCCCAATCTACTCCTCCAGATTAGCCACGAGATTAATGAACACAGACCCTTTGCCATGGCACTGGTGTAGCTCCCACTGCCTCTCCACAGCTCCATGGTATCAGCTGGCAAGATCCGTTTCAAAAGTTCCATGATGAATTTATCTGCAGACCATCGGGTGGCAGAGTTTGCTGACTGAGAATGGCACATTCAAAATGGTGGTATGTGGTAGTGCGTTCCCATTCAGGGCATGATATCCCCACGGTTTGTCTGGCCCTGACCTGATCCATATTCATCCCTATCATGCCCTTCCCTCCACCACGCAATGGACACTAAGAACTCTTAAAAGGTTGGGGGGGGGGAACAAATTTTAGGGGACCGTATTTTACTGAGCTCCCTGGCCAAAGAAATTTTATGTCTGGTGTGAAGTCCAAGAATGAGTGTGCCTGTTCCACAGGAAATTAAGAGTCAGTGCACGTATGTGAGGTGTGAGGGAGGGGTGGTGTTACTTTTTAAAGGTACAGGACCAGCCACATTGGTTAGCTCTACACTTATGAAAACTTGCCACTTTTGACCTTTATGTGGTGAAAACTGTCTCCAATATCTCACTGTTATCATCCACTTGTGCCAAGTAGTAAGGTGCCCCTTGTCCCACTACAGTATCTCTTGCAAGCAGCTACAAAATGAGGTGATGCAGATAGTCTTATTCTGAGCTGTAACTGTCCTGGAGATACTGGGGGGAGGTGTGGGCAGTAGTGCCAAATGGCACACACGAGCTCTTTTTCAAAATCCCAATGTGATGCATGCAGCCAGGATCTGTATGAGCAGTCACATTTTGGCCATGCTCCATTCTGTCCTCTTTTTCAGACTGCCCAAACCTGCATGTTTCTTTTTGAAAAGAATCTCCCTTCTACGCTGCAGAAAGTAGATACAAGTTCAGGTCTCAAACTCATTCCCGTGCCCATGTGCACCCATGTGAGATTCTTTGAAATTCTGATGTGGAGGCTTCTGCAGCATTTTGGCTGCTGTTCAGAGGAGAGAGAGAGAGTGTCTGTGTCCCCAGAAGGAAGTTCCTTCAAATATAATTCTGTTGTGAAAGGAAATATATATACACACATACACTATCTCTCTCATATATAAATAATATACACACACACACGTGCACACATACACATGCTTCCTTTCACATCAGAATTGTATTTGAAGGAACTGCCTGATGGTGCATTAGAGGGTAGAGGAAATCCTGATCAGAGGCTTAACAACTCATAGCACAGGGTGTTTTTCTTCTCTTTTTTAAAAATATGATACTGAAAGAATTTCCTAGACTTTCCTGTGAAGTTTAGTGAAACATTTTCTGGCACTGAAAATGGTTTATGGATTCCCGCAACTTTTCTAATATCTTTGATCTGGAATTGGGACTATTCCAACAAATACATTCTTTGTGTATGATGCATTGTATTTCTTTTTCACCTGGTCATTTTCTTTCAACTCTTTCTCCCCTTAGACAATAGTTTTTATTTAACTCATGGATAACTTTATTCTGGTCATCTTGAAATGTTTTGCACCCAACAATTTCTTTTATGCATTGCTTCTCTTGTCTTATCAAATGCAAGAAATTAAAGCTGGTAGATAGGGAGCACAAAACAGAGAGGTTCGGAATATTTACTGCTACTGAGTTGGGGATGAGGAGGACAGCAATGGGTATAAAACTTAGGCCATGTCTACACTGGCAGAGTTACAGCGCCGCTCAGAGAGCACTGAAGGGAAATCGCTGTTGTGTGTTCACATTGTCAGCTGCCTGCGCAATAGCATGTTCACACTTGTGGCACTTGCAGCGATATTCACAGCGGTGCACTCTGGGGAGCTATCCCACAGAGCATTTCTTCCTCTTCTGTCGCTAAGAGTTGTGGGAAGACGAAGGGGGGGTTGAAGGGCATCATGGGTATTGTCCCAATGCCCCGTGATGCATTGCTTCTCATCCCAGCAATCCCCGTGCTTCCGACCGCATTTGGCACCATCTTTCAATGGTTTGTGTACTGCGTGCCCTGCCTCTTCGGGCTGCAGGAATGGATCCTGACCAGTATGCTGCTCGCTCTGACCAACACTTCACGAGTGGCAATGGAGTTATTCCTTAAACTACAAAGGCAAGAGGAGTGTGACATTGATCTCGCCACGCGTAGTAGCTACGACACGAGATTGCTTGTGGCATTCACAGAGGTACTGGCCACAGTGGAACTCCGCTTTTGGGCTCAGGAAACAAGCACTGAGTGGTGGGATCACATCGTGATGCATGTCTGGGACGACGAGCAGTGGCTGCAGAACTTTCGCATGAGGAAAGCCACATTCATGGGACTGTGTGATGAGCTCGCCCCAGCCCTGCGGCACACGGACACGAGAATGAGAGCTGCCCTGCCATTGGAGAAGCGCGTGGCGATTGCACTGTGGAAGCTGGCTACTCCAGACTGCTACCAACCAGTTGCTAACCAGTTCGGAGTGGGAAAGTCGAGCGTTGGACTCATGTTGACAGAAGTGTGCAGGGCCATTAATCACATCCTGCTCCGAAAGACTCCGGGCAACGTGCGTGACATTGTGGATGGCTTTGCACAAATAGGCTTGCATAACTGAGGAGGGGCAATAGATGGCACGCATATTCCAATTCTGGCACCAGGCCACCTAGCCACCGAGTACATTAATCACAAGGGGTATTTCTCAATGATTCTCCAGGCGCTTGTGGATTACCATAGGTGGTTCACAGACATTAATGCAGGCTGGTCCAAAAAGGTACATGACGCACGCATCTTTTGGAGCACTGGCCTGTTCAGGAAGCTGAAAGCTGAAAGATCTTCCCGGACCAAAAGGTCACCATAGGGGAAGTCAAAATGCCCACTGTGATCCTGGGAGATCCCGCCTACCCCTTAATGCCGTGGCTTATGAAGCCATACATGGGGAACCTTGACAGCAGCAAGGAGCGGTTCAACAACAGGCTAAGCAAGTGCAGAATGACTGTTGAGTGTGCTTTTGGCCATTTAAAGGCCTGCTGGCACTGCCTCTATGGGAAGCTGGACCTGGCCAATGACAATATTCCTATGCTTATAGCCGCGTGCTGTACGCTCCATAATATTTGTGAAGGGAAGGGTGAAAGCTTCACTCAGGGCTGGACCCCAGAGGGTCAGTGCCTGGAGGCTGAGTTTGAACAGCCAGAGACCAGGGCTATTAGACGGCGCAGCATGGGGCCATAAGGATCAGGGATGCCTTGAGGCAGCAATTTGAAGCTGAAAGCCACTCATATTTGTTGCTATGCTCGGGAGTGCAGTGCTTGTAATGCTAGGAGGTGATTGTGATTGGTGCAGACAATGCAATATGAAGGTTTAACATAATTATCTGTTGCTTTGCAGGGCTCTGTTTGCTTTCAATTAAGAGAATAAAGATTGCTTTCAAACCCACACAATTCTTTATGAAAAAACAATAACCGCAGGAGAGAGCCAAACAAAAAAAAACCCATCGTGGTGAGGGGGATGGGGGAAGGAAAGGTCCCAGGAGCAGGTGGGGTCCCGGGATGGCTAAAGATTTGTGTATGTCCAGGGATCATATCGAACCTTCTCCTTCGGAGTACAATGCAGCGGGTACTGTACTTCAGCAGGGCTAAACTGCAGAGGGACGGGTGTTGAGTGCAGTGGGTACTGGGAGTCCGCCGTGCTGGACTGTGAGGGGGAGAAGTGGAATGCCGCGGGTATAGACTGGAGCCAGGAGGTTGATAAGAGTGCTGGTGGTGTCTGGGGGGAGCATGGGAAAGAGTTTTGCGATAGCAACTGCAGGGGAGGGCGGGCGCGGAGCTGCTCGGTTTGCAGAGCTAGTATCGCCTGCAGCATGTCTGCTTGGCGCGCCATAACCTTTAAGAGCTGTTACATGGCTTAATTCTGGTGTACCACGTTCTCCTTTCGGTCCCTCTTCTTGCTGACCCACCACTCCTTCAATTCCTGTTTCTCGGCGGCGGAGTGCATCATGACATCACGCAGAGAGTCCTCCTTAGTTCTTCTTGGCCGCTTTCTAATTCTGCACAGCCGTTCATCCACCGATACCAAAGAGGGAGGCTGGGCTCCCAAGGTCATCTCTGTGAAGTTAAATGCAACATTTTACAGAAGCAGTATTGTTTGCAACACAGAGAACACTGATACAGTGAGTTAAAACACAGCCAGTACTCACACACCTGTCACTAACTGGTTGACCCCAGGCAAGCACAAGTGAGCCACAAGACCCCCAAAATGGTGGGTAGCCACAGGGGCAGGGAAAATCACTCTTCCCAGACCCTGCTGTACACTGGGCATATGGCTCTTGGGGAGAGCCAGCACTGTAGGGGGGGGGGCTGATAATCATTCCTGTCCCCACACTTTCCACGGGCTGTGTTCATTATGGAAGATATCTCGCTGCTGAGGGTGAACAGGGAATCAAGGAAGGGTCTTCTCCAAGATTGCGGCTTCTGCCCTGGCCCCTATGTGGCTTGCCTGTGTGCAGCAATGGTTCCCCCCCCACCCCCGTGACAGCACAGTGGCACGGAAAAGTTACCGTTAATGGGGCAAGAAACAAAGCAGCTCTGCAGAAGAACCTGCAGCAGCAGATTGCCCAGTATCTCCATGAGAGTTTCCTGGAGATCTCTGTGGGAGATTCCCATGAAATAAGGGAGTCAATCAACAGCCTGCTCCGCCGCTCAGACTAGGCAGTGTGGTGGGAGACAAGCCTGCTTTCTGCAACCCTCCTGCCCCCAACAACTCGCTTTAGCGATTCCCAAAATCAAATCCACTTACCAGGGGCCTCCTCTCCTGTTTGCGCTTTGCCAACATCCGACAGCTGTGACTGGCTAGCCTCCTCTAGGGTAGAAAAGAGCTCCTGGCTGCACGCATCTCTGACATCCGAGTCGTCCTCTGCCTCTGGGTCCCCTTCCCTCTCCACATCCTCGTCCAAGATTTCCTCCTCCTGGCTCAGTCCACTCTCGATTGGCACACGAGCCACCGAAGTATCCATGGGGGCCTTTGCCGTGGAGGTGGGGTCGCCGCTGAGCATCACGTCTGGCTCTTTGTAGAACTGGCAGATTGTGAACGCAGCATCGGAGCGGCAGTTTGCCTCCCGTGCCTTGTGGTAGGCATTCCACAGCTCCTTCACTTTGACCCTGCACTGCAGTGTGTCCCGGTCATGGCCCCTTTCTGTCATGCATCGTGAAATGTGTCTGTAAGTATCATAATTCCTATGGCTGGAGTGCAGCTGGGACTGCACTGCCTCCTCTCCCCAAATGCTGATGAGGTCCAGCAGCTCGGCATTGCTCCAAGCGGGGAATCACCTGGTGCGTGGAGCAGGCGGGTCACCTGGAAAGAAGCGCTGAGACCGCTGCACGCATCACCAAGGAAACAGGAAGGGGACTTTCAAATTTGCAAAGGAATGTATGGGGTGGGGCTGACGGTTGGTTATCTGAGGGCAGGGCAGTAGAGTTCAAACCGATGACCAGAGAGGTGAGAACAGGCATTATGGGACACCTCTTGGAGGCCAATCGTAGCGCTGTAATCGACCACGGTGTCTACACTGGCACCACAGTGCTGTAGCCCTGGTGCAGAAAGCTCTATGCCTCTCATTGAGGTGGGATTTTTTTAAGTGCTGCAACTGCGCAGTTTCTGTGCACTAAGTGGCTTGGTAGTGTGTACATCTTGGGAGTTACACCACAGAAAGCTGCTTTACTGAGCAGAAACTTGCCAGTGTAGACAGGGCCTTAGAATCTGCTTTAAAGATGTTAGCACACATTGTTTAATAAGAATTACTGTGTTACTAAAGCAGTGCATCCCAGCAACAATACAGGATGCTCTTTTAGTGATCATTATACACCGATAGTCTGTGTGTGGCCCTTAGGATTGTCCCCTAGCAGTATAAGGGCAATCAATGTAGCTTCAGAATACAAAGCTGTACTCTAAATGTAAAAATAAATATTCCATGCCCAAAACGGTATCCAATATATCTAGCAAGGGACCTTCTGTTACACCAGACATTCCCCTACCATATTCAAATGGAGGGCTATAAAATTAGATGTAATAGAAATGGCAGTTTTAGATCATTAAAGAGCAAGCACAGAATGGCATAGAACTGCAGGAACATAAGACATTAGGTGGGATTTTGATAGGTGCCTACTGTGACTTGGGAGCACAAGTCCTATTGATTTAGCTTTTCCAGCTTACTTGAGCTGAAAAGGATTTTCCTCTCACGGCCTCCCACAAAGGATTAGATGTTCACCTGGATAATGAGAATGCCCACAGTTAGGGCAAAAGAAAATAAGAAAGGATATTAACCCTCATCCTTTGGGGCATAAGTCTTGATTTCAACGTGACGTGTGCTCCTAAGGTCTTGTCCACATGAACACTTACTTCATAGCAAGCTGAGGTGTAAATCTACCTTGCACTAGCTTGCCACGCATGTGGACCCTGCTGCCTTGTACTAAAAGTTCCTCAGTATGCTTTGATCTATCCTGCCATGCTAGGGAGTTTTTAAGTACACAGCAGCAGGATCCACATGGATCCACATGGATCCACTTGGTGTGCAACACACTGATGTGCACTAGAATTTACATCCCAGCTGCTGTGTACTAACACATCATATATAAAGCCCTTAGGCACTTTCCAAAATCCCCAAATTTAATGCTGCTTAGTTGCCTAGAAATTACTATGCATTTACTTTGCCCTGCTTTAGGAAAAATTAGTTCCAAATCCAAATCTTTTCCAGGTTATTGGCATAGCCCTAGAACCATCCTCAGTCTTCATCTGCTGCTGCTTTTACATTTACTCTTTCATCATTAAGCTTTTGTAGTAATTGAGTAGCAGAGGTCACACCCCAGACTCAAAGATTTTGTTCAAACAAAACACCGAGACTTCTGTAGGATGTAGGAAAGAAGCAATGATACATTCATGTAGAAAATCATTCTTGACACTGTAAAGGTCAGGGGAAATCAGTACCTTCTATCCCTTGACTATCAAAGATCCTTTCTTCTTGGCAGTTTTTAATATTCTCTCCTCTCACAATATAGTAAAATTACAGTGATCCCTACTGCATATCACACTTATGTTTTGACAAAAAAAAAAGTTATCACGTGTGTTTTTAATATTTTAAACCTAACTGGGCAAAATTTTACTTCTCCACGAAGTCTAACAATCAAGGTGATTCTTTATCTTCAGGAAGAGCCCAAATATTCCTGGCTCTGTCTTGCTTGAAAGGTATTCAGCTGTGCAGGCTGGCATCAATCCCTTCATTATTACTGTTTCTCAATATTGGATGCCATTTTATCTCCATCACATCTGCCAGCCATGCCTCTCCCCCTTCCCCCATGAATCACTGTATTATCCAAATCACAATATGTAACTGGAGGCATCTCCAAAGACTTTGCTGGAACTCTTCTGTGTAAAAAAGCCAATCTTGGTTCAGATTGTTGCATTTCTCTAAGAAAAGTTTTGTTTAAACTGTGTTGGGACTGGGAGTCCCAGTCAGATCTATTAACAGGGATTCCTTCTATCCTAGTAAAGAGGAGAGGATAGAAGTTGATTCAGGTAGGAACTGAAGAGAAACAGTCAAATGAAAAAGAGTCCCATTCAATTACATCACATAATGGCAGACAGCTAAATAGTGACCAGGGCCGNTTTTTTTTTTTTTTTTTTTTTGCTGCCTGGGGCAGCAAAAACCCTGGAGCCGGCGCTGATAGTGACACAAACAAATTCTAGAAGTCTAAATACTCAGATGGTATTAAATGAGGATATTGATATAATAGGCACCACAGACACTTGGTGGAATGATGATAACCAATGGGACACGGTAATACTAGGATACAATATATATAGGAATGACAGAGTAGGTCGAGCTGGTGGGGAGTGCCACTCTATGTGAAAGAAAATATTGAGGGAAATATAGTAAACATGACTCAAACTGTACCACAGAATCTCTGTAGACCAAAATTCCATGCTTGAATAATAAGAATATAGCACTATGAATATACTTTTGTTAGGGCCCTACCAAATTCACGGTCCATTTTGGTCAATTTCACAGTCATAAAAACCATAAATTTCATGATTTCAGCTTTCAGAGCTGGGCAGCCAGAGAGTGGCAAGTGCTGGCCAGAAGCCCAGCACTGAAGGCAGAGCCGTCGCCAGCAGCAGCACAGAAGTAAGGATGGTATGGTATGGTATGGTATTGCTACCCTTCTGCGCTGCTCCCTGCAGAGCTGAGTGCCTGGCCAGCAGACACTGCTCTCCGGCTGCCCAGCTCTGAAGGCAGCGCAGAAGTAAGGGTGGCAATACTATGACCCCCCCCTAAAATAACAGTGTGAACCCCTTGCAACTCCCTTTTGGGTCATGACCCCCAGTGTGAGAAACGCTGGTCTCCCCTGTGAAATCTGTATAGTATAGGGTAAAAGCACACAAAACACCAAATTTCACGGGGGGGAGACCAGATTTCACGGTCCATGATGCGTTTTTCATGGCCGTGAATTTGGTAGGGCCCTAACTATTGACCACCTGACCACAAAGGTGATGGTGATTGTGAAATGCTCCAGGAGATTAGAGAGTCTATAAAAATAGAAAACCCAATAATAATGGGGGGATTTCAACTATCCCCATACTAACTGGGTACATGTCACCTCAGGATGAGATGCAGAGATAAAATATCTAGACACCATAAATGACTGTTTCTTGGTGCAGCTGGTCCTGGAATCCACAGGAGGAGAGGCAATTCTTGATTCATTACTAAGTGGAGCTCAGGATCCAGTGCAAGAGGTGAATATTGCTGGACCACTTGGTTATAGGGACCATAACATAATTACATTTAACGTCCTGGGGGGGGAGGGGGGGAGACTAAAGAAGACCACCACAGTAGCATTTCATTTCAGTAAGGGAAACAACACAAAAATGAGGAAGCTAGTTAAACTGAAATTAAAAGGTGAAATGCCTGCAAGCTGCATAGAAACTTTTTAAAAACACCATAATAGATGCTCAAAGTAAATGCATACCCCAAATTAAAAAAAACACATAGTAAGAGGACCAAAAAGGTGCCACCGTGGCTAAACAACAAAGTAAAAGAAGTGGTGAGAGGCAAAAAAGGCATCCTTTAAAAACTGGAAGTCATATCTTACTGAGGACAATAGAAAGGAGCATAAACTCTGGCAAATCAAGTGTACAAGTATAATTAGGCAGGCCAAAAAAGAATCTGAAGAGCAACTAGCAAAAGTCACAAAAACTAACAGCAAAATTTTTTGTTAAGTACGTCAGAAGCGGGAAGCCTGCCAAACAATCAATGGGGTCACTGGACAATCGAGGTGCTAATGAAGCACTCAAGGAAGAAAAGGCCATTGCAGAGAGGATCACCACAGAGGATGTAAGCTACGGTGAAAAGACACTATGGGAGAGGGAGGGAGAGATTGGAGAAAACAGCCACTACCTTCTATCACCATATAAAATACATTGAACTAAAACTCATTTTAGAGGGTCTGTATGAGTGGAAAATGGTAAATATATTGTTTCTTTAAAAACAGGGATTGTCCTTCAAACACAGTCAGTTGATATGGATGCTTAATACATTTAAATCACATTTAATTCTGTGTCAGAGTTTAGCAATGTCATTGATTTTTGCTCTTCTATAAAGTATGGATAAAATAATCCAAATGCAATTTTTTAACATTCTAAATTTAATAAAAATTAAGGTCTTTCCAGAAGGTCTACCATGGCTGTTTACTAATCCACAACCATAATAATTGTCTTCATTGTTTGTTTAGCTATATTTTAAATGGGAATAATAGTTTTTCTAATCTCAAGTGCACCAAAATAATTATGCAGGTTTCAAAATACCACAATATTGGCTTAAATGTTTAAATATTTTTTCCAAAAATAATAGGTCTGGTGGTCTTTTTATTTGCCTTCTAGTTTCTGAGCCTTTAGAGTGCACTTCAGTCATATCTTCAGATTTTTTTTCTCTGCAACCACGAGGGTGAGAAACTTTTTTTTTTAATGGAAACTGAGTTATTTCCCATAATCACATGGCCCCCCAAGAGCTGGGTCTTTACGAAAAAACAAACGTCACAAGCCTCACTATAAAATTGTGGGATATGGCACTACTGTTTGAGGGATTTACATCTGACTGCTTTTTATAGGTGATAAAAAATTTGCTAGTGAAACCTGCACTAGCATCAGAAATAGATGTCTCTTGGTTTAGTTGGAATGAGAAAAAGGTTGAGCTGGATTTTTTTTGTTTTGCTAGAATGGACTTTATTTTAGTGGGTTGTCACTGTGCATTGTGTTGTCTTCATCTATTCTCTGAGATGTTTTGGTGAATTTCTTCTTCCTTGTTTTAGTGTCTTGCTGATTGAGTGAGTATTTCTGTGTTGGAGTATAGGGTTTCAAAAGACAAGAGGAGATAAAGGACACTCTTGGCCCTGTTTAGACTAATGGCTGTAAACTGGTTATGAACTGGAGCCTTTGCTTAGATACTGTGTGATCAGTAGCGGGATCCGAAACCACTGTTTAAACAGAAAAAAACTGCTACAATAATTCATCCAGGCTTCCACCAGTCAAAGTGCTAGAAATCCTACATTCCAAGGTATGCTAAGTTTGAAAACTTCAAAAGGAGCTTCTTCCTTGCCTAGACTTCAGCAAAAATTCAGGTCAGCGGCTGAGGGTTTGTAAATTAATAATCCTTGGATGGCACAGGAAGAGCCTTTACCAAAATTCATTTTTCCACCTTCCCTTCATCAGGAATATGTTGAAAAGTGGTTTGGAAAAGAAATTTTTTTTTAACGTGAACAACAATTCTGGGAATATACTGACTGAGAGACAAGGGCCAGAGAGAGCTCTGAAAACTATACATTTTCACTTAGCTGATACAAAAATGAGAGTGTGCATGAACCTGGTCATGACTCAAAGCCCCATGCACTATGCAACATATCAGACCTAAAAACTGCAACAAGGTTTCCTCTCCCCCCTCAGCACACTTACTCATGAGCTGCCCTGAATTCTGCACCATGCTGGAAATTACTGGAAAATGACTGGACGTCATGTGATAACCCTCAGTTTTAATGATGCTGGCTGATCAGGTCATGCTACAGTGTATTCAGGTCAATTCATAGAATCAAAGAACTGGAAGGGAGCTCGAGATGTCTTCTAGTCCAGTTCCCTGCATTCAAGGCAGGACTAAGTATTATCTAGACCATCCCTGACAAGTGTTTGTCTAACCTGCTCTTAAAAATCCAGTGCCAGATTTCACAATCTCCCGAGGCAATTTATTCCAGTGCTTAACTACCCTGACAGGAAGTTATTCCTAATGTCCAACATAAACTGCCTTGCTGCAATTTAAGCCCATTGCTTCTTGTCCCATCCTCAGAGGTTAAAGAGAACCATTTTTCCTCCGTCCTCCTTGTAACAATCTTTTATGTATTTGAAAACTGTTATGTCCTCCTTCAGCCTCTTCTTCAGACTAAACAAACCCAATAGGTCATGTTTTCTAGACCTTTAATCATTTTTGTTGCTTTTCTCTGGACTTTCTCCAAATTGTCCACGGGGGAGTGAGGAGGCTTGGCCAGGTGGGTTTGGTGCTTGGAAGGCCAGCCAGGCACTCGGGGGGATGGTAGCTCAGCCCGGCACTGGCGGTGGGGGGACAGTGGCTCGGCCAGGGAAGGGCCTTCAGGGCCGGGGGAACAGCGGCTCAGCCTGGCTGGCCTGGCGCTGGGGCCGACCCGGCAGCTCGTCTGGGTACTGGGAACGGCAGCTCGGCCAGGCACTGGTGCCGGCCCGGCGCTGGGGGTCAGCCACTCAGCCAGGGGCCAGCTTTTGGGGGGGGTCTGGTGGTTCAGCCCAGGTGTGGCTGTGGTGGGCAGGGGGGGCTCTTCCAGTGTTGGGGGGGGCCTCAGGGCTTCTCCTGTTGGGGTGGGGTTCAGGGCTCTGGCGTGTGGGGGCAGGACCTTAGGCAGAAGGGGTGTGGCCGGCAGGCTAGCCTCCCCAGAGCAGGGGTGAAATCTAATTATAGAACACACCACCAGTGTGGGGTGTCTGCCATGTTTTCTGACAGTCTGCCCTGGGGTGGGCACTCACAGTTGTGAGCCACTCCAGACAGTGTGACAGAGCTAATTCTAAAAAAAGCATCACAAGGTGACAAGACATAATCAGTGCACCTTATCTGTTCGCATTGTAACAGAGAGGTGCAATGCAAGGCTTAGAAGCTCCACAGCAGCAGTCTGTTCCCTGTGTGGCTGGCTCGGTGAGTGGAAGATGTGCAGTGACATGAGGTGCTGAAGTATGAGTTAACAGTAAGAAGCATTCACCATCCAGCAATCCTAAACTGCACAGGAACAGAACTCCACTCCCACAGGGCTCAAGTATGCCAGATGGCTTCCCTGATAGGCCAGGGCTCCGACGCGAATTAGGAGTGTTGGGTGGCATTCACTTCCTCCTGCAAGCTTCCCCTTTCCCGCCCCCCCGACCTCTGAGAGAATGTCAGGTAGGGCAGTTTGCTTTTTGGGTTGTGTCCCTGTTGACATGAACTGTGAAGGATTTCCCTCTCAGGGCCGTCCACAAAGGTTCTGATGTTTGCCTGGCTGGATAATGAGACCATCCACTGTTACATTAGATAGGGGAGTAAGAAAAACAGGAAGGGATATACATCCTTATGCTTCAGGGCATAAGCCAAACACTCAGGTTTGTTTTACAGTCAGAACTTATGTGGGTACAACTACATCACTCAGGGGTCTGAAAATCCACACCCCTGAGTGACATAGTTATACTGACCTGACCCTGGGTGTAGACAGAGCTGTGTTGACAGGAGGGCTTCTCCCATCAACTTAGCTACTGCCTCTCGGGGAGGTGTAGTATCTATGCTGATGGGAGAAGCTCTCCTGTTGGTATAGGTAGTTTCTTCACTAAGTGTTAAGGGTTAAGAAGAGCTCTTTGACAGCGTATGAAGCATTTGGTACTGGAAACTGACTAGGTGGATCAGTGGTCTGATTTGCTATGGCAATTACTATATTCTTAGGTATGAGAAATCCAAAGAACTCAGGGGGAAACAGAAAAAAACGGATGTGGAGAAGGAAGGCAAAAATGGTGAGAAGAGAAGCTGAAGAGCTGAAAGAAAAAGGCATAAAACATACTTTATTCTATGTGACAAGTAGATTTGTGCTATATCTGGAAAAAGTAAATTATGTATCCACGGGTATACATCACACACAACATTGTTGTTTCTGTTGGAGTACCCTTTTTCCATCATAAAAATAGCTCTATTCTACCCTCAAACAAATCAAACGTCTTTTATTCCAAGCAAAATATGTTTCATTTTTGCAGAAAAATAGTTTCATCTGCAAAAATTCCCTTTTTGTTTCTTGTGAAAAAATGCCAAAAAGAGTGGAAAGTAAAGCCACACAGTGTGTTTTATTTTTGTTTCCTCTTCCCCACCCCCAACAAAAAATATGGTTCTCCTTGAGCTGCACGAATTTTGTCACATAGCTCTAGTTATACGCTACACATGTTCCAGGTTGCCTATCAGTGACTCTGCCAAAAAGGAATGAAGGGGAAAGAACTGAAGTGCTTAGTATTATCAAATCAGCAGAAATTTGTTTCTGAATCACTTAAGCAGTTTATTTTCTCATCTAAATTGTATCCTTCTGCATGAATATATACAACAAACCTCTTTGTGCGATGAGAAAGAAGCCGATATTCTTTGCTGGTAGGTTCTAGGGAAAGCCTGTAATCAAGTACAGCCCTAATCTCCTCCAGTGACAAACATTCATGTTGTTTAATATGAAGGAAATTTTACTTCACAAAGTAGATTCTTTTTCTTAAGGCAGATAGTTTAGCTGCTATAGATAGGACAATAGACACAAGCCATCTTCAATCCATCTTTGCATAGTGTTAACAGTGCAGTTATTTGTTGTGGATTTGGGGTGTGATTTCTTGCTACTTTAGGAAGCTTTTTGTGAGAAATTGGATGACGTATTTTTTGAGAAATTTGTATTTGTATTGTATTGAAACTTGTATTTTTTGAGAAATTGGATGACTTGTAATTTTAGTTTTGGTCTGATTGGTTTCTATGGAAAAAACAAATGAAATTCCCATCTCTTAAACTGACCAATTATATTACTGCTTGGATTTAAGGCACCCAATATTTGATATAGCTATTGTCTTTGATTATTTTTCACAATATATCAGTCTAAAAAAATCTTCTCTGTTTGTTTTTCTTTCACGAGTATATGAGAGAAAAATCCCATTTTGTATAAATGCAGCCATTGCTAAATTCAAACATAACTGAACAACCTACGCTTGATTTATTTTTTTTAAATGTTCCCACTAAGGTTCCAATCCCGCCTCTTGTAGCATGCAGGTGGACTTCAGTGAGGCTCAGCGTGAGACCAACAGTCCATCGGTGAAATGAAAAGTAATTTTAAAATGAAAACCAAAACTTTTATCCACAAAAATGTCTAAAAATGGAAGATTTCAACAATAGCAAAACTTTTTTTATTTTATTTTTTTAATTGGGAGATTTGGCAAAACTGACCCTTCCCCACAACAGTTTTGGTTTCATCAAACCTGAATTTTCTAGCAAAAAACATTTTATCAGAAATTTTCTGACCAGCTATAGTTAGCAATTGCCTATGCAATGGTAGCACCAGTTATGTAAATTCAATATGTCAATATACATACATACACACAAATAGGATAATCATATGCAGATTGTGTCTCTTCCTGAAGTAGAGGCTAACAAGGGAGGACAATTCCATGAGACTCCCCCCGTCACATACACACAAATAGGATAATCATTTGCAGAAAATCATAACTTTTCCAATGACACCTCACATGACTTATATTGCATAAAGTGCATCATAATTATGCCCTACTCATATCACCAGTTTAGGAGACCACTATAAAAGGATGGAGGGAAAGGGAGATGGAAAACTTTAACCATAGTTAAATAGCTTCGATGGGTTCATGGAGATGGGCATTCCGATGGAACATTGTACCCTATATTCTTCACAGGGATAGCTCAGTGGTTTGCGCATTGGCCTCCTAAACCCATGGTTGTGAGTTCAATCCTTGAGGGGACCACTTAGGAATCTAGGGCAAAATCAGTATTTGGTCCTGCTAGTGAAGGCAGGGGGCTGGACTCAATTGATCTTTCAGGGTCCCTTCCAGCTCTATGAGATAGGTATATCTCCATGTATTATTATTTCAAGGGTCCCAAAGGCCAACTCTGTGGTGTTATAAGAGATGCATGAACAGTGCACGTATATTAGGAAGAATCACAGAGACAAACTTTTTTTTTATACTAGTTGACATTCTCAGTGTTCCTTCTGCAATGAAAAGGACTAGAAATCTTATACTTGCCGGATGCAAGATCCACACAAACAGGGTAAACTGACTCAACAAAGAGTACAGTAATAATTATACACAAAGTGAAAGATGAGAGAAAAAATATTTTTCTGTTTCCTCAGTTATAATCATAAGAGTAACTTAAGTTAAAAAAAGTTCAGAAAGAAGTGTCATATTTTTTAAGTTGATGTGTCCCTTTAAAATCAAGTCCAATGATGTTTGGGTGATTGCATTGAATTCTGCTTATTCTGTTATAGGCCACTATAACCACCATAAAAACAAATACACCACATGTTATTCTCTATGGTGACACATTTATAATCCAACTCTTTTGAGGCTGATCCTTACCAATAATTGTGTAGCTTGTCTTGCTAATAAATTTATTACAGTTGAATCAAACAGGAAAGTGACATTATGCTCCACACAGGCATACATCAATGTTTGCTCTGAGGCTCTTTCGCTATGAGGCAGAATAAAACCATATAAATCCTTTGCCCTGTAATAGCTTAAGTATTTTCAGAGGACCATAAATCCTCAGATTTAGTGTCAGCTATATAGAATTCAATTATCAGTTCTTGGTGACCAGGTAAAGACCCTGATCCTGTAAACACTTAATACATGCTTAGCTTTAAGCATGTGAGCATAGTTCCATTGATTTCAACAGAACTGTGTGTTTCATGTTAAGCAGGTATTTTTGCAGAATCAAGGCCACAATAAGCCATGGAAAAATGTAGATGTGTCTTCTAACCTTCCTTTAGTCATTCAGCTCCTACAAAGATAAGTATCTGCCTACCCATGGTGTACAAAACAAAACAAAAATGCTTTGGCTGGACATTCAGGTAAGTTTTATTACTGGAACATGTAATGCAAGGGTTGAATGGCATCAATAGGAAGGAGACGGAAATACTAGAAAGCCTATTGTGGTTAAGGGAAGAGTGAATTTTCACTTGGTCTTGACTTACAACAGTGTAAAACTTTTGTTGTCTTGAGACAAGGATGACCTCTCCTAGTTCTCAAAAGGCTTCACTTATAGATAAATAGACCCTCAGGGCACTGTGCTCTCATCTTCCTTTTCTGTATAAACACAAATGAGAGTGGATGAGCACCAAATTGCTCCCTCTACATTTCTGTTAGTCACCGTTGTTACTGTCCCTCTGGTCAAAATCTGGAATCAATAACCTTTTAATGGAGCCACCAGGGGGTGAAGGATATGCTGGGCACCATGTGTCCTCCATTGGCCCAGTTGGAGTTGAGCCTATTGAGTTTAAAAAATTTACACAAATGAGTCATATCAAAAGACAACCCCCCTGGAGGGCTATACCAGCCAGGAGTTTAATTGCATGCCTAAGTGAGAAGCTTTCATTCTTTGCCTTCCCTGTGGTGTGCTGTGCTCAAGCTAATTGTGTTATTTAGAATGACGGTAAGCATCATCTTGAGCTCGTTAAAAATGCCCTCATGTTGTACCTTTTTTTTGCATAAATAAACTGTGTTTACCTGCCATTCATCTACAAAACAAGGCTAATATCTAGGGATCTGGTAACTCCCTCGGGGTATTTATTTTAATATACTGGCCTTTCACTGCTGAAGATTATAGATTCCTCTGGGGGCAAAAGAACCTTAACAGTGAAATTCAAAGGGACTTAGAAATGTGTTTAGCATGGATTCATTAAATGCCTTACATGTGAGAAAGGGTTCTTTTCTATTTAACCTCTGTTCATTTTTCTAGTAATATAAATACAAAATTCTGTATTTCTAAACAATATGAGATCCGATACATTTGACATGTTAAATGTACAATTCGACCACATTAAGATGTGTGATTGAGCAGATCAGCCATGTTAGAAAATGCAAACAGGACATAATTAAGTCTCATTTGATTCACTGTTTCACCAGCTTAATGCAGAGCTTGACGTTTGCAGAAGGGGGACCAAGTTAGTACTAATTAGGGCTAGTTTAGGGAATGCTGTGACTGTAACATACTGGGAAAGCATCTCTTTCCTCTCTAGTAGCTGGAATGTTACAGGATAAGAGCATAATACCCCATTGGCATTTTCTTAGGAGGTTACTTCTATTGTACAAGACCCCACCACTGAGGGAGGGGTTCTGGTGCAGCCATGGATTTGCGTTTAATTGACACAGTAGTAAAAACGCTGGCTGCTAAGGGAACCTTGTGCACACTGAGCTACCAGTGTTAGCACAGGCTAGGATTTTTTGGCTCAAATTCTCTACTGTAAACAGTCCAAGTATTGATGAATACTGTTGAAAGAAAGAGCTATGAAGAACTCTGAATAAATGATAACATTCATTCAGCATCTGTAGTTACTATCTTCAGAAATTAAGGCAGCAACTGCCACTGATAGGCTACAAAGTCAGTATTGAGAAGGTTTAGCCACATGTAGGGGTTCCATTACTCAAAGAAGGGAACACACGTTGTCCCCAGGATTCAACAGATATATGTTAAGAGTTACAGGTAAAAATAACAAATACATAAATAAATAAATAAAAAATCTAAGAGCTAAACGTTTAAAATGTCTGTTCCCTAATTCTTACCAAAATCTAGAGACCTCAAACATTTCTTGCAGATCTAATTTATTTTCTTCTTCAGTGAAAAAATGAAGATGTTTCCCCCTTCTCGCTTAGCTTTACATTTTCCTTGTCACTTAAGGCACCTATTAAAATGATCATTTTTTTTTTAAAAAAAGTGATCTTTAAGAAATTAGAGTCAGGATGTAGATACCCATTTAATTTATTTATTTATTGAAAATTTTGGCTTAGATAATAGAAAACACCAAAAAACCAATTTGATTGTATTTTTTTAACATGGAAATAGTTTTATGGATTAAAATTCAGAGTGAAATGTAAATGATTGCATTGCATGGTCTGTTGTGAATGGCTACTTTCCCCTCAGTTCAGGTTAGTGCCAAGTCACACTAGACTGGTGAAAAGCACCCTGAGCAATTTTTTATTGTGCAGGCTGCACAGGATCTCATGAGAGGAAATTGAAGGTATGGGACAACAGCATAGCCACTCTTTGCACTGGAGGAGGGAAGCGAAGGGGGATGTACAACAGGCACAACTTGCTTTTGATACTTTGATTTCAATTGGGATAGTTGACTAGGTCACTTGCTAATACTCAGCAGCTGTTGGCTGAGAGACCTTTACTAAGGCAACAAAGGACAAACAGAAGGAGAGTTGTGTGTTTCTTTCCAGCCAACCATATTGACTGCAAAGAGATATACTAATAGGGTTACCAGATGTCCCAATTTTGTAGGGACAGTCCCGCTATTTGTCTTATATAGGTGCCTATTACCCACAACCCCCTGTCCTGATTTTTCACACTTGCTGTCTGGTCACACTATATACTAATATTCTAAGAAAAAAAATGTACTTCTTTCTATTGAAGGAAGGAAGGAAATTCTGTTATCGTTTTGTCAACAATTGTATTTTGCTGAGTGGTAACTGCAAAGGGTTCTTCCAGCTCATTTTTCATCCTTTCTTTGAAGAGTATCCCTAATACACAGCACAAGGATTTTGGTTTCCTTTTCAGATTCCATCCGTTTTTAAGATAGAGGAGAAAATGGTGATGCCTCCATCTCTTATTTATCTGGAGGGCTTTGACATCCTCTTGATATCTTGTGAGCATCAGAGGTTGAGAAGAAAAGAACTCAAATCCAGTCTAAATTTGGACAGAGGCACAAAGCCAGAAGAAAAATGCAGAACTTCTCCAGGAACTATGGCTGCTTAGAAGTGTCATTTCAAAGAATTTATTCAGGAGAGAATGAACTAGATTCACCCCTGGGGTAGGTCCATTGAAGTCAAGAGTAACACAAGGGATGAGTTGGGCCCATTGTCTTTGCTATGAGCTTTGACCATGCAGGGGGAATGGGGGGGAATTTTCCTTTTTCACATGTTTGAAGCATTTCTATTTAGCTGTTGGATAACATGTAGCCAAACCTAGAGGGCTCAGTCCTGATGCCCAATGGGAGTTTTGCCAAAATAAGATACTGGAGATCAGGCTCAGTGTTACCAGCTCTTTTCATAAGAACAGGCCACTTTCAGAACAGATTGATTAGTGGACTTTGAGGTAAGAAACACAAGCAGAATTCTTGTTTCCTCAGTGGTGGCATAACTGTACAAATTAAACCCAGTTTTCATTTTCTAGAATAGCATTAGAGCCTATGAAGAAATGAATTGTTCAGCTGGCCACTTAATCTAGATGACAGTTTTATTACAATTAAATATCACCCCAAGGATGCCCTTTGTTTGCATTGGACAGATTTTATTGTGTTTATATGGGTTAATGAAGCAGAATGAAATTATACAGTTTATATTAAATTTCAATGACTGATTTATTGTATTTAAAGCCCAAAATTATCATCTATAGTCTTTAATGCCGCACAAACCAAATTATTACTACTGCTGTTTTATATTTTATTTTAGTAAGTTGCCTGTGGAATAAAAAAATGACTTTCTGGCTGCACTAGGTTATTTCAGGTTCCTAATATTTAAAACTACTACTTTTGAGCATCATAACTGTAAAAATGCTTTGATTTCCATCATCTGTCCTGTACTTCAAGTAAGTGGGTCTAATTTCCTAAGAGTAAAATTGCATTTCATATGTTATTGTCGATGATTCTGAGGAAAACTTTAGAGTTGGACCCCAGGGCAGCAATGGGCTGCACATAGTCAGACCCCTGTGTCTAAGCAGGGCCTCTGTGAAGTCAAATGGGTCACACAAAGCAGCTGGCAGGAATGGAGCTAATATAGCCTCTCTCTTCACTTTCTATCTTTTCTTTTTTGTTCTTTATCTGTATTGCGGTAGTACCAAGAGGTACCAGACCCATTGTACTAGGCACTGTACAAACATATAACAGAGATGGTCCCTTCCCCCAAAGAGTTTACAGTCTAAGTAAACTTACAGTGTGGGTATACAGTTTTACGTGTAAATATCAATCTGGCTGGTTCTTGCTCCCATGGTCAGGGTCTAACTGATTGCCATATGTGGGGCCGGGAAGGAATTTTATGGTTCACACTGCACAGACCCCTGATTTCTGAGCCATTGCTGAGTTTCAATGGCTTCTGCAGTCGGATGCAATGAATGGATTTGTCTGCTCAAGTGATGGAACCTGGCAGTTTAGCAACAGCATGTTTCAATGAGTTTCCAGGATCCAGCCATGCCAATATCAGTTTCTGTTGGGGCTAAGTACCTATCAAAAGATGCAGTAGTTTGGATGCCTTCCCTAGTCCTATTTGAACTGTAATAATGCAAGCCTGAGGTGGAAATAATCAGAGGTTTTTGTCAGATCTCTTCTACTTGCAGGGCCAGATTTAGGGGCAGTCAACCCAGGCTTGGGGGCTCCAGGCTCGGGGAGTTGTCAGGTATTCAAAAGTTTAACAAATGGAGTGGGGAGGGGGCACCAAAGATGCTCCTCACCTGGGGCGCCATTTGGTCTAGAGTCAGACCTGTCTACTTGCTGCATCCAGATGGTTCAGAACTAGGAAGTGTAGAGGCATTCCCTGCAAGATTCACTGATAAGGTACCCAGGGCCGGCGCTCCCATTAGGCGTCCTAGGCGGTCGCCTAGGGCGCTGCTATTTTGGGGGCGCCTGCGCCCCCGCCGCCCATAGAAATTTGGGGGCGGGACCTTCCGCCGCCGCTGTTGGGGGCGGGATTTCGGGGGCGGGACCTGCCGCCGCCTAGGGCGCCGGCAAAGCTGGCACCGCTACTGAAGGTACCTGCCACTCACTAGAGCTGAGACAGTGAATGGTTCAGCAACTCTGTTGTCTGATTCCACTCAGGAAAGTGATTCTGCTTTCAAATGCCAAACCTCTAATTCTGGAAGAGTAAACTTTTACATATGAGGATCAGCTACCTCTTTTCTATCACTTAAGGGAATATCACTTCTCCCACTGAATTTTCAATCAGAGAAAAAAACCACAATTTAAAACACTGAGGTCCAGATCCACAAATAAGTCTCTGCTTTAGACACCACTGCAATCCACAGAACCCCCTTTTGGCTGATGCCAAATCCTGTAGGTACCTAAACTCACTCAATGCTTAAATTGCTGCTGTAAAAGTTCCTTAGGCACCTATGTTTCTGCCTCTGGGTATGTGCCTAATTCCAGACAGCCAGGTGTTTATCTCACAGCTGAGCCCCAGAGCAATCCACAAACCAGGGAAAGATAAGCATTCCAGCTATGAGGGAGGAATCACCAGCACCTCTTCCACCTATAAGGTAGGCACCATCTCCTCCAACCACGTTGTGTCGCGTGAGGCTGGTGCCTAACTCATTCTTGCAAGAAACAGCTTAGAGTTCATCTACATTATAATTAAACACTCACGGCTGGCCCATGTCAGCGTACTTGGCTTGCAGGGCTCGGGCTCGTGGGGCTCAGGCTATGGGGCTGTTTAACTGGAGAGTAGATGTTTGGGCTCAGGCTAGAGCCTAGGCTCTGGGACCCCAGAACGGGGGGGATCCCAGCCCGAGCCCAAATGTCTAAACCAGTGGTTTTCAACCAGGTGTCTGGGGTTACCTGGGGGCCGCAAGCAGGTTTCAGGAGGTCCGCCAAGTGGGGGCAGCATTAGACTCGCTTGGGCCCAGGAGAGAAAGCCGAAACCCCACTGCATGAGGCTGAAACCTGGGGCCCAAAGCCCCACCGCCATCCAAGGCTGAAGCCAAAGCCTGAACAATGTAGCTTCGTGGGGCCCCCTGTGGCATGAGGCCCCAGGCAATTGCCCTGCTTGCTATCCCCTAACGCTGGTTATATGCACAAAACCAGTTGTTATAGCACAGATGGGCCTTGATGTTTTGATAGCACGTTGGGCAAGCTTCAGAACCCCTGTTGAGAACCCCTGGGCTAAATCACAATTAAACAGCCCTGCAGCCAGAGCCCCACAAGCCTGAGTCAGCTGACACTTGCCAGCTGCAGGTATTTAATTGCAATGTATACATACCCTTAGGCACTTTAGTTGCCTGATTCCAGAAGAGGGACTCCTAGTTTGTGGATAGCAAGCAGCAATAGGCACATCCCTGCAGCCCAGAGTTAAGTGCCTAACTCTGAGGGATTGGGGCTTAGAACATACCCCTCATGTCAGCATCCCCCATTGCTAGGTTAGGCAACTTCCTGCTGGCTTTTGGGTCTCCCAGTCTTAGGCACCTCTCTCTCCCAAATCATTATATAGGTGCCTAGCTCAGGCTTTGTGGATCCCATTGTTATTCCAGTGATGTTCTAGGTGCCTAAAAGTTAGGCATTTTGCCTCTCAGTGTTGCAATGCATAAGTCCTTTTGTGGATCTGGGCCTTAGGGCCTGATACTGCCGATCCTTGTTACATCAGTATACCATGAGGACTCTCATTGAAGTCAATGCACCAGATTGTGCCTCATCCTGAAGCAGAGGCTAACAAGGGAGGACAATTCCATGAGACTCCCCCCGTCACAGAATTCATCCCAGATGTTTCCATCCTTGGGTGGAACAGGCTGTGAGCTCTGTCCACAAACCTCAGGAAGTGACCATGTGCACCAGCAGCCCTAGAAACCCCACTAGTCAATTGCCACTTGCCACAGCTACTTTTAAAAGGGGAGAGAAGATACTACAGCTGGACAGGAGGACAATATACTTGCTCCCACCGAGGGTAGGACTGCCCATTCCTCACTCTCCAGCATGTCCAGCCCCTGTCCCTTCCCCTACATGGATCCCAGCCACACAGATAGTGCTGCCCAGATCTATGCACAATCTGGCCCACTGGAAAAAGACATACGAGTGAAGTTCTCCTGTGCATTAATTATTTGTAGACTGGGCTCTTGAACTGGAAGGTGCCCTAAGGAATTATATATAAAACTTATTTTGCTGAAGCTAAGCACTATTTTCACTCTTGTGTCCACCTCTTTACACAGCTGCCTGACTGTTGGATAGTCCCATCGCATATGTATCGGGGTTCTTTTTTCTTTGTTACAGTGCCAACCAACAACAGAGGATAAGGCCTTCATTGTGTGCAACCGCTGTGGCATCCAAAATTATATTCCAGGTTATTTACCTGCTCCATTTTGTTTAAGTCCACCACAAAGACTGGTTCTTGAGGGCTGTAGTGATCTCCAAATGCATGATTTAACAAAAATGGAAGAGCAGGCTTATACCCAGAACTAAGCAGTGGTATTCAGACCCGTCTGAGTTAGCAGCCAAAGAAAAAATAGCTTATTGATGTAGAGAGCAAGTACATGAATTCAAAGAAATGTGGACCCCATTTCTAGATACATTTGAATAAAATATGTTGTGATGGCTCAAAGAATGGCAGGCCTCAATTCCACCTAACCCCTCATCTTTTTTTCCTCCCATCCTTCCTTAGTGCCCTCCTTCCCTATTCTGCCTATTCATGTCTTCTCCTACTTTATTACGGTTACCACCACCTTAATAATATATCTCTGTTGTATCATCTGGTTTCGTATTGTCTGGTCTTGCAGCTTTCACAAGTTGTAGAACTGCATAATTCTATTGGATAGCCTATGAAACATGTAGTATTTGGAAGCATATAAAGGCTGTAAGTTATTTACCTTTTTGTACTTTCATTATCTTATTTCTTTATGAAAATCAATTAAAAATTAATCACAAAGAATAAAAATTATTTTGCCAGAGATTTATTACAAAATATGTATAAATCTATACTCAAGGACAATCGGTAACAACCAACCTTAAAACAAGTAACAATGACTGACTGCAACTTTTTTGTGAGCTTAGATTAAAAAGTATCTATCTCCTGGTATCAGTTACATAGTTGGTACTGCATATTGATCTGGTGAAAATGTTGTACCTCCAAAGGAATAGAATTCTTTACTGGGGGTGACTTATCCAAAGTGGCCTGCAAGACCACATGATTCATTTGGTAATATGGTTGTTCTGGTGTCACATTTGGCTATGTTAAGTTCAGGGAATCAACAGAGAGGTTAGATAAAGACATAAAATACTCTTGCTGGGAAGGTGCAATGCAAATACCAAGTACTAGAAAGTGTCATTTACCATAAGTAAAAAAAAATGGGTCATTATTAAGGTCCTACTTGAATCCTGGGATGACTGTCAAATAATTGTGGCTGAGTTGCAGACAAGACATGGAAAATCATGGAAAAGTAATAATGGACCTTTATTAACTGCAATCATTTGGAAATGCTGGCTGTGTGAGGGGCCCCAGCCACTCANCCCGGAGGGCAAACTGGGATCCACCCCAGCACCTCAAAGGAAAGAAGACAGAATGGAGCCACCCACCTGCTGATTGATTTAACAGCAGCAGAATGAAACAACTTCCATGAACTAACATAGGGAAAAATCCCTATAAAACTGGACTCTGAAGAATAAGTCTTTGAGTCTCTGGTTCTGCTGCCAGCCTCCAGGAGCATCAGGTGCATCTGACACAGACTCCGCTCCCTCCTCATGACCAAGATACCTGGCCAGTAACTTGGCATGAGCAACTTCTAGGCTGGTAACTATAACACCTATACAGAACTTGAATGAATGATTGTGTGAATGAATATATATATATATATGTGTGTATATAGGAATAAGTAGTCAAACAACGTTGTTTACTGTTATCTTTTATAATATTATTATATTTACAATAAATGTGGCATCTTTGCCTTATCCCTCTTAATAAGATCCTGCTGGTTTTTATTGGTATAACAACGGGGCTGTCAGCCAAAGCCAACTGTTAAAATGTAACATACATACACCTAAATTCAGCATCAAAATTGCAGTGGAAGCCTAATATTGCGGGATCTGCAATTTCCTCAATATTGCAAATGAAGTAGGGCCTTAGTCACTATTCCTTGCCAGATTAAAAACTACTTTAAAAACTCTTAGAATTCAGAACCCTAACACACGTAAGCACCAAAACAAAGATAGACAAAGCAGGCTGCTCCCTAAAGCAGAGAAGAACAACTCATCCTACCTTACACTAGGCTGTCTCTCTGCAGACTGACACTGCTAGACCCAAATCAACGTTTCCCTATGCTGTTCCCTAAACTGCAAGCATTTGAAGTGATAGTTTACAGTTTTCAATACACCACAGGCTAGGATGGATAATATCTGGGGTGGGGTTCTGTACTGTGTTTAGCAGGTTTTTTTCCAGGTCTCTGGGGTTTCCGAAACAAACATGTATAGTGTGTAGCTATCTAACTTTTTTTTCAGTATGAAGACTCTTTTTTGGGGTAGGAAGAATCTCCCCTCCCCCAAGCAAAATCCCTCACTGCTTACTTATCCATAGTGGTTCAGAGCATAAATCACCAAAAGAGCCTCCATGAACCATTGGTAATCCATAGACCATAGTTTGAGGGCAATTTAAGGGGCTATGGAGCCTGGTGTAGAAAAAAGAGCCCTTTGGGTTTTTGACATTACACCCCATATTCTTCATAGAAATATGGTTATGATTTGAATATGGCATAACTAAGACATATTTTATGCAAGATGGCTCATGTAAGGTACCATTGGAAAGGTTATAATTTACTGAATGTGATTATCCAATTTGTATGCATGTATCACTTCTGTATCTAAAGTTAGGAATATTGACTATGTAACAATTACAGCTGTGTGTGTACTTGGGAAATGCCTACCAGACAGTAAGCAATCAGCCTTAATGGGCCATTAGAAAAAGACAATGAATCTTTGAAGATATGGATCTCCCATCTCCCTGGAGTTCCTTCCTGTGAACATTGCAAATAAACCTGGTTTCATAGTTGCTTTGACACTGCAAGGTCAGGTGATGAGATCACCTGATACAAAATACCACCTTGGACACTTCTGGTACTTTTCCTCTGTAGGGGGAGGGGGCTCAAACAAAGGTTTCTCACCTTAGGTAAATCCTTTTTAAGGCTGGGGAGGGGGTTAATCTGGACTCTCCTCCATTGCCTACCCAAGAAGAAAGACTGCTGAAAGTACCTAAAGGGATAAAGGAACTAACCTGAGGGGAAAGGCAGGGGTGAGTCCAGACTGAGACAGGGGTCCAGTCTGTAAGAAGAAATAACTGGAACTCTGAGCTACAGAAACTCTGCAACTTGCCTAAAATAACATTTAGGGTGAGAAATTACTTCTTGAAACCAGTCTCTTTAAGATCTTGAGCTTAGTATGTGTGTTTTGTTTTATTTGCTCATTAATCTGCTTTGTTCCATTTGCTATTCCTTATAATCACTTAAAATCTGCCTTTTATAGTTAATACATTTGTTTTATTATTAAATCCAGTTTGTGCAATTTCTAACTGGGGGGTGGGCAAGAAGTTGTGCATCTCTCTCTTCACATTGAGGGAGAGGGCGAATTTTTATGAGCTTGCACTGTGCAGATCCTTCTATGCAGCGCAAGACAGTATCATTTTGGGTTTATTCCCCAAAGGGGTGTGCACGTGAGTGCTGGGTGAATCCTCTCACACAGAGCTGACTTCAGTCTGAGTCTGCAGCTGGGTGTGGCCCTACCTGTGTGTGTGTGTGTGTGTGTGTGCGCGCTGCAAGAGGCCAGAGAGCCTAATTCAGCAAAGCACAGAGAGGGAATCCAGGCTGGTGGTTCAGGAGGGACTCAGTGAAACCCCAGTACAGCAGGTGGCATCCCAGAAGGGGGGTCCAACCCATCACAGTTTGAGGGCAATTTAAGGGGCTATGGAGCCTTGTGTAGAAAAAAAGAGCCTTTAGGGTTCTGAATTTTTGCTAGCTGGTAAAACTCAAGCTGGCAGTGATCCAATCCTTCTATTTTTGGTTACAGATGGATTGGGTCTGGGGAGAAGAGGGTTACAATCTTAGGTTTATTTACAGAGATCTGCTATAAAAGAGGAGGGGTTTGAATGTACAGTATTTTGGGGTGCTCAGAAGGCCCCATTAATACAATCAAGACAGTATATGTTAAACCTGTATGGAATGGAAGTGAATCCATGTGAGGCTCCTGCTTGGAGAGCAAAGTCAGCCTCCACAGCTGTGGGCGGAGGTGTTAACATTTCTTCAGTTCTAGTAAAAGCTCACTGGGATATGCAAAGCACATTCATTAAGCGCTGCTGGAGACTGACAGATGCTGACACACATAATTTGACAGCTGCAAATACCAGGTACTAGAAAGTGTCATTTCCCATAAGTAAAAAATAATGGGTCATTATTTCTTGACAGATTAAAAACCAGCTAACAAGAATGTATGAATTGGTAATCCTGTTTAAATAACACATTCTTTTCTCACTCAGAGGTAAAGGTGATTCCTTTTGTCTTTGCCCTACCTGGCACATGTGTGTGCATGTGTGTGTGTGCACATGCTACAGGTCCCCATCTGTGCCTGTCCACAGAGGATGTGATGTCCACAGAGGGAGGCTTGGATGTAGCAGCTCATGAGTTTAGCTCTGGAGGCCCCAGGTTCAATCCCTGGTATATTGGCCAAGAGGGTGGCTGTCACCGCTCCATTTGATGCTGAGAATACTTTGAGACGTCTGAACCCATGATGTAGATATTGTTGCCCCTTTTCGACCTGAGTGGCTAGTCAAAATTAGGGGCCCTGGGGATGCTCCAGTTGGAAATAGAAATTGATGGAGTCTGGTATTTTCTTTGATGCAATCTTGTTTATTTACAAGGAATGTTCAAAGTCCTGCTTCTCTGAATGCTGGAGGAATTAACAACAAAAGGACCCTGTGACGGTACCTCCCATAAGGCTTTATGGGAATATGACATAACTGGAATATGTTTTGTGCTGCCTGTGCCATGTAACAGATCGCTGTAAAGGTTATGGTCTACTATATTATTCAGCCTATTTGTACACATATATAATTTTGTACTTGAGGTTAAGAATATGGGTTGTATACTTGCTTGATCTCTAGGCGAGCTTTGTGAGGCATTTGGTCAGCTTCTTTATGAAGGAATTCACAAGGTTAAGTACCCAATCAGGAAGCACTTGGGGAACAATGCATCTTGGAATGCTCCAATCCACATAAGAAGTCTTCCTGGCGACATACAAGAAACCATGTGGACAATGTAAAGACTGAGTCATGCATGGACATGTGACTTGTCCAGGTGACTCCAGAACTCCATCTTGGAGCTGGACTTTGCATAGGAGTGAGGAAGGGGGTCTCCACCCACAAGAGAGAGTCTATTTAAACCCATGGAAGACCCCTCCATTTTGTCTTCAGCTGGCTAAAGAAGGAGCCTCTCCACGCCCCCGCCCCCGCCCCCAGGATTCTTGAAGGAAACTGGAACAAAGGACAGTAACTACAGGGGGTGTGAGTGATTGCTGGACCCAGGCTAAAAGGAGATTAGCCTGTAAAAGGGAACATTCTGGAACTGGTGAGGATCTTATCTGTATTTAGTTTAATTAGACATAGATTTGCGCATTTTATTTTATTTTGCTTGGTAACTTACTTTGTTCTGTCTGTTACTACTTGGAATCATTTAAATCCTACTTTCTGTATTTAAATAAAATCACTTTTTACTTATTAATTAACTCAGAATATGTATTAATACCTGGGGGAGCAAACAACTGTGCATATCTCTCTATCAGTGTTATAGAGGGTGAACAATTTTTGAGTTTACTCTGCATAAGCTTTATACAGGGTAAAACGGATTTATCTGGGTTTAGACCCCATTGGGAGTTGGGCATCTGAGTGCTAAAGACAAGCACACTTCTGTGAGCTGTTTTCAGGTAAACCTGCAGCTTTGGGGCAGGTAATTCAGACCCTGGGTCTGTGTTGGAGCAGACGGGTGTGTCTGGCTCGGCAAGACAGGGTGCTGGAGCCACTGAGCTGGCAGGGAAAACAGGAATAGAAGTAGTCTGGATACATTTGATGGTCGTTCCCAAAGGGGTTTCTGTGATCCAACCCGTCACAGACCCATTTCTTAGCTTACAGTTCCAAGCACCTTTAGCTAACAGACTCAAAAACTCTTCCCAGGATTTCACTGCACTCACTGGCTACTGCTTGGCTTTCTTGCTTTTTGCTTCTGCATCTCTATCTGTTCTTGTCTTTTTCAGTCTTTTGTCTCTTCTGCATGTGCATGTGTACACACACACATGCTCCATGGCAGGTTCACTCCTTTTGTCTTAGGTGGGCATCTTATGCTTACCGTCATGTTAACTGAAAGGTGAGTTCACATCTATCAATCTCAATAGGGTTTTAACTCAACCCATAACAAGGTTTAACCCAGCTCATAACAACATGTTTGTCTGTTCCTTTAGTATTCTATAAGGATGTGTGTCATGGGTTTTTAAGTCTTATGACTACAGCTGGTCAGAAAAATTCCAACAAAACAGTTTTTCAGCGGAATTTGCCTGTTCATTCAAATCAAAACATTCTGTGGTGGGTTTGATTTCAATCAAGTTCCGCTGGAAACTAGGAAGCTTTTGAAACCTGACTGCCAGAGCAGGTTTCCTGCCAGACAGGCTACCAAGTAGCCTGGACTTCCAGAGTCCACAGCTCAGGGGAAGCCCACCAGACTGACTGTTTCTCTGAGTTGGGAGGTCCTAGAACTTTCCCTTTTACAGAGAATTTCAAAAATTTGAATCAGAATGAAACCAAATTTCAAAATATAGAAATCCTCTGTACAGCTCTATCTTCTCTTTCTCAAGAAGAGAACATGGACTGAGTGAAACAATTTACATGTTAGAAACAATCAAATTATCTTACACCACCAAGTCAACTTACCATGTGAACTTACTGCTGTTACCCTTCTTCTCCTTCCCTCTTTTCTCCTATAGTTATACTCGCTCATTTGTGTCTTGTTTCAAAGTAGATTATCAAATCATTGGGGGCAGGGACTGTGTCTTCCTGTGTCTCTGAACAGGGTCTAGCACAAAGTGGCCCACATCCTGAATGGAGCTTCTGGGTGCTACTGCAATATAAATACAACCAAGGAGCTAATTGATCTCAAGTTAAATCTATTTCATAACCAGTGGCTTATGATATGGAGGCTCAGATCTTGAGCTGTGCTCAGTGTAGCTCAAGAAAGGGAGGAAGGAGAGAGAATGGTGCAAATATGGCTATAAGCCAGCACCACCACCAAACTGGTCAGTTTGTGAGGCCTGTCCCCACAATAAATTAATTTACACCATATTCTCATGGTACCAAGGGGCTGTTCTCATAGTGAGTGTACAGCCACACACCCTTTTCAATGGCCACACCCACTGCACCAGCATCTGGAAAGGGGGCAGTGTAGGAGCTTATTACATTTAAGGAGTCCCCTGAACAAAGTGAATCCTCTGGCGGCCAGGTAAGCAGGCATTGGCACTGTTTTATATCAGCAGAGCAGTGCAAAGCAGCCTTAATGCACTGAAGAATCTAGTCCTTGTAGTCTTTTTTCCTGTATGCATAATATACTTACAGAAAGAAGCATTATATATTTACTTATTTCAGTTCCTTTTAAGTCTGCATGTATCTGTAGCTATAGATTAGATTTAGAACACCAGACCTCCTGCATAACACAGGCTACAGAATATCACCCAGTAATTCTGTAATGGCGAGGAATAAGCCTTCTGTCTTACATAAGTGCAATTGCATGCATCAAAGTTGTATGACATCCATGAAAGCACAACATTTACCGAAGCATAAACTGTATCCACAAAATCTTTAAAATGTCTACTGCATATTTTAATCATAATTATCTTTTATGCTACATTAATAAAGAGGTATGTAGCTTTAGATATTTTAGCATCATTGCTATGTTTAAATTCTGTTAGCATTTACTTTTAACAAATGATGTTGGTTAGTATCTTTGTATATTGTAGATAACTACAGACTCAGTAAGATGAACAAAACAAAACAACCTCATTGGCTAAAGCACTGGTGAGATCATTATAGGATCTTTGGGGCAGGGACCATCTCTTTGTTCCGTTTGTACAGCGTCTAGCACAATGAGGTCCCGGTCCATGACTGGGGCAGCGAGGCACAATAGGAATGTAAATAATAATAACTGGATACATTTTAAAGACAGTACTACTGCTTCAGGGTATTGATCTGACGAAAGGAGGGGAGCCTGAAACGTAGTAATGATCATTTGTTTACTTCCCATGGGGAAAAAAAAACACAGCGAGGGCAGAGGGATGTAAATTAAACGTTCAGTTTAAAATATCTCATTATACAGCTAATTATCAGCTCAAGGGATATATTAAGAAAACATTCCACTCCAATCTGCCAATTTCTTCTCCCCCATTTTGTAACTGTTCAGTGATTTGGGAGAAGATTACCTCCTCAGGATGACTATCAAAGGTTGTCAAAGAGGTAGTCCTATAATCTCAGGCACCTGGCATCAGCCGGGAGCTTAGTTTTTGTGAATTCAGTGTCATGCTATCCAGTCTTCTCGCAGTCTAGGTCTAGATACAAGTCTTCTAACCAGTGCTAGGTCTGTTTAAAAACAAATTCTCCTCTGGCTGCCAGCCAAGATTTTGACACAATCTCCATCGCAATGGCCATTCAGGACAAGAAACTGTGAAAAACATTGAATCAAGACTACAGCAATAGGTAAACTGGTGCAGATAAAATGAGTGAACAAGCCTTCACCAGTGTCTCTTAAACTCCACCCTCACCAAGTCTAGTGTGAGAGAATTATTAAATATTTATAAGGCACATACTATTATTTATCATTATTTATTTACATAATGCCAAAACTTCTCTAGACACATTACTGCACATCAGAGGCATAGTCCCTGTCGTGAAAAGCAGACAGGCTAAATAATTTGTCAGTGTGTCTTGAGAATATAAGTCACATTTTTCAAAAACAGCCATACCATAGAAGGACAGTGTCTGCAACCCTTTCCTGCATAGGGTCATGTTTGTCCAAAAAAAGGAGCCCAGTTTTAGGCTCCTAAATCCATGTTTAGGCATCTGCCTGATTGCCAAAATTGCTGATCACCCAAAAATCCCCGAATTGTTTAAATATGGATTTGGGAACCTAATGTTAAGTGGCTGTATTTGAAAGTTAAGCACATGCATAAGCCTTAGTTTTCAGTTTCATGACCTTTAATGTTCTGGACAGAACTGAGTGAAAATTTTTGTCAAATAGTAAATTTTTCAGAAAATGCAGATTTGGGGCAATCAAAACAATCCCTGAATTCAGTTCAAATTTGGCAGATAACTTGGGCCAAATAAAAAATGAGGAAAATAATTTCAAAAAAGTCAAAAGGGTTCATCTTGATACTTTCAACATGAACAGTTTCATTTCAAAAATGCAAATTTGAATTGACCCAAACAAAAATTTGTTTTATTTTGTTTTTTGTTACAGCAAGAAAAATAATTCATTTTTGGTTTGAAACAAACCACGTATGGGGTATTTTTTTCAGATATTTCAGGTCAGCCACCAAAAAAATAACTATTCACTCAGCTCTCCTTATGGATCAGGAACCAAGATTTACTTTTATACATTAATAAACTTTTCAAATGAGAAATAATCTGATGGTTATTTCTCACCTCTTGTATTCAACAGCCGTCTAGTGTTGGTTTTATCTGTAAGTCAGAAAGAGGTTGCAGAGGCAGTTAGTGAGGAAGTGTTTCAGAACACCAGTAAAGTGGCTGACGTACTATTGGCAGCAGGAGCCTACTACGAGACAATCATATCAGAATGAAAACAGCTGTCTGCCAGCACCATAAACCTTTAGGAAATGTTATGGGTGATTAGTTGTTACACTTAATGTGTGAAAGTTGGCTTCTGCCTGCCTATGGACAAAGTAAACCCCTCCTTTTTTTCTACTTACTGCTACTCATATAGAGAAACTACAGGACATGGTGAGATGTTTTAAAACTCACCAAAGCCAGGACATTCAGGAGTTAGAGCCAGGGGTGAAAGTAGAAATAGGGACTTATGGGGCTGGTTTGGAGCCAGCTCTGGCCCCCGGAAGGGGCGGGGCCTCGGGTGGAAGGGGCAGGGATGGGGGGTCAGAGCCAGCCCCGGCCCGCCCTGTATCAGTAAGTGCCCTCCCCCTCCCCCGCCGGGGTAGCAGAGGCATCCAGGGGCTCCGGCAGCAGTTTAAAGGGCCAAGGGCTCAGCTGCTGCTACGGCCCCGGGCCCTTTAAACCGCTGCCAGAGCCCCTGGCTGCCACTGCTACCCCAGGGCTCCGGGGGCTATTTCTTGCTGTAACAAAAAACAAAACAAAACAAATTTTTGTTTGGGTCAATTCAGATTTACGTTTTTGAAATGAAACTGTTTTTTTGTGTGTGGTTTTTTTTCCCCCATGGGAAGTAAACAAATGATCATTACTACGTTTCAGGCTCCCCTCCTTTCGANCACAATCTCCATCGCAATGGCCATTCAGGACAAGAAACTGTGAAAAACATTGAATCAAGACTACAGCAATAGGTAAACTGGTGCAGATAAAATGAGTGAACAAGCCTTCACCAGTGTCTCTTAAACTCCACCCTCACCAAGTCTAGTGTGAGAGAATTATTAAATATTTATAAGGCACATACTATTATTTATCATTATTTATTTACATAATGCCAAAACTTCTCTAGACACATTACTGCACATCAGAGGCATAGTCCCTGTCGTGAAAAGCAGACAGGCTAAATAATTTGTCAGTGTGTCTTGAGAATATAAGTCACATTTTTCAAAAACAGCCATACCATAGAAGGACAGTGTCTGCAACCCTTTCCTGCATAGGGTCATGTTTGTCCAAAAAAAGGAGCCCAGTTTTAGGCTCCTAAATCCATGTTTAGGCATCTGCCTGATTGCCAAAATTGCTGATCACCCAAAAATCCCCGAATTGTTTAAATATGGATTTGGGAACCTAATGTTAAGTGGCTGTATTTGAAAGTTAAGCACATGCATAAGCCTTAGTTTTCAGTTTCATGACCTTTAATGTTCTGGACAGAACTGAGTGAAAATTTTTGTCAAATAGTAAATTTTTCAGAAAATGCAGATTTGGGGCAATCAAAACAATCCCTGAATTCAGTTCAAATTTGGCAGATAACTTGGGCCAAATAAAAAATGAGGAAAATAATTTCAAAAAAGTCAAAAGGGTTCATCTTGATACTTTCAACATGAACAGTTTCATTTCAAAAATGCAAATTTGAATTGACCCAAACAAAAATTTGTTTTATTTTGTTTTTTGTTACAGCAAGAAAAATAATTCATTTTTGGTTTGAAACAAACCACGTATGGGGTATTTTTTTCAGATATTTCAGGTCAGCCACCAAAAAAATAACTATTCACTCAGCTCTCCTTATGGATCAGGAACCAAGATTTACTTTTATACATTAATAAACTTTTCAAATGAGAAATAATCTGATGGTTATTTCTCACCTCTTGTATTCAACAGCCGTCTAGTGTTGGTTTTATCTGTAAGTCAGAAAGAGGTTGCAGAGGCAGTTAGTGAGGAAGTGTTTCAGAACACCAGTAAAGTGGCTGACGTACTATTGGCAGCAGGAGCCTACTACGAGACAATCATATCAGAATGAAAACAGCTGTCTGCCAGCACCATAAACCTTTAGGAAATGTTATGGGTGATTAGTTGTTACACTTAATGTGTGAAAGTTGGCTTCTGCCTGCCTATGGACAAAGTAAACCCCTCCTTTTTTTCTACTTACTGCTACTCATATAGAGAAACTACAGGACATGGTGAGATGTTTTAAAACTCACCAAAGCCAGGACATTCAGGAGTTAGAGCCAGGGGTGAAAGTAGAAATAGGGACTTATGGGGCTGGTTTGGAGCCAGCTCTGGCCCCCGGAAGGGGCGGGGCCTCGGGTGGAAGGGGCAGGGATGGGGGGTCAGAGCCAGCCCCGGCCCGCCCTGTATCAGTAAGTGCCCTCCCCCTCCCCCGCCGGGGTAGCAGAGGCATCCAGGGGCTCCGGCAGCAGTTTAAAGGGCCAAGGGCTCAGCTGCTGCTACGGCCCCGGGCCCTTTAAACCGCTGCCAGAGCCCCTGGCTGCCACTGCTACCCCAGGGCTCCGGGGGCTATTTCTTGCTGTAACAAAAAACAAAACAAAACAAATTTTTGTTTGGGTCAATTCAGATTTACGTTTTTGAAATGAAACTGTTTTTTTGTGTGTGGTTTTTTTTCCCCCATGGGAAGTAAACAAATGATCATTACTACGTTTCAGGCTCCCCTCCTTTCGACAGATCAATACCCTGAAGCAGTAGTACTGTCTTTAAAATGTATCCAGTTATTATTATTTACATTCCTATTGTGCCTCGCTGCCCCAGTCATGGACCGGGACCTCATTGTGCTAGACGCTGTACAAACGGAACAAAGAGATGGTCCCTGCCCCAAAGATCCTATAATGATCTCACCAGTGCTTTAGCCAATGAGGTTGTTTTGTTTTGTTCATCTTACTGAGTCTGTAGTTATCTACAATATACAAAGATACTAACCAACATCATTTGTTAAAAGTAAATGCTAACAGAATTTAAACATAGCAATGATGCTAAAATATCTAAAGCTACATACCTCTTTATTAATGTAGCATTAAAGATAATTATGATTAAAATATGCAGTAGACGTTTTTAAGATTTTGTGGATACAGTTTATGCTTCGGTAAATGTTGTGCTTTCATGGATGTCATACAACTTTGATGCATGCAATTGCACTCATGTAAGACAGAAGGCTGATTCCTCGCCATTACAGAATTACTGGGTGATATTCTGTAGCCTGTGTTATGCAGGAGGTCTGGTGTTCTAAATCTAATCTATAGCTACAGATACATGCAGACTTAAAAGGAACTGAAATAAGTAAATATATAATGCTTCTTTCTGTAAGTATATTATGCATACAGGAAAAAAGACTACAAGGACTAGATTCTTCAGTGCATTAAGGCTGCTTTGCACTGCTCTGCTGATATAAAACAGTGCCAATGCCTGCTTACCTGGCCGCCAGAGGATTCACTTTGTTCAGGGGACTCCTTAAATGTAATAAGCTCTTACACTGCCCCCTTTCCAGATGCTGGTGCAGTGGGTGTGGCCATTGAAAAGGGGGTGTGGCTGGATTGTGTCTGTACACTCACTATGAGAACAGCCCCTTGGTACCATGAGAATATGAGTGCCCTCCCCCTCCCCCGCCCGGGTAGCAGCGGTATCCAGGGGCTCCGGCAGCAGTTTAAAGGGCCCAGGGCCCTTTAAACCGCTGCCGGAGCCCCTGGATACCGCTGCTACCCCAGGGCTCCGGCAGCGGTGCTCCGGGGGCTATTTAAAGGGCCCGGGGCTCCCCTGCCTCTACCGCCCCAGCCCTTTAAATAGCCGCTGGAGCCCCGCCGCTACTCCAGGGCTCTGGGGGCTATTTAAAGGGCCCAGGACCCCCCTGCTTCTACCGCCCCGGCCATTTAAATAGCCCCCGGAGCCCTGGGGTAGCGGCGGCAGGGCTCCGTCGGCTATTTAAAGGGCCCAGGGCAGTAGAGGCAGCGGGAGCCCCGGCCCTTTAAATAACCCACGGAGCCCTGCCGCTACTCCAGAGCTCTGGCAGCGGGGCTCTGGCAGTAATTTAAATGGCCCAGGGCTCCAGCCACTGCTGGGAGCCCCAGGCCCTTTCAATTGCTGCCTGGGGAAGCCAGGCCGTACCGGCTTACTTTCACCTCTTGTTAGAGCTCAAACCATGGCAATGACTTTCTCTTTCTGTTTGGGTATGTTTGTGTGAGCTGTTCTGGTGAAATCAAAAAGACCAGGAGGCAAACTGAAAATAGGACAAAACTCTAATGGGAAAAGCATCTCGGTCAGGAAGGAACGCTCAAGCATACATTATACAGCACCTGTCCTCTGAGATTTGGCTGAACTCGCTTTTCTTTTCAATAGTTTTTAAAACCTTGCTGGCTGCTGAACAGTGACAATGGAATGGTCCTATGAACGGACATTCTGTTACATGCTATATTGTCTTCTTCCCATGCAGATGTGTCGGATTGATTTCCCTGCCCCCGCCTTGGCTGAACATTTCAGGGTGCTTTATAGTGTCATTTTAAACAAAAAAAGGGAGCTGAATAGTAGCGAAGATGACATTCTGACTTTCTGATCTTGAAACACTTAGTTCATATGCATCCAGAACTAGGTGTTTAAAGTAGGCATTTGAAACCAAATCAACTGTGACTGTAACGGTGGGTGTTCAACATGGATTAGACCATCCTCATTCTGTTTAGTACAGTAGTCTCAAAGCTGGCTTTGTGGGAAGGATTTCGCCCAATGCATTTATCACATAGATTTTGAAGCTCTAGGGAAAATGAAACACTGAGAAAGAAGTGAAGTTGAAGAACGTAAACAGAAAAATAGAAACAAGTCTCCAAACATTGAAAATATAACTCCATTTTTTCTAACTTTATCAGCTGGGAGGTGTTTCCTTCTGATAGCCACTTTGAAATGGCAAAGAAATGCTTTCTTCAGACTCTTGGGGTGGGACTCTTAAGGGGGGCTTAGGCACTGTCATGCTGAGAGTTGCAGCACCTAACTTTTAGGTGCCAGAAGCCTAGTGGAATGCACAGCCCTGAGTTAGGCACTCCGGCTACCGATACCCCAATGTGCACAGTTGCCACACTCACACTTAGAAAACTCCTTCTGCATTTGTAATAGTTTTATTAATACAGTTAGCAAAGTCACCAACACTGTCACTCAGCAAGGTACCTTGAGATAATGCAGAATGCACAGTCGAACATCCATATATTCACACCATCCCTCTTAGACCAATAGGAAATGTTAGCCATTATCTTCCTCATCACCACCACCAGCGACCATTGTCCTGGTACCTCTCAAGGGCTACATCTCTCCCTTCCCAAGCACTCAGGCTGAGATACAACTTTTATAATGTGTTACGCTGACACCCCTATGCCTAATGCATATTCAGTAGGAGTCTCTCCCCTCTTCCTTATTTGTATTTCTTCACCCTACTAATGTTGGGGTGTCTTTATCCTATAGGTTAGTATATTACTGATCTCAACTTATATGTCAATTCGTTGCCATGGCACTCTTGTGGTCACATGTCTGTGGATGTTCCTATCCTAAAAATATGCAAAACCTGGTATCAGTTCAAGGTTTTTGTGGTTCACTCGTATAAACTTCCCCATTAAACACAACTTTCTTAGTTCCCAAAATTCAGGGTGAGTGTCTGGCCATTTATCTGTGTCAAAATTTGCAGGCCTCAAAGCCTTTTGCTAACTGCTTAAGTCAATGTCTTACAGGACACATGCCTGTAGGCTCATAGCTCTGCTGCCTTAATTTATGCCTATGCCTTACCTAGCAAATTCCTATACCTATAGGCTACAGGATGCGCATTCCAAACCAGCAGGTGCTGCCATCCAAATATAATTTTGTGAATTGAGACTCTGTAACCAAATTCACTGACAAGTTGCCTGAATCCTTTAGGGAAGAGTTCAGGGCATTTATTGTGGGAGACCATCTGGTTGCCAAGGCATCATTACAATAAGCGCTGGGCATAACTGATAGAGCTGCCAGAGTTAACGGCATCAGTGGTTATCATGAGAAGGGCATCGTGGTTGCAAAACTCCGGAATAGCACCAGGCATCCAAAGAGTGTGGGATACCTGATAAAATGGATAAGACTTTATATTCGTTGAAGACTCACAAGCAACCGTGCACTCTTTGGGGATTTATACCCCAGCCATGAAAAGGTGTCCCTTCACAGGTCAGCAACAGCAGCAGCAATACTGGCCCCAATGGTATTTTAGACAGGTACTATACCATTTGAGGCACCAGACTACTTCAGAAAGGGGAATAAGTCCCATAGGAGGAGATCTTCTGGATCTACTTTCACTCAGCCAGCCCATTCCACTTCTACCTTCAGGCAGACTTATACATTGACCTTAATACTATGCTGGCTGTCCTTGTGAGTCCTCTGTTCGAGCCCAGAGCAATCTGCTCACTGTCTCTCCTCTCCCAAAACACCACCTTTCATCATCTTGACTTTCTGTCTCCTATGCAGATTGGATGAAAGCTCAGCCAGTCACCACAGAGCTGATCTCCAGGTGGATACCACAGCTTATATACGGTAGCTATGCCCCCACAGACATTATGGGCCCATTCCACAAGAGCACAAGCAATATCAATCACATTTCTCAGTGATGTCTCAATGTTGGACATATGCAGGGCTGCTACCTGGTCTTCTGTATGCATTTTTGCTAGACAATATGCTGTTACCATGGCATCTAGATCAGAAGCAAACTTTGGGAAGATTGTTCTGCAGTCACTGTTTAAATAGACTCCGAGCCCTATTGCCTAGCAAAACTGCCTGGGAGTTGCCTGAGTGAAATACATGTCTGCGCCCACTTGAAGAGGAAAAGGTAGTTACTTACCTGCTACTGTAATTGTTCTTTGAGAGGTGGGTACAGACATGGATTCGCCACCCACCCTCTGCGCCTTCTGCATTGGAGTCCCAAGCCTTGGATTTTGGTGTGAAGGAACTGAGGAGCAGGCATCACCCTTATGTAGCCATGGGAGAGGCTAGGGCCATAGAGCATGAGCACCATGCCTGTGGGTACTGCTAGGCAAAGTTCTCCAGCTTTCATATGCTGGTTGCGCGCACACACACACACGCACCTGAGTGGAATACGCATCTGCACCTACAACTCGGAGAACAACAGTTACAGTAAAGGTAAGTAACCATCTTTTGTGTGGATTTTGATATGCTCTCAGCATACCTACCAGAGCACCTCTTGAAAGCAAGATAGGCGGGGAATGCCTAGTTTGTTAATCCTGCTGAAGTTTAGGTGTTACACAGGTGCTCAGCTTCTGGATAGGGTCAGGACTTAGGTGTCTGTGCACATGCTCAGTTGCTGAACTTTAGGTGCCTCAGAGACTTTAAAAGTGGAAACATAGGCACCTAGAGAGGTTAGGTGCCTACAGGCTTAGGCAGCAGCTGAGCAAGGGTTTTGTGAATCCCACCATCGCTGTGAACTGAATGCATGAAGAATGAAAATGTACTGGTTACATGAACAATCTCACAGAAACCACCAGGAAGGAGGTTGCAGATTATTTTTTCCTTTTTTTGCCACTATGTTTTCACAGATGTGATGTGTGGATGAACAAGCCAAAGCCAACAGACATACTTTGCTCCTGCCAAATAGTCCAAACAATGCAGACATTTTTTTCCCCTCCCCTCACAAAGATCTTTGACAAACCTCAGTCTTTAAAAATAAATAAATAAATAAAAACGACAAATATTGAGTGTATCTAAGGAAAATCACGGATACAATTTCAGAGTTAAAAAAATAAAACAAAATCCCTTACAAATGTTAAAAGGGAAAAGAAAGTACAGGCATGACTTGCTGGCATTCTGAGGCTGGAGACTTTGCTATATTGGGTATTTGAATGCCACCTAGTGGGCCTATATAACTTATAGCCAGTGGAACAAATAAGTTAACTCGTGCCCCCTAAATTGACACTATCGCATCCTACTGTGCCTGTGGCATTTTATATGCTGTGTCACAAGGAGTGCCATAGTACGTGCAATATTGTATACATAATGAGGTATATTCTGTGTCCATAGCAAGCTCCATTAATGTTAATTGGAGTTACACGAGAAGAATGCACCCCAGTGTATTGCTAATAAGTCATTTGCTAACTCAGTACAAGCTAAGAATATTGCACTGATGTAAGTCCTATATGCTTAAATGCAGAAGAGGACATTGGCCAGGACACCCTTTCTGGTACTTGAATGCTCTTATGAGAACGTAACAGGGAAAGATTAGATCTCTCTTTGAAGCTCCCAGAATATCTAACTATGAAGTCAAACACTGGGCCTTCTTTGAGCTGCTGTAGAGAAATAAGAACAGATTAATGCTGGCTGCTCTGACAAGTTGTAGTTTGCCGTGCTTTACACAGAGAGAGCTGTACTAGCTGCAATCACAGTTTTGGTTTCCATTGTAAGGCGGATTGTGTTTATATGTGGGAAAACAAACTGATGGCAATTCCTAGTACAGATGCGTATATGGCAATTTAGTGATGACTCACTAAGTCCATACTACTCCCCTGGTATGTCATACGGGGTACAGGATGAAATGGCAGGAAGGAAATGGCACTTAGCCAATCAGATTACCTGAGGAACTTTTAAAAGGTCAGTCCCCAAAGGGAGGATTTGCAGCCAAATATTACTGTTCCTCACCTTTTCCTCTTGGTACGTCGTCCCATGAAGCTTCAGAAAAACTAAGGTAATAGAGGGAGGAATGGAGTCACTTGGTGAATGTCTGTGAGGGACTGGGGTGTGGGAGGGAGGCCAAGGATGATGTTAGGAAAGCAGTACATTGGGCGACGGGAGGCTGAAATTAGAGAAGAGTAAAGGGGTTACAGAGGGATAATTACTATTTTGGTCCATCCTACCCTTTCCCATATAGTATTGCAGTATTTCATTCATGGATGAGCAACTGGATATAGGAGGAGCACAGGGGATAGGCTTTCTTTACACATCCGCACTACCTTTCCCCTCATGCCCCTCCCCCACACAATTCATTCCTTTGACGTTTTCTCCCCCTTCACTTTCCCACATGATCTCCAGCGTTGGCCCAGTTTCTCTCTTTGGAACATATGATCGACCCACCATGCGGTGTGGGGAGGGTTAGGGATGCAGTAGAAATGGAGTTAGGCAGCTCGTGACCACTTATTTGGGCAGCAGCTGCCACTGTACAGGCCCCTGCATGTTAACTCTAATTCTTACTAAAAATAAGCACGTTCAGAATTATTTAGACCGCTTGTATTTTGATGAGTGCGCTAGAAAGGCAGAGGAGCCTGGGAGGCAAGAGCTCTAAGGGCCATACCTGGATTTGTCACTGGCTTGCTGTCTTATAATTATTTGTATTATGGCGGCCCCCCCTACAATGTCTGTGGTATCCATGAGACCTTAAAAATATATGACATCACAGTCGCTAAGCCCAGATTCTCAGGGTATTTAGGCACTTCAGGCTAGATTCCAAAAGCAACGGAGGATGATGACCACCTCCCTCATCAATTTGAGCCTAATGGTTAGGGCATTTCCCCTGGGATATGGGAGATTCCCCCAGTTCAAGTCCCCCTCTGCCTGGTGGTGGGAGGCAACGGGATTTAAACAGGGATCTGCCACCTCTCAGGTGTGTGCCTTATCCACTAGGCGATGGGCAATTATGATGTGGGGTTCCCTCATGCTCCCCTGCTGATGCTGTTCCACTGTGGCTAAATAATGAAAGGCTCATATTAGGTGTATGAGAGAGAGAAAAAGCATGAGAATGAGGTTAGAGCCTGGGGGTTAGAGCACTCCCTTGGGGGGTGGCCAGTCCCCCTGCTCCAATGACTTCTTTAATTATTTCTCCACAGTGTAACAGCTTAACAGGAGATCCTGAGGGAGCCCCACATCAGCATATCCCATCACCCAATGTGGGGAGGAGGAAGAGATCTCAGTTAAAACCTTTAGCCCATGGGTTAAGGAATCCCTTGTCCTCATCAGGCAAAGCAGAGAATTAAATCACAGACTCCCACAGCTATGGTGAGTGCTCTAACTATTGGACTAGAAGTGAGGCTGCTGTTATTCCTTCCCCAGCCATTGTGTGTGGCATTAGGCGTGCTTTGAGACTGCTTATTGGATCAGGCCCTGTAGGTGGGGGAATGCCTATCTTCACCTGGTTTGAGGATCATGCTGGGCTGAGCTATGAGAGAGGCACCTAACATGAGGCATTGTGCACATGTCCAGCAGCAGAAACTTTAGGGGACTTTTATAACGGAAATTTAGGCAGTGAGGGATTTTAGGCACCTCCAGAGTTGGCAGCAGCTGACAGGGGTTTTGACAATCTCAAACTCCCACTGTGGGAGGTAGGCGTCTAAGTGAGTCCTTCGGTGGATTTATACTCTAAAAATGCAAATGAAGGGGGCGATGGGACAGTAGGAAAAGATACAACACACAAAACATGACCAGAGTGGTACCAAGCACAGGGTTTTTTTAGTTACAGAGGATAATATATTAGTTTTATTTCTGTTACAAAAGCTTGGATGGGTATTTCCATGAGGTACTCACGGTTGAAGTCAGGGAAAGGAAAAGCCTGTTGGTTTAAGGCAAGGGAATGGACAGAGGGAGAGAGAGTCAGGTGACTGGGCTATTGCTGCAGTTCATATGGAGGAAGTCATGTCCTGAACTGGCCCTTCTGAGTCTGGAAAGGGGGCATGTGACTGCTGTGACTTACCTGCTGGTGCCCTTAGACTCTGGGGACTGCTATAGTCCAACCCCTGAAAGCTCTTCCAGGCAGAGAAGAAGGGGAGGCTTTTGGGCCTGCTGCCCTAGGCAGATTCCTCTGGGTTGGGAATGGAGGCATAGGCCAGGATTGTACAGCACTGACTTACTTCCCATGCCCTTGTAACTAGTGCTTTGTGGTGGCATTCCTTAAAAGTTGATGTGTCTAAACCATAACCCAGACCCTCAAATATGTGGGGCATTCAAAATCTGCAACCATGTCTCTTGACTTTGTGTCTTGTGTCTACTTCTAATTACAATTTCACTTGAAGTGGGGGAAGAGAGGGGAGGGAGGGAGAGCGAATGTAACTAAATGGCTGCTTAGCAGCTCCATTGTGTACTCCTGGGAGAGAGACACAAATCATGGATTAACATGACCAGGTCTGAGTCTGATGGGAGATGATGCAATATTCTGGCCAATAACAGCCAGCGTTTTTTCCTGCTATGACTATTTGAGCATTCAGTGTCAAAGAGGTGCCTTGAGATTCCCAAGGCTGCAGACCTATTTAGCAAGCTGGATCTAAATGCCCTTAATAATGGGGAATGGTATAGAGGAGGCAAATTTAGCCTCTGTTTTTTTCAGTCTGCTCTCCTAATGGCTTCAGATAAATAGCGATGAACCTTGTGAGACACTCAGGGCTGTGAAGGTGGAACAGGTAGTCGTCCGGGTTTTATGCCACCTCTGCCACACACAGCCTTTCTATGCTTCAGTTTTCCTGTTTATAACATAAGATTGATAGTACTTAGTATCCCTAGTACTATATGTGAGTTCCTAGTACTACTGTATATCTGAAGCTTAATTCATTAGCATGCTCCTTCTGATGGAAGTCACTATGGAAGTGCAATGTATAATTACCTGTGCTGTGTTAGCCTCCTCTTATTTTATAAGCATGACAAATGATCTAAAAATATACAAAAATGGGAAGTTTGTACTTGGTTTTCTAAAGCACGAGGCTTCATCACATAATCTAAGTAGCATCCGGAAATGCCTTATCCAGTGACTGGAAAACTTTCTGTGGCTGACCTCAAAAATATGAAATTACAGCCATATTCAGCCAAAAGCCTTCATCCCCCTAATTATTTGGGATGGTCTTATTCCACGGTACAGTTACTCCAGTCAGTCCACTAATTTCTACAGTCTTTCTCAAAAAGAATTCCTTACCACTTAACAATCAGTTGACGCTAGTATCCTACAGTACTGCACGTCAGCACTTTGTTAATGAGCCAGTCCATAACCCAACCCAGCCTACTAACTGTTTAGGGAAAGGACTCATTCTTGATGGAAATATGTTGTAGTTTCAGAAATAGCAGGAAAGGAAAATAACAGTGGCTATATTACCTGCCACTGCCCGCAAAAGAATTTCAGTTTTCCTTAGGGGAGCAATACAGGACTCATTCTTAGGAATGGAGGTAACCAGCATTGAACAGGTGACAGTCCTGTTGGGCTTTACATGCATTTGTGTATAAATAAATGCACTTGACACAACAGAGCATTGTTCACTATATAAAACAGTTGACTCTGCCTAGCCCATTAAGCAATCTGAGGAAAGTGAATTTGGTTGGTTTTTTTCCTCTCCTTACTGAATCTGTTTGGATTAAGAAAAGCTGTTTAATCACTAAAATATGTGTTCCATAACAAAGTCTGGATCGTACATAAGTTGTTCATCTCACTGTGCAAGCCAGGAACTGACTCCTGGGGCTTTTGGAAATCCCCACAAGATGCTGCGCGCTTATTGTTTCTTCTGCAGAATTATTTCTCTAATGAAATCTAACGTTGAAGAGATGCCAAAAACTGGCTATCCCCAATCTGCCTTCACATATGGCAGAGTCTTTCCATCCAGTTAACCACCGCTGGACTGGGAAAGAATTGTAACAGCATGAATTCTCTATTTTCTTTGTTCTTGGCTATATATGCTTTGGTCCAGATCCTCTGCCTTGGCTAAACTGTACATTGTACATGCTAGATTGGAGGAAGCAGGCAAAGATGACCAACAGCTGCAGCTCAGGCTACTGCCCCTGCTCTGAGAGCTGCCTAACTTATGCTGGCTGCTAATGGTCCCAAGAGGCCAAAAGCAGAGCTAGCAATCAGTGCAATGTAAGAATGCTCAGGCACACCCCCTTTCCTTCAGCCAAGTCCCCTTCCCCTTGCTGTGCCAGCAGCAGGAAATGATGCAAGAACCTATAGCCCACCAGAGGCTCCTCATTATCCTAGAATGATTTTCCTTGGGCAGGATATCCTGGCTTTAAAACTGTGCTTGGATGGAACCTGCCCCAGCATGGGTAGAGCAGATCTGGGAAGATACCACCCCCACCCTCTGTTTGGAGCTGAGCCAAGAAAGCAGGGCAGGAGAGGGAAGTAGTGGTGTCTGGAGATTAAAGAAGAGGTTGAAAGGGGGAACAAAAGGGAATGGAGCTGTCACCAGGCCATGGGGCAGCTGGCTGGTCTGGGCCTTGAAGCAGGGCAGGCAAGGTTCAGGGAAGGAGGAGAGAACCTGGCCCAGGGCTGGTGGTGAAGCACAGGTGTGAGAGGAGAGTACCAGATCTCTCACACATACCTTGTGTATTACCTTTCAAGAAAGGCTCTGCTCTCACAAGTGGTGATTGACAGCTCCTGGCACTAAAACTGCCAACATACCTGGAGGTAGCTCCAAGGCTCTGTGATGGCCAGTTTCAGTTCAGGGTCCTGCTCCAATTTTTTGTAGTCTCCTGCAGGCTTCTGCTGATGATGATTCTTCTTCTCAGCTTATGGACACCAGTGTAAGAATGGGGAAGAGCCAGCAACACCATATGGCTTTACAGCAATCTATGGCCCAATTACAAAGTCTCCAGGGACTTCGTCGTCTGCTTCTGAAATGCAACCATCTCCCAAAGGTGTTTAACAATACACAGCTCAGCAGCACAAAAAAGGTGGAGGAAATGAAGAATACTGTATCCAATGGAGACTGCAGGGAAACTTTTAGGCCAGGCACATTGCAATTAGTTAAACTGGCATATTGCCAAGATGTCCAGGTTAACACACTTACTTTCTGGAAAAGTGCCATGGTATCTTTAAAGCCTTTTGTGGTCAACCCCTTGATTTAGTGTCACATCAGCATAAAAACATAGTGAAATGTCTACCACTGTGTGGGACATTAACCAGGAAGAGCCCAATCCCACATTCTTTCTTCTCACTGAAAGTAATTCTCAGGCACAGAATTAATGGGAGTTCTTGCCTGAGTTACATATGCAGGATTAAGTCTACCATTTTCATTCGCTGAGCTAGCGTCAATCCAAAAAAGTAATCATGAAGTACAATCAAAAACTGAACTCACACAGGAATTTGAATTAGCAGCCTTAAACTAGCTTAAGGAAGACAGCAAACAGAACAAACTTGCAGGAGAACAAATGATCTTTTCTTTAATTTAAAAAATAAATAAATTAAGGGTTCATGTTATTAAGACAATGTACTGCAATGTTGCTCTCCAAATACAGTATAAGACTATTTGTGTGAAGTTCATTGTATGGGGTTGACCAACTCAATATGTAACTTTAGCAATCACAAAACTGATTCAGAGATATCCCAACTCATCCAACAAGCTTGAGCGGTCATGTGCGGTGAAATCTAAAAAGTCATACTGGTACACATGATATAAATGTTTTTTTCGCTTACTTAACAATATGTTCATCTTTGTGGCTAGAACTGTAAGCTTGTTTTATTTAAAAATAGACTCCAACATTACTTTTTAATAAGGTGCAACATATAGACGGCTTTTTACAATTAAAAAACAAAGTAAAACAATACTCATTAGTATGCACTCATTCCAACACAGAATTAAATGGGATCTTCTACAATGCTTGAATGGTCTTGTTTTCTGCTTCACCAAAACAAAAAAATTAGCAGTTACTATTACAGTGACACTCAAATAAGGGACTGGTGCATGTTAGCTTTGTCCTGTTCTTTAACAGAAGGCCTCCTGGTGCAGAACACTTCAAATACATGTCAGAAGCTGAGTCTAACTCAACACAGTCCCTGCATAACAAATGGGTAATACTGAACTTGCATCATTCATCAGCAAAGGTTTTATCACCCATTGGTTTGACATCAGCCTCAGTCCAATAACTTGAAAGCAAGTATTGAACTGTAGTTGCATACAGTGAGTTATATACTCACTCTTAAATTAACCAAGTTCTGTGAAACTTTTTAGGTTCTGCAGAATTAAATAAATAATTAAGGCTGATATCTATACTTCAGGGTTTGTCCAGTAACTTCTGAGATCAATGTTGATAAATGCAAAGTAATGCACATTGGAAAACATAATCCCAACTATACGTATAAAATGATGGGGGTCTAAATTAGCTGTTACCATTCAAGAAAGAGATTTTGGAGTCACTGTGAATAGTTCTATGAAAACATCCACTCAATGTGCAGTGGCAGTCAAAAAAACAAACAGAACGTTGGGAATCATTAAGAATGGGATAGATAATAAGACAGAAAATATCATATTGCCTCTATATAAATCCAGGGTATGCCCACATCTTGAATACTGTGTGCAGATGTGGTCGCCCCATCTCAAAAAAGATATATTGAAATTGGAAAATATTCAGAAAAGGGCAACAAAAGTGATTAAGGATATGGAACGGCTTCCGTATGAGGAGAGATTAATGAGACTGGGACTTTTCAGCTTGGAAAAGCGACGATTCATGGGGGATATGATTGAGGTCTATAAAATCATGACTGGTGTGGAGAAAGTAAATAAGGAAGTGTTATTCACTCCTTCTCATAACACATGAACTAGGGGTCACCAAATGAAACTAATAAGCAGCAGGTTTAAAACAAACAAAAGGAAGTATTTTTTCACACAACGCAGTCAGTCAGTCTGTGGAACCCCTTGCCAGAGGATGTTGGGAAGGCCCAGACTATAACAGGGTTCATAAAAGAACTAGATAAGTTCATGGAGGATAGTATCAGAGGGGTAGCCGTGTTAGTCTGGATCTGTAAAAGCAGCAAAGAATCCTGTGGCACCTTATAGACTAACAGACGTTTTGCAGCATGAGCTTTCGTGGGTGAATACCCACTTCTTCGGATGCAAGTCGTGGAGGATAGGTTCATCAATGGATATTAGCCAGGATGGGTAGGGATGGTGTCCCTAGCCTCTGTTTACCAGAAGCTGGGAATGGGCGACAGGGAATGGATCACTTGATGATTACCTGTTCTGTTCATTCCCTCAGGGGCACCTGACATTGGCCACTGTGAAAAGACAGGATACTGGGCTAGATGGACCTTTGGTCTGTCCCAGTAAGGCTGTTCTTATGCCTTTTGGGAATACTGTATGGACATAAAACACTGATGATACCATAAAGGGCTTGTACTATGGGCATTACATAAGGCATACTTTATAGCCATGGACTCTGAAATGCCAATGTGACTCTAAAAATAGCCTCCTCTCTTCCAGAGATAGAGGGTGTAACTGATGACAGCATTTGGCCTTCTGCATTCAGATTATTACAGTGTACTACAACACAAAATACCTACATTCTGCATCCCACAGAGCAGGGCCGGCTCCAGGCACCCGCTTAACAAGCAGGTGCTTGGGGCGGCCGCTCGGGAGAGGGGCGGGCATGTCCAGGTATTCGGCGGCAATTCAGCAGAGGGTCCCTCACTCCTGCTCGGAGCGAAGGACCTCCCGCCGAATTGCCACCGCAGATTGCGATCGCGGCTTTTTTTTTTTGGTTTTTGGCTGCCTGGGGCGGCAAAAACCCTGGAGCCGGCGCTGCCACAGAGCACCAGAATAGGAAGGCTTTAGGACCAGGTTAGCATTAATCATTACCCTAACATACTTGGAGTTGTTTCCTTTTAAACTTCACATTCTGGGGACATAAGTGACACAAGGTAACAACAACAATTGCTTTCTTGCACCCTTGTCCAAGCTTGGTACTATGGAGGGTTGCAGCATGAATCCTGTACATGGTACAAGCAACTTAAAGAGTGAATAGCTCTGCTAGAAAATAAATATTTGAGCCATGCTATTGTAACCCACACACCTCCCGGGTGTGGTGTTCTGTCCCAGTTAGTGGCACTGAGACCACTTAGAGATTAATGAGTCTGCCACAGTCTTAGCTAATAGCCATGTGGCTTTTAGCTCATGCACTGGAGGCTCATGCATTTACCTCCCGAAGTCCCAGGTTCAATCCTGCCTGCTGGAGACCAGGGTCTGTTGGTGTTACAAGTGGGGACTTGTCCAGGATTTCAACTGAGAAGTCTCTGAAGCTCGGAACACGCTTCCTCAGCTAGGGGAAGTATGTAACCCCCACACCTCCTGGGTGTGGTGTTCTGTCCCATCTAATGACACCAAGACCACTTAGAGAGAGATTCATGAATCTGCTCTACAGCCTTAGTTAAGGGCCAGGTGACTTTTGACTCATTCAGGAAGCTCCAGAGGTTCCAAGCTCAATCCTGCCTGCCGCCGACTGGGGTCTGTCAGTGTTACACTATGTTAATTTAAGTGATTTCTTAGCAAGTGCAAACAATTGCCAGTGGAGGAATAAGGAATAAACTGGAGCAGGGCAGAAATCACTGCAGAGCTTCATTTGTCTATTTCTTCTTTTTACATGGAGGGAGATAGGTGCCTAACTCCCATTGACTTTCAGTGAGAGTTAGGCACCTAATTGTCCGTGCCTTTGAAAATCTCCCCCGTGAGCTCTTTACACTTTTTTCATAGTCATAGCAAACTACATCATACTAAATATGTACTCTACTCAGCACTGGTGAGGCCTCATTTGGAGTACTGTGTCCAGTTTTGGGCCCCACACTACAAGAAGGATGTGGATAAATTGGAGAGAGTCCAGCGGAGGGCAACAAAAATGATTAGGGGGCTGGAGCACATGACTTACGAGGAGAGGCTGAGGGAACTGGGATTGTTTAGTCTGCAGAAGAGAAGAATGAGGGGCGATTTGATAGCTGCTTTCAACTACCTGAAAGGGGGTTCCAAAGAGGATGGATCTAGACTGTTCTCAGTGATAGAAGATGACAGAACAAGGAGTAATGGTCTCAAGTTGCAGAGGGGGAGGTTTAGGTTGGACATTAGGAAAAACTTTTTCACTAGTAGGGTGGTGAAGAACTGGAATGGGTTACCTAGGGAGGTAGTGGAATCTCCTTCCTTAGAGGTTTTTAAGGTCAGGCTTGACAAAGCCCTGGCTGGGCTGATTTAGTTGGGTTTGGTCCTGCTTTGAGCAGGGGGTTGGACTAGATGACCTCCTGAGGTCCCTTCCAATCCTGAGATTCTATGATTCTATGAAATATTACAGTACCAATTTGCCAATTTTTGCATAGAGAAATAATGAATCCTTACAAATCAGTCTCTGCATTTTAAAAATAACAGAGGAGAGCTGATTGACAAAACTGCTAAACTGAGTAAAACTGAATGGCTTAAAGCAGGAAACAAAGGACAGGATGTTTAAAGTGAACAGAAGTGTATTCTACAGCTTGAGTTACACTCCAGTCTCAATTAACTTTTACCAAAATAAATGAAGATGACAAACTTCTCCATAAATAGGATGATTTTTTTTCCATGAAAATATTTTAGTATAATTCAGTAGCAAATAAATAACCATGACATCAGTAACAAATAAATCAATATGAATCGTACATGCTCAGTTCTCTAGTTTAGAACACAAAGGTTTACAGCTGTTACTAACTTATTTATAAATATCTGCTAGTCTTCGCACCTGTCTAATAAGTTAGTGTGAACGTTGGTGTGTTCTCCAGTACTCCTGGCTCCTTGTCTTCAAACCATATCACTTAAACCTATATCACTTCAAACCATATCACACATACCAGCAGAGCTATTAGGAAACTCATTGAAGAAATATAGCTTGATGTTTGCAGCTATAGAGAGCGTCTAACCTGACTACCTGATTAAATAAGTCTCATCCTGCATCCAATCCTCTCTGTTATAGCTTAGTTTTGGGCCATTCCTCATACACTGTATTTTTCTCTTTAAACAAAACAAAATACTGTATGCAGCAATCTAGGAGAGATTCCTTCAAAGTTATTTCTTCCCATCTTCTGTTACCAGTCTAGTTAAACATGATAGATTCAGGGTCCTGGTTTGCCATTTGAGCCATATGTCTTAACACATCCTTTTTAGTTATGATGCCCAGCAGCCTTCTAGAAGAGAAGAAAAAAGGAAAGGTGAATCATTTTATATCTCATCCATTTTTCCTGTTCTTCTGTAGGGTCCTTTTATGAGAGCTCCCATGTGTAGCTGTGGATCTCGTTAGTTTCCAAAATAATGATTAAAAACAAAGCAAAACAAAAAACTATTCCCACCTAATGATAACCACCAAGACAATAAAAACCATGTCCATTATAAAAATGAAGTGCTCTGGTTCTCTTTACCTCCTTTTGTGGAGAATCAATTCCACTCTGTGTTCAAGTGAGAACTGTAATTAATGCAACACCATTTTGTTTGAGAAAATAATTAAATTCTATCAGAATAAAATTCACTCTAGAACAGAGGGCCACCAACACAAGATCTAGGCAACACAAAACCACTTAAACCATCTAATCAGGGGCTAAGTGGGGCCTATGACTTGTTCTGGCATTCTGCACAAGGGTGAATTTCAGCTTGTGTGTTCTTTTTAAAAATTCTGATGCCCTTATTTTCATGGCATAGTGCCTTACTCCCATTGACTTTAATGGAACTAAACAAGAAGTGACCATCCAACAGGAGTGAGAGTTTTGGAATCTGCCCCTTATTAAGCTGTAACTATCAATGCAAGTGCTGGTTGTGAGACATTTTTAATATCCAATATCTCACGACTCCTCAGGGGCCAGAATACCTCCCAATGCTACAAAGCATTCCTTTCCAACTCTTGAAAATAGTTAGATACTGGACTTTGGAACCCCACCATTCGCCTTTCAATTCAGTTGTAAAATAATATTTGTGGCTGATGCTTCAAGAACCGCTAGAGGTAGAAACCAAAACCAAAAGGTTCCAAGCCCGAGTGCCTAATAGTAGGCACCTAAATCCATATTCCAAATCAGAGGCCTTATTTTCACAGTTATTGAGCACCCAGAACTGAAAATGACTGTGGATACTCAGCACCTGTGAAAAGCAAGCATGTTTTATTTAGGTGCCAAAACTTTAGGCATCCAAATTTATCAGGAATTGGGCCACTATATTATTCTGTTTATTCCAGTCACTAAAGCCCAGGCTTCTCCAAATGGTTTTAACACCAGTTTGAGCTGTTAGGAAAATTTCCCCAATGCAGACAAAACGGTTGTTTCACACTTTTGATTCAGTTTCTGTTCCTGATCATTTTTTGTCATCTGTCTCTCGTGGAGTTTTAACTCACTTTCCCTTGCTGTCAGACAAAACTGAGCAGATTTATTTTCCTCAGTTGTCATCCACATCATGCTTTTCATGAGCACTTCAGCCTGGCTGGAAGCCTAGGGACAAGCAAACCCTTTGCAAACAGTGATATTTTGCCAACTCTGCATTTGCACTTGCTTAAAAACAAAATATATTGGGACATCAGCCTGATAGTATCTGTATTTTATTGTCCCTTATCTTAGATATGGCACCTAAATTACAATACACTACAGAGAAGGGAACATGGTCTGAGCGTGAGCTCAATGGCAGCCAATATATCTTTGCTTCTAATTTGAGCTCTGCCACTGATTTTTTTCTGTTGCTTTGGGCAGCCACTTGACCTGTCTACCTTAGTTTTAGAGAAGATAATAATACTTATCCAGCTGACTTCATAGGCTGTTGAGAGTTAGTTACTGTTTAGAAATTCCTTTGAATAGCAAAAGTGCTATATTTATTACAGCTACAGCAAAGCTGGTGTGGCACTTTCCTTCCCTTCAAGTACTTAATCTCGTTGGTTCATCTATATATACCTACCCACTGCGTGTGACAAGACATTGTCTGAGTCCAAGTTTCCGAAAGATGTCTACCACAGTCTCCATTGGCGTGTGGTCAGTTACTGTGAAAGGGCTCAAATTGAGAATGCGCCGTAGCTTCAATGGGTGAGGGCTGTTGGCTGGGAGCTCTGGTGGATCTTCAGTGAAATACATGATAGAATTGCTCACCACCCCATCCTGACGCTGTCTTGCATTCTCTGGAGGACAAAGAGATCAGGCACATGGCAGACCAAACTCACGTACATCCCTACTTGGAAATGAACGGTTACATTTGCTTTTAATATGCCAAGGTATCAGAACATGGGATTACAGAGCAAATCACTCACATTTCACAGGGTCACCACAGTAATTAAAAGAATCCTATCCCAAATCAAATATAAAAACAGTTCCTGTCCCTTTTATTTTGCTTAGCATATCTTTACCAACATGCTATTTCTTGTGTTCGGATGTTTATTGTTGTCATTTTCCTTAAATTCAAATGTTTTACACTATTGGTTTTAGCAGGTAGCACAATGCAGTCACTGTATGAAATTCACCCAGGGTGTCAAGGTATGGAAGACCTCCCAAGATGATGGAAATGTAGAACTTCTGCTGTACATGGGCACCTGGATTTGGACATTGTGACTTCTACACCACCATAGAGGGGCAGTCTGTGGGCATGGTTACTCGGTCTGTACCGAGGTCTGGTTACCATTCAGGGGGGGTGTAAGAGAGACAGCCATTATTCCAGGATTGCTGAACCACCACATGCCTTGCCCACAGGTTGGGGGGCAGATTCTGTCTCCTGATCCTCTGGATACTTCCTCATATAAAACTTGTTTACCTAGGCTTCACGTTGGAAGGAGGCGTGGTTGTCTTTAAGGAAAAGGAGCAATAGTGAGAGAAAAGTGCTGAGCTAAATGAATTTGATCACCTCAGTTTTCTCAACTGTGCATATTTGCCCATGTTCCAAATCACAACCTCTCACTGGCACCTTGATCAAGCTGTGAAGTGAAGTTTACTCCTGGCTTTTATGACTATTATTACAAGCCTGTCACTTAACGTATACCCCCAGCCATTTGCTTTACAGTTATTGTTAAAGTGGAAATGGCTGGTTTTCTTTGCACTTTTCTCTTCACTGGCTGTTCGTTTGTACTCTGCAGTGTATGGTGCTAACAACAGATGAAGTGAAATCTCAAGAATGATGATAGACACCTCCCTTCTCCCTAATATAAACACACCTTTTTTTTTTTTTTGTTAAGAAATCATAGCTAATTCTAACCATTTTCCTTTTTGATTGATTCAGGTTGCTTCTGTTCCTGAGAGGCACAGGAAATTGGAGACAGTCAGTGAAAATATATATATTCTTGGAGCTCATTTCCATCAATCAAAGTGCAGAAACCTGCTCTGTGACTTGTAATGTGCAGACAGTAATGATTTCCAACACATTCCTGCTGTATTATTTTTCTCTTAAAGATCATTTTGTTGTAATATCACTGGAATCAGAACAGCTCCAGTTCACACCTAATATTACTGTGTCATGTGACTTTCAACCTTCTCACCCCATATATTACACATACCCCTGCAATTTACAGGAATGATGCTAATCTTGTCTTTTCTTGTCTTGATTTATACATCTGACTTTCAAAAGTGAATGTGCCTGCACAGGTCTTTGATATATTAAGCTATGGGTTTACATCATCTAGCTGAAGGTGGTTCATTTAGTCTGACCCAGGTCAAGAAATGTTCCTCACATAAAGAACCATGAATAAATCAGCTAGTTGTTTTCACTCCTTTATCTACACAGGAAGCAACAGACAATGACATTTTGGTAACTATTTTTCCAAAAGTTCTACTCCCACCAAAATGACAATGACACTGGACAACACTGATAAGCCCATGCCATTATTTTACTCCTGGAAGTAAAATTTGTGTCTCTAGAGACAATGCTTTTGCAAATGATACATTAACATTGGTCTAAATTCAGTAGTACCAAAAATAGGGTGAAATTTATACATAGGGTATAAATGGGTTGGGAAGTTAGAGACGTGATAAAATATAGTAATTGCACAGATATATTTCAGTCAGTGAGTGTGCAAAACTTAGTCCAAGGAGCAAAGCAGCCCCAAAGGAAGGGTGACTATATTTGCTGACTCCACTGAACCAGAGTAATCCACAGAAGACGACTCCTGTCAGATATAAAGGTGAATTAGTCCCAGCAGATATGGAAATGGCCTCTCGGATCCAAGTTACCCACATGAGCTTCAAATCCCAGCTTGTCTAACCTAAGTAGCTCTTAGATCCCATACTGAGGATTTCTCTGTAGTGGAAAAGTGCATTGAGTTAGCCAACATGTTAGTTATTTTGTTTGAACTAATATGGCGTTCAACATTGTTTGCCCTGGTCCACAAGAATGGTTTAAAAACTTATTAGCTAGTCATGGCTAGCCACAGGTAATGCAAAATCAATGTGATTACACCATTTTTTATTAAAAGTGGGCATTCGTCTACTCAGCTAGACAGACCTCCATTTGCCTCTCCTCAGTAGCGGCGCCAGCTTTGCCGGTGCCCTAGGCGGCGGAAGGTCCCGCCCCCGAAATCCCACCCCCAACAGCGGCGGCGGCAGGTCCCGCCCCCAAATTTCTACGGGCGGCGGGGGCGCAGGTGCCCCCAAAATAGCAGCGCCCTAGGCGACCGCCTAGGTCGCCTAATGGGAGCACCAGCCCTGCCTCTCCATCTTTTGCTACCAGAAGAGAAGCACTATTTCTTCAGGGTCTAGCTACACTGGAGAAATGCGTCTGTGACGTTGCACTCTATATGATTTTATGAAAATATGCTAATGAGTGTGAATATGATGTAACTGGAATATGCTTCATGCAAAAGGTCTCTTGGAAGGTATCATTACAAAGCTTATAATCTACTGAGTGTGGTCATCCTATTTGTATAAATGTATCACTCTTGTATCTGAAACTAGAAATATAAAATATAACTCTGAGGTCATATTGTAGTTATGCAAAGTGTGGGCCATTAACGGTGGTTTGGAATCTTGATGGCTCCCATCAACCAGGACAATTGATCGTGGATGGCTCTGTTTGCTTGTAGGCCTTCCTCTGCCACCAGAATCCTCACTTGGAGGCTCAGTTCTCTCACCAGCCTTATTCACATGCAGCCTAGCAGAATTAATAAGACATCCCATGCTCAAATGCCAATAGTATGCAGATGACATACAGCTCTATCTATCCTTCATACTGTCATTAAGTTAGCTCAGTACTTGGCTGAGATCAGTTCATGGACAAAGAACATCTGGTTGAAGTTAGATCTGAGGAAGATGGAGGTTATGTTAGTTGGCAGAGGAGTTTGCAGCCACAGTGAAGTCTCCTGTGGTTGACAAAACACACCCACAATTGGTTAAGCCAGTCTGTAGTTTAGGAGTGCTCTTGGATTCCTCACTGACATTAAGCTGTCACATAGTAGTGTTCACAATTGTCTTCTACAGCTGGCTAGAAGACTCCATCCAATCCTGCTGGCTGAAGACCTGGCCTCAGTAATATGTACTTTTGTTACTTCCAAATGGATTTCAGCAATGCAATATTCCTGGCATACAACCATAAGTCCTCAGTATAGAACACAGCAACACATCCCTTCAGTACCATGGGCCACCATGAACTCATCCAACCAGTCCTCTGCTCACTACACTAAATTCCCATTGAATACTGATTTATGTTCACGATCTCTAGTCTTACCCTCAAAGTGCTCATGGGCCCAGCTTACTTAAAACAAAAAACAAAACAAAAAAAACCCCAATCTGTCTGTAGCTCCAGAATGTGAATCACCACCAAAAACCTCACCACCTTCCCTTCCAAGTGCAAGGTGCAATTCTTCAGCCTTGCCTTCACTAATAGGCAGACATGGCACAGTGTATATACATAAAATATGGAAAAATAAAATAAAAATAATAAAAAATGTCAGAAAACATGCAATTTTTTCCCTGTTGGGAGGAAGAGATAAATAAGGAGAAAAGACACACATGATGCTTGTTATAACACTTCATGCCCCCTGGAAGGCTCTCCTATAGCATGGTGCAGGGCATGAATAGAATTTTGAGCTTTTGAGCTAGAAAATTTAAATCAGGATTTTAATTTATAAAAGACACACATTAAATCATATCGAATCACCATGTACCATGAAAATTAACAAGCGAGACCGTTTATTGCAAAACTGGTGTAATATGAGATCAGAATCAGTCATATGGTTTCCAAACAGTTGCTGTTACTCCCCACTGCAGCCCATTCTCTGCAGAAATGGTGGGAAGCAGTCATGGATAGCCAACAAGTCCTGGATGTTTTAGGAAAGCTTATCTATGAAGAAATGTTCTTTGATTTTTAATTCTTGACTCTGCCCCTGGCCTATTAGAAGAGATTTTAATTAGAGCTCCCCGGAAACCACACATTTTTTCCTGTAGAAAATCTGGATTTCACATAAACCATTTTCTGAGAGGAAAATATTTCAGTTGAAAAATGTGGACCAGCTTTAATTTTTAATTAACTCTGCCCTAGTAATAAAAAGCTTAGAGACAGGACCACACATCCATGTGCCTCCCTGCGAACAAACCAGCCTTGTTGCCGTTTATCATCATCATCAAAAAGTATAATTCTCAGCTTTTTATACCCATTTCAGATGGTGTCTGATCTCTCTACATTTAAATTAACAGGCCTGATCCTTTCCTGTTTGCAGCTTGACTGGTCACTGATATTGGTGTGACATTAGTGCAACGGGCCTGCAATCCAGCATGGCAACTCGCTGTACACTCACTGCATGACAACATACGGTACAAGACAAGGGTCAGGCCCAGTCTATCTCATTTGTATTTTCAAGTTCTCACAAGGGAATTTAGGGAGTTGGGAATGGGCAGCACCTTAAAACTAGTTAGAAAGAAAATGATATAAAACTGCAAACGCCGTACATTTTATAAAAAAGTACCAACTCTTGGTCTTTATATCTTTTGTCAACTCTCAAACACTGGTTTATTTTGCCCTTCTGACCCTGCCGTATGGTGTATCTTTTGTATCTGCCAGAGGAAATGACAGCCCGGAGGTAAAACAAAGATTTAAAGGGACACTGTCACAATTGTTGGCTTAATTATCCTGTAAATGACTTAACAATTGTCTCCTACTGAAGTTATTACTTTGAGGATTCCTTCCTTGTGATTTTGTAGGGGGTAGGGAGGAGACGGGGTGGTGGGCTATTGAGTTGATGCTATTCAAAAAAGCAGATTCCCTTGAACTACTTGGTTGTCTTTTACAGTTAGATGAGCCAGGTGCCTTGTAGTTTGAGGTGTGTGCACTTCCCTATTTTTGATAATTGCAAAACTAGTCTGAATTCACAAATAGGGTTGCCAGGCATCTGGTTTTCGACTGGAATGCCCAGTAGAAAAGAGACCCTGGCGGCTCTGGTCGGCACCACTGACCGAGCTGCTAAAAGTCCGGTCGGTGGCACAGCAGGGGCGCAGGGCTAAGGCAGGCTCCCTGCCTGTCCTAGCTCTGCGCTGCTCCCAGAAGTGGCCACTAGATCCTTGCGACACCTAGGTGCCTGGGTGGCAAGGAGCCTCTGTGCGCTGCTCCCACCCCCAGGGCCAGGAGCTGTGACCAATGGGAGCTGTGGGGGTGGTGCCTGCAGGCACGAGGGCAGCACAGAGCCTCCCTGGCCACCCATGCACTGAGGGACTGCAGGGACCTGGCAGCCACTTCCTGGAAGCCGTGGTAAGTGTTGCTGGGACTCCGCATCTCCCACATCCCAACCCCCTGCCCCAGCCCCTGAGTCCCCTCCCACACCCAAACTCCCTCCAGGAGCCCATCCCCCCACCCCCAACACCGTGCCCCAGCCCAGAGCCCTCTCCTGCACCCAAGCCCCTCATCCCTGGCCCCATCCCAGAGCCCACACCCCCAGCCAGAGCCTTCACCCCCCCACACACCCCAACTCCCTTTCCTAGCCCGGAGCCCCCTCCTTCACCCCAAACCCCTCATCCCCAGCCCCACCCCAGAGCCCGCACCCCCAGCCATAGTTCTCACCTCCCTCCCCAACTCCATGCCCCAGCCCGGTGAAAGTGAGTTGGGGGGTGGAGAGCGAGTGACAGAGGGAGGGGGATGGAGCAAGTGGCGGCGGGGCCTTGGAGAAGGGGCAGGGAAAGGGTGGGGCCTCAGGGAAGGAGCAGGGCAGGCGTGTTTGGTTTTGTGAGATTAGAAAGTTGGCAATCCTATTCACAAGCCATTTAAACCACCCACCTCTCAGTCATGCAGTAAAAAACAAACATACTTGTAGCTTAAGGGAAGGCTGCAATATGTATTATAGCTAGAAACTGGGCTCTAGAATTCTTCTCTCATCTGCTCCTTAACACCCACTCCCTATGCAGAACATAAATCCAATAACTTTTGAGTCTATGGCACTCTGTTAAACCTACAATGATGAAGTGGATTCCAAAGTAGGCACAAAGTTTTTCCATCCCTTGTGCTTAACATATATAATATGACACCAATTATCAGTTTTGGAGGAAGGGAGATGGGAAATCAAATTATAGACGGACACCTGATGGGAACAAGTAATTTAGTTTTTAGGTCTAATTTTACTTAGGGGTAGATCCACAAAGGGATAAATTGAGAGGCAAGGCTCTGAGAAATTAGGTATTACAAAGCATTGAAACTCTTACTTCTGTTTGTAAATCTAGGCTTTAGGTAGTATCCTTTTAAGTAGAGCAGCTTAACATGTAAAGAGTACATGGTTTACAGAGCAATTTTTGCTTCGTGAAAAAGTCCCTGTAAGCAGGAAAGGCTGTCACCAAAATGGCTATTATTTTCTATTTATAGATTTTATTTTCCAAAGAACTCAGGAGCTTCCCCTCCTCCACTCATCTGAAAATCATACCACTGATCTTTCAGGTCACCAAGATCTGCAAGATTTAAATGCTTGCAAATTAGAATAACTATGATGTGATAACAGAAACTAACACAGTGTGGCACCAGCACTTTACACGTTGTTACGTAGTGGCTGGGGTTCACCGATATCTCTGGACTTTTACTTCTGAGAGTGACAAGAGATTTGGTTGGAGACTAGAGATGCTACTGACCATGGTCTGATTTGACTTTCACCAATTTGAAACTGGTTTAACTCCAACGGCTTCAACACAGTTACTTCAGATTTACCTCAGCATAACCGAGTGCGGAATTAAACCCCAGAAGTTGGCTGAAGGTATGTTGTAGTGGGGTGATTGCTTGGCATGGTTCTTATAAAGAAGGGTAGAAACGGCCATCCACATCCTTTGGAGTAAACATTCAGTTTTGTTCTTACTTACCTATTTGTACATGCTTCACAGTATCACTAATACCCTTTACATTCCCATTAAAATCTATATTGTACTCTTTACTCACTTATTGCAAGAATCAGTTCCCGTCTCTGTGCAAAACCAATGAGACGCTCCGAGTCTTTGGAAACCACCACCGGAAAGCCATTGTAATCGGTCTCTTTGATTAATGTCTCCACATCTTCCACTGTCATACTATCCTGTGTCAGAACGGAGAGTGGAGGCTCACCACGCCTAGGCCTCATGACATCTGTTGCTAGTGTTCGGTGTGTGAACTCGTCCTTAGCATCCAGAAATGGGTAACCATTCAAGTGAATGTGTGCCTCATAGATCCCTTCTTTCCCAAAGGCATCTGCTACCCACTTGCTGGTCACAGCTGCAGCCATTAGAGGTACAATATACTCCAAGCCTCCAGTTAACTCAAACATAATAACCACCAGGGAGACGGTCATTCTGGTAACTCCACCTGCCAAGAAAAAGATCATTCAGGTTCCCCCCTAAAAAAAAAAACAACAACAAAAATCTATAAATGTATCAACTCTTCTGGCTTTCTAGTATCTTACATTCATAAAGGCATGAAATTATTCAAACCCCTCACTGTATGTCGTTCACTGAAAGTACAGGTTTCCATTTCATCTGCTGTAATTTTGAACAGAAAAGGTTACAGTGACATGCTCAACCCAAATTTATTAGCATGTGAAAAGCAGATAATTACGGACTCTGGTACCTGCGTGCTTGGAGATTACCTTAATTAAATAATCTGGCACAACAGCAAAGCACACACATGTCTGAACTATACTTGATACATGCATACCAAAACTGGATTGGGGTCAATCTAAACTACTAGGCCCGTATTTCTGGGAAAATCAGTGCTAAAGTGCAGACGTGTTTAATTTCATTATTGACTTCTTCATTTATATACAATTGATTATATTGAAGTTTAATTTGAAAACATACTTGATTAAGGATTACACTCAAAGAAAAAGAATCATTAAGGGAACTGTATTAAACATAGCACGCTCCTTGATCAACCTCTGTAAATTGCTTGTCATAATGTAAGCAGCTTCCATGAAATGTGTTTTTGTAGTTTGGTTGTGATGCCCTCTGTATATAAATCAGTTCTAGCATCAACATTCTCCACTGTAGTTTCTTTGTGTCATTTTATAATTAATCTGTTTATTGCTGCAGTTTACATTACAGTATATAAAGAATCATATAATCACAGTATAACAATTGTATATGTTTCTTCAGGTAATATGTCAGAAAGATAATTGTGATAATTTGATATTCTTAGATCTCCAAATACAGTGCCATTGTTTAGATTGGAGAAATAAGAAAATAGGTTATTAAAAGTTGGTTTTTATATAATGGCATGGGTAATGCTATGCAGTTACAATTATTACATAGCTGTTTGTGACTGTAAAAACAGAATATGATTGCCTGCTAATGGATGCACAGTAAAGAACTTTTCTTTAATATAAAAGCAAAATGTCTACACTGATAAATTCTGTTTTGGAATGCTAAAGAAAAGAATAAAAAAGGACAACTGAGGCTGGTTTACTATTTCTGACATTAGGTTCCTACCATGACTGGTGTCACAAATGATCCTACTTATCTGCCAATGCTCCTCTGGATGCAGCTTTCATTGGAAGCCTACTGAATTACACTAAGGCCTGGTCTACACTTAAAATTTGCTGGCATAGCTATGAACATAGGGGTGTGAAAAATCATACCCTAAAATGACATATCCAGGCCAGCAAAAGCCTGAGTGCTAGACACAGTTATACTGGCACAGGAGTCCTTTTGCCAGAACAGCTTATTTTGTTCAGAGCGCTTGTATAAGCTATATCGGCAAAAGCACTCTTTTGCTTGTACAAGATACATCTACACTAGAAAGTTTTGTTGTAGACAAGGCCTAATTCTGTGATATATGTCCATTACTGCATAGTCCAAATACCAAGCAGCAGTGGAAATTATGTAAGATACAGGTCAAGTAAAAGATGAAAGAAGAAATAACATGCTTGGAAATTGATGTTTTCACATTTCCTTTCCATGTACAACTTGGCATTTGATGTATGAGATTTAGTTTATATCACTGGCCTTGCTTTAACAATTAGCATTTAGGACTGAATGGCAGTCCAATTGAATTTAATAGCAAAATTCACATTGAATTCAAAGGAACCAGGCTTTGAACCTATAATCAGGGATGAAAGACTGAATATAGCCTGTGTGATTGGTAATGGGATACAGACCTTTCACTTCCAGATCAATTATTTCAATTTGGGCAAAATTTGTAGTGACCAAAGATGGCTTCCCTTGGCTCAATAGTGGAATACTTTAAATCAGTGGGTAATTACAGTAGAAATCACAGCCATCACAAATGAGCAAGCCTCTTGGGAGAGTTTTCCTGCTCTTTATAAAAAAGAAAACATGTTCTTTTTATAACTCTCTCCCCACTCACCCCCATATTGTTTGCAATTGACATCCTTTTTGGCAGATTCAAAAGAGAGGACTAAGTGTAACTGGGCAGGGACAACTAACTACCCCCTCTCCTCTAGACCACGTTTAAAGTACACTGATGGGGCAATCTAAGGAAGAGTTCAGTGCTACTGCCTGTGCTGTGCCTGTTCGTATAATTTGTTTCCAGGATTATCAGAGTGGCAAACTTGCATGCTTCCATGAGCATGAAATTCTCTTAACAATTTAAAAAACCCACATTACATCTGGAAAACATCTTGTAGCACACACACACACACACGCACTAAAGACCGCCACTTACTGTACCTAGACATGCTGCAGCTCCCACCATAGCATAAAGCCCTGGGGTGACACAATCTGCTCCCGGTCTACACCAGTTCCTGAAGATGATCCAGTCATGATGATGGTAGGCCAGCTGTTCTACTCCAATTCCAACCATTCTACCAGCCATGGCTCCCACAGCCATGCTGGGAATAAAGAGGCCTGAAGGGATCTTAAATGAAATACAGACAAGTGATAGTTTTGACCAAAAGGTCTCAGCTATGCATGTAAGACATATAGTAATAGAATACCAACATCCCTTATCGGAGCCGGTGCCAGACCCCACAACTCTCCGGAAATCTTAGTGGATCTTCTCCTTGGTCTGAGATGGTCCTCTGCAATGACTGGAATTATACAGGTACTTAAAAAGTAATATATAATTTAAATACATGCTTATCTATTTGACCTAATCCTAGTTACTGAATTCACACCAACTTTATTTCTCAGTATTGGTATGAGCAATCTTCTTTTTCTAAATTCAAAATTTTCACATTGCATAGTTTTAATTTCTCCTCTTCTGAAGGCATAGCTTTATTGTGTGTCATAAGTTTGAAAAGTATAGGCTTAACTGTAAATAGCACCTAGAAATGAACCTCTATCATATGGGATACTTTAAAACTTTATTACTGCTGTTCACCTTTATTTACTTTATTAAATATCAGTGTAATTTAGATTGGATTTTAAATTAAACGTCAAACAGCATACAAATTGAAATGAGGAATCTGATGCTCATAGATTAAATGAGGTAGCTCGTTTCTTCATCTGAATTTGCTATACATCTTCCAGGAAGCGTTATGAATCATTGCCTTGCTGTCTGATATACAGCCAAGTCACAAGCCACTAAGCAATACTACAGAAAAGAAGAAATGAGAGAACCAATCACTCTAGCTTGGCTAAGTCACTTTTCTGTAAAATATCGAGCATGTCTTTCAGGTAGGAGAGAGATTTATTGGTGGGGAAGAAATTGTTTGGCAGCCAATTATAAATTCTGTAGGGTTTTAACAATATCTTTTAAATTCTGAAGTGCTAAAGCCTGGAGGCTGAAATCCTCTCTCTACCCAAAGGAAAGGTATGGCACTGGTAGCAGCAGTGCTAGTTACCCCAGTGTTCTCATTCCTGTTCAGGTACAACCTTCTCTAGAGAGTGTTAAGCCTCTTTGCCTGTTTTCTCCTCAGGTTCTCTGCTGACACTGCCAATTGATGCTGGTGGTTTTTATTATGTGGGCATCTGTCCACTAAAGCAGTGCTTCTCAAAGTCGCGCCACCGCTTGTTTAGGGAAAGCCCCTGGTGGGCTGGGCTGGTTTGTTTACCTGCCGCGTCCGCAGGTTCGGCCGATCGCGGCTCCCACTGGCTGCGGTTCGCCGTCCCAGGCCAATGGGAGCTTCTGGAAGTGGCGGCCAGCACATCCCTCAGCTCGCGCCGCTTCCCGCAGCCCCCATTGGCCTGGAGCGGTGAACCGCGGCCAGTGGGAGCCGCGATCCGCTGAACGCAGCAGGTAAACAAACTGGCCCGGACCGCCAGGGGCTTTCCCTAAACAAGTGGCGGCCCAACTTTGAGAAGCACTGCACTAAAGAACTGTACTGAGAACTTTTAGCTACTGAACAGCCATAATGATAACTTTGTGCCAGTATCAACCTCAGCCACATCTGAATTTGAGACTTCAACAGTGAAAGGCGTCACCATCCTATTTCAAATCCTCCTCCAGATCCATCAAGTTATATTAAATCCACAGGAGTCTAAGAACACTTAACTTGGACCCTGTTTGTTCCTACAACTCAGGAAATCTACTAAAATTGAGAGATAGCGTTAATAATATTTTAATCATTAAATGGCTTTTTATTATTAACAATATCCCCAGTGTAAGAAAACCCATGTTTCTTGACTTAGATTATCCTATTATTATTTCCAAAGTCAACTACAGAGTGAAACCTTATAAAACTAAATGAGTTAAATCTAGTAAGAGTAGTACCATAAGGAGAACCCCAAGTTTGAGCGTCACATGGAAAAAATACTAGGCCTTTAGGCTATGGATCCTCAGTTCAAGCTTATTTTGCAAGATAGACTTTAATGGTTTTAGCTTAGCATATGGCACTGATACCATATTAAAGTGGGTGGCTCAACAGAACTTGACTCATTCTGCTATGGACAGGTCCTAAATTAGACATTGAGAAAATAGCAGTTGGTTAGGTTAGCAAAATAATCACACCGTTGGGTTTATTTCAATAGTTTCGCTTTTTGGAATAAAACCATCAATATATTTATGTGAATGCGAGCTACTAGTTTGTACAGACAAATGTATGTTTAGAAATGGGCCCCATCACCAACCGTATAGCTACAACTTGCCTCTGCCCACTTTGTGTAGTTTGGGCTTGAATAAAATGGAATCTGGACCACAAAACCCCGTTTGTTTGGAGTGGGGGTTTTTAAACCAAAATAACCCTTGATTGCTCTAGGTTCACCTTTAAACAGCAGCTTTTTTCTTTTAGCCATTTGGTCTGATGTACAGAACTCTATTTCCCCTTTCTTTCTAAAAAGCAAAACTTGACAAACACGAGGGGAAAAAATAAAACAAACCAATAAAACCCGTACTGATGGAATATTACAGCTGAGCTTTTATTTAAAATTTTGCATATTTGCATAATCTCGTGAGCTTTTAAATGTAAAAAAGAGTCAGTAAATTGAAACTTATGGCTTCCACAATCAGTGCAACTTGGCTACACTGCACTATATTAAGACAAGAATTCAACAACATATACAGCAACATAAAATACTCCATATTTCCAAGGGAGCTGAATTTCAGTTCAAGTGGGAATCATGCTGAATTGACTTACTGGCAAAAGTGAATTTAAATGCTCAACTACAGTATCTTTTTTTTAAACCAAGAAAAATCAAAGAAACCTGGAAGATACAACAAGGGTGCTCATTCCAATACTGTCTTTTTTGTATCCAATGCAAGTTGATGAGAAGCAGGGGAAGCGAGTCATACAAAAATAGATAGCATGCTACAGCTAAATTGAGTTACTCTGTATATTACAACGAAATACAAACCCTGAAAGACATGAGATGGTTATGTGATAGCATCTTACAATTCACCCCTGACACCATGAGTGTCTGTGGAACTCTTGCTAATTTCTGAATCTTTAGATGAATCTGTTGCCATCAAAGCAGAATCTTAATTAAGCCTTAATTTTCTAATGCCTTGTGCTTCAGAATTTGCACGTTCTCATACACATCCCTGGTATTATGCCAGATGTAAGTAACCTGAATAATGACACTAAGCTCTAATGTTAACCAGGTCTTGTCAGGCAAAAGTCTAGTTTCAACACGCAATATGGATTGCAGCAGTGAACTTTACACACCCTCCAACTTACCTTCATGCCAAAAGTAAATATTGTGATGATAATTTTAAAAATCAGAGCCAGGGCCAGCTGCCACATTGCAGTGTAGACTCCGAAGCCAGCAGGTCTGTCAGGGATGTCATCTACAGGCCTGGTCATGTTTGGGTCATTAATATAGTCACAGAGTTGTGAGGACTCCAGAGCGCCACAGTCATTGAAAAGCTCAGAGATCAGCTCACTGGTGCTCCTCCGGGTGTATGGATTAGGGTAGGCGATGATGGCAGTGATAGCAGTCACCACAATGACCTCTAGGACCGGATACTTCCCAAGCCTGGTTGTTTTGCGCCTCCTGCACCATGCAATGTTGCAACGGATAAAGAGCGTCCCCCACAGACCTCCAAAGACCCCAAGCAGAATGAATGGGAAAAGTTCAGCCATATACCAGGGGGTGTGGTACTCCACATAAAAAAGAACCAGTCGGCTGTTTCCAAACGGATTGATGGACCTCAGAGTAAAGGCAGCCACAAGAGCAGCAAAAAATGACCTCCAGAGGGTTTTCAGGGGAAAATAATAACTAACCTAGAACGAACAGAGACAGTGAATGCTTAACTGAGCGGGAGGTAAGGTGTTTGATTTAGTTACTCTCTTTTCTGTTGCACCACAGGCCCTACTGCATTCCATCTGTGGTTAGTATGACTTTACATACATGGGTGTGTCTGCGACCAGCACATGGTCACACATCTGTAAGGAAAGGCATTTTCAGACTTGAGGAGGAAATTGCGAACAATGGAAAATGAATGTAAGATGAATCATAAAGCAAGCTGTTGAACAGCGATGTTTAAACGGACACACTGGAGTTATGATCTCTAGACATGCGGTAGCAAGTTTCTGTAATCTTTTGTTAGAATGCTCAAGGCATACACCTTTTCGTATGGAGTCAAATGCTGAACACACACAGCACAGCCATGCCTTTGGTTATCTCCAGGAGACTATTACTCCTCTTCCGCCAACATTATGCTAATCTACAGGGTTACTTCTTATTGGCAACAATTAGAGATTATATATGCTTATATATGGCATAACAATATTGGGAAAATAAAAAGGATTCTTAAGGAAGGAGTCAAGGGAAAGTATTTTTTACTGATACAAATGAATTCTGCAAACATATATCATGAAAGTGAACCATAGCTGATTCACTGGTAGCTCTTACCTCTTCCAGGCTAAAAAGTACACCACCAATTGGAGCACCAAAAGCAACAGAGACTCCTGCAGCAGCTGCAGCTGAAAGCACCTGCAACACAAAGATTTGCATACAAGGCATGAGCCCTTTGAGTTATTGACTATATTTAAGGGGAAAGAAATGACAATCTGAGTCCAAGCTCACCTCTCTCCTTTTTCCTTCATTCTTGCTGTACTTTGAGAAGAGGCTGCTGAAGAAGTTACCACAGCAACAAGCCACATGCACTAAAGGACCTTCTTTGCCGAGGCTGAGGCCCGAAGACACCACCAGAACCAAGGTGACTGTTTTGATTAAGAGTGTCCACTTCCCCAGGTAGCCCCTAATAATGAAACCACTCAGGATGGTTTTTATCTGGAAGGCAGGAAGAATAGGTTGAAGAACGAAATAAACTTCTGCAACTTCAATTTTGCAAAAACGACTTAACAGCTATAGTAGACAAATCATTGCTTGAAAAAAGCCAATGACGCACAGAGCAAAAGATTAGGACAACTTTTCTACAGTGATATCATACTAGTGGTTAACATGAGTAGTGGGTAAACATGGCAACAATTTTACAAGCTAATTATTGTGGGTGGACCCCTGCCTCCGTGAAGTCAACAGGATGCTGCCCATGTGGATTGGCTTGCAGGAGCAGGGCTTAAATCAGATGCAAATGAGTGTCACCAAAAAAACAAAATAATTATAGTGGGGGGCAGATTCCATAAACAGAAAATGTTTTGTTATTTCTAAAAATCCCATCACAAAAAAATATTACAGTGCCATGAAACTGAATCTTGCAGAGATCTTGGTTTTAACAAGTTTCTCTTAATTTTTTTAAAATATGGATCAAATCTTGCCATATTTAAACAGACAAAGTCAACAGGCAGAAATCTGATTTGGAATTTACCTCTAAAACATGTCTAAATTGAAGGTAACTCTAGCATATACACATTTCTTGCCACCATTCTTAGCAGTGATTTTTATTTTTCTACATCCTGTTCCAGCAATCCAGTCCTGTGGGACTAGGACATGGGGCTGGCTTGGCATCTGAAGCGGCACAGTTTCTGATGGGAGTTCCTTTACTGACTGCAGTGTAAAAGGAATTGACTGAGCGTGTTCAAGCAATAGCTGTTTTAGTGTGCCTTGTAGCCCTTTGAGAGAGGGAAGGAACTATGATTTACTATATGTTTGTACAGTGCCTACATTGCTAGAGCGTGTGACCTGGTTAGCTTATAGGCATTAAAGCAATATACACATAAAATAATAATAAAAAATCCTTTACAAGATTATAGCACGAGTTAAGACCATCATGATTTTAAAAGCGAGAACCAACTAAGCTGTGTCAATTTAAGTACACACCATTCCAAGTTCCAGTTTACATGGATTGACACTCCCCCCTTCCTTTTTTCCTTTGTATTCTTCCCCAAAGATATAAAGCAATAAATCAATCTCTAAGCAAGTTTTCTAAAAGTACACTCAAATCAATACTGAAATAAGGTTTTTGGCTTTGGTGTTTGTTGATTTTTAAACTTCTCAAAATTTTGCAAATGAAAAGGTTTTTCATCAAAAAGTGGCGTTTTTTTACTTCTGACTTTTCTGACTTCATTATCAGAATTTTTATCCAAAATGTTATCAAAACCAGAAGACATTTTCATTTATTAAAATCCAGGTTTTCTGTAAGTGAAAATGTTTGATAATACCCCTCTACCTCGATATAACGCTGTCCTCGGGAGCCAAAAAATCTTACCGCGTTATAGGTGAAACCGCGTTATATTGAACTTGCTTTGATCCACCGGAGTGTGCAGCCCTGCCCCCCCGGAGCACTGCTTTACCGCGTTATATCCAAATTCGTGTTATATTGGGTCCTGTTATATCGGGGTAGAGGTGTATTTTTATTTTAAAAAATTAAAAAGTTACAACAAAAATTGAAAAAAAATTAAAATAGCTTCATATTGACACCTGAGCAATGGAAACAATGTCAATATTTCAGGACGGTTTTGCAATTATTTTTTCCAACCAGTTCCAGATTTTTGATTAATCAGTTTTAGATTTCTTGGGTTGCTCTCCTAGAGGTGAGGAAAGGAGCAAACAGATCTGTACAGATCTGTACATTGAATTAAATCTGAAGAAGGAGGATAAGACTTTCAAAGACTAAAGCTTAAATTTAGACTCCGAAATCCATATGGAGGCTCTTAAACAATAATACCCAGCTGTTATTTAGCATTTTTTTTTAATAAGCGTCTGACATGTTTTATTAAAGTATTGAGTAGACTCATAGACTTTAAGGTCAGAAGGGACCATTATGATCATCTAGTCTGACCTCCCGCATGATGCAGGCCACAAAAGCTGACCCACCCACTCCTGGAATAATTCTCTCCCTTGACTCAGCTGTTGAAGTCCCCAAATCATGATTTAAAGACTTCAAGTTGCAGAGAATCCTCCAGCAAGCGACCCCTGCCCCATGCTGCGGAGGAAGGCGAAAAACCTCCAGGGCCTCTGCCAATCTACCCTGGAGTAACCTGTAGCTCTCCTTGATTTCAAGGTCACTCATTTAAGAACCCAAATATGGATTTAGGGACAAATTTTCAAGTGACTGGTGACTTTGGTTGCCTGAATGTTGGGCACCCAGCTTGACACACCTGATTTTCAGAAAATCAGATCCTATAAAGGAATTCCAAATGGTGGGCCCCCAAAAATTGAGCTCAAAATCACTAGTTACTTTGGAAAGCTTGGTCTTGAATCTTGCTCCCTTCCCTTTCCCCCCTCCCATCCCCCGCTTAAATCTTGGCCTAAACTTTTATCTTCTCCCTTATAATTGGAACATGTAATTGTATCTGCTGGACTGCCCAGGCAAATATTTATGTGTAACCCACTGATGAGTATGCACTATGGCCCCCCTCTGTGTCCAATCCACAGAGGATATGAATTGTTACAGCCCAGCGAGGGAGTCTTGGATCTTTAGCTCAAGTTGTAGCAGTTCATGCTTTTAGCTCTGGGAGTGTCCAGTTCAGTCCTTGGGTTGTTGGCCAAAACAGCAGCCATTGCATATGCCTTTGAGTGGAGTCTAAGATGAACAATTTCGATGGGTAACATGAACACAACTTAGGCAAAAGGCATAATATAGAGACATGTCCAGTGAAAAAAAATATTAAAATGCCTTGCTTCTGCTTGTTCATATACCAAAGGCATAGCTATATGATAGCACAGGTCTGGAACATGAAATGATTTTTCAGTTTTTAAATTTGCATCCATCTGGAAGAAACTCACCTCTGGAATCCCAGAACCACAGGCATAAGGAGCAAACACCCTGACCAGGGAGACTGCCAGGAAAGCAAAAGATAGAGCCCACATAATGTACAGAAAATAGTTTAGAATGTAAGCACTTGCACCCTGGAAAAATAACAGCAAAAACACTGTTAGACAAATGCAATGAAATAACCTTATGTTTCTATTAGGATTAGGAGTGGGGTGGAGCAGGTTCTGTTCAATTACTGCAACACTAGTAGTATGTTTGAAGCTGCTTTTGCCTCAGTAAATGTGAACATTTGCACTTTTTTGTGCTCCACAAAGATATATAGATGCAGCAGCTTAGTTTATTTAAATCAATCTATATGGTGTCTTTTGTAAGGTTCTCACGCACTGTACAAAATACCAAACTAAACACTTAACAGTTGAAAGAAAAGCTAAGCACATATACACAGTCCAAATAACATCATCAAACAAATCTAGCACCAGGGCAAACCCAGCCAGAAAAAAAATACTCCAAAGAAGGGATTTGCAATGTACTTTAAAGTCAGCCAACGAGAGACAGCGGTTGGCCTCTCTGGGGACACTGTCTGAGATTTTCAGAGCCGGGGATTTAGCAACACTTCTCCATTAATTTTAATAGAAGGGCCAAGACCAGAACCACACCGGCTAATTGTAATCATCAGCCAGGGACATAGGATGCGAAGTGATCAATCCAGTTCTGAGGGTTTAGATTATGAAGAGGCTCTCCATACTAACTCTGATACCTTAAATTATATTCTTTGGTGTATTAGCAGCCAGTGCACTTCACAGAACATGAGTATAACTGAATTCCTCACTCTTATCTGAAGGTATAAGGTAAATGACTCATTCTGTTGTGGTTGCAGTCTCCAAAGCAATTTGAAAGGACGCCCAATTATGAATGTATTACAGTCATTTACCCTGGATGTGACAAAAGCATAAGCAATCATGCTGAGACCTGTACTCAAGATAAACAGATGGGCTTTCCCGACAGGATGGAAATGGTAATGGTAATAGCCACTCTAAACCACTTGGTTACCTCCAAGTTCCACACCCATCTCTAGTGATGCCATTCTCCCTGGAATGGACATACAAAAACTGCCCAAGTTTTCCTCAAGACACTTTTCCCTACCCACGAGCATGACTTTGACCTTTTCTGGGTTGAGTTTCAACCGGATGTGTCTCATCCAAATAATAAAGCCATCTAGACCAGGGGTTCTCAAAGTTTTGTACTGGTGACCCCTTTCACATAGCAAGCCTCTGAGTGCAACCCCCCTTATTGTTCCAACTGGGGGAAGGATAGCTCAGTGGTTTGAGCATTGGCCTGCTAAACCCAGGGTTGTGAGTTCAATCCTTGAGGGGGCCATCTAGGGATCTGGAGCAAAAATCTGTCTGGGGATTGGTCCTGCTTTGAGCAGGGGGCTGGACTAGATGACCTCCTGAGATCCCTTCCAACCCTGATATTCTATGATTAAAAACACTTTTAAACATATACCATTATAAATGCTGGAGCAAAGTGGCATTTGGGATAGAGGCTGACAGCTCGCAACCCCCCATGCAATTACCTTGTGACCCCCTGAGCGGTCCTGACCCCCAGTTTGAGAACCCCTGATCTAGACAGTCCAATAGCCAAAAAAGAGCCCATAATGGACTGATCCAATAGGAGGCATGGAGCTGTGATTCATCAGTCTAAAGATGACAATATGATGCATACCTTTAAAGGTTCTCCCTCTGCTGTCTGATGGCCCAGAACAGAGACAAGGGAAGCCTCTGTGTGAAGACTAGTAGTGTCCATAACCTATATCTGAGGTGCTGTGAGTGCTTTTTCAGATGGCAGAGGATTAAGATGAGACAGTGCTGCGTGTGAGACAATCAAGGAAGTCTGTGTTAACTACTCCTATTCTGTTCCAGTTTCCAGTGCTGAAAAACCTATGTTCCAATCTCATGAATGACAAAGTAGACACGGCCATGATGGTCCCTGTTTGCCAAACATGCCATAACAATAACTAACTCTAGCATAATCCTAGAGATTTCTATCCAAATACAGTATCAATGATTGGCCTTGCTGATAACAGCAGAAGAGCAGAGTGTTATCAACCGCCATGACCCAAGACTTACGTAATAAATTCCATACTTATCACAGACACCCATCCATAGTCATAGTGGATTTGTATTGTTCCAACTGAAGAATGTTTATTTAATTTCCCCATGAATGTCTTCTCCCTAGTGCTTTCAATTAGAGACTCAATGGTAATATTCACTATTCCCTTAGAGCAGTGCTTCTCAACCAGGGGTCCAGGGCCCTCTGGGGGGCCTCAAGCAGGTTTCAGGGGTCCGACAAGCATTAGACTTGCTAGGGCCCAGGGCAGAAAGCTGAAGCCCCACTGTATGGAGTTGAAGCCCAGAGGCCCGAGCCCCTCCACCCAGAGCTGAAGCTGAAGCTTGAGCAACTTAGCTTCATGGGGCCCCGGGCAGTTGCCCTGCTTGCTTTCCCCTAATGCTGGTCCTTGCTTTTATATGCAGAAAAACAGTTGTTGTGGCACAAGGGGGCCGGGGAGTTTTTAATAGGACATTGGGGGGCCTCAGAAAGAAAAAGGTTGAGAACCCCTGCCTTAGAGGACAGTCTGAGTTTGCAGTCCCAGGGGCAGATTCTCATCTCAGCTACACTAGTGTGAACCTGCAGCAGCTCCAGCTCATCTCGTGAGAATTTGGCTGTAAAACACTGGGCTAAAGCAGCTATTTTGCTTCTTAATTCAATTAAGCTGTACCATATTTGTTTCTTTTGACAGACTCCTTTTTCAAATCTCAGATGTAAAGACTGCAGATCTGTTTTATGTATTTGCTACAGACACACAGACACATACTGCATTATACTGGGTCAGCCTACTAGGATCCCACTTATTTTGCACGACTACCTCACTAGGGATAACATTCATCCTCACATTCTCCAAACATTTGACATATAAACATAAGAACGGCCATACTGGGTCAGGCCAAAGGTCCATCTAGACAGTATCCTGTCTTCTGACAGCAGCCAATGCCAGGTGCCCCAGAGGGAATGAACAGAACAGGTAATCATCAAGTGATCCATCCCCTGTCGCCCATTCCCAGCTTCTGGTAAACAGAGGCTAGGGACACCATCCCTGCCCATCCTGGCTAATAGCCATTGATGCACCTATCCTCCATGAACTAGACACGTGGTCACAGGCAAGATTGAGTTCTTTTTTGAACACTTATAGTCATAAACTTTCGTTACTTTAAACAGCAATTTCTAAAGATTAATAAAGTCTTTCGGAAGGGAAGTAGTAGTGACCCAGCCACACTTTTAGCTGTCATCACCAAGACCCTGATTCAGGAAGGCACTTACTCACATGCTTAAATTTAAGCCTATGAGTTGACTGTTGGAGTCAACACTCTAGGCCAAAACAGATGGCTCCAGTGTATTACCAGAGGCAAGTTTAGTCTCCACAAGGAGGATGACGTGTATCCTACTTTTACAGGCTCCTTTGCTGGCTGTTTAAAGGAGTGGCACTGGCAGTGGAATAGGATAGTGGTTCTCAACCAGGGGTATGTGTATCCCGGGGGGTATGCAGAGGTCTTCTGGGGATACATCAACTCATCTAGATATTTGCCTAGTTTTACAACAGGCTACAGAAGAAGCACAAGCAAAGTCAGTACAAACTAAAATTTCATATAGAAAATCACTTGTTTATACTGCTCTATATACTGTACACTGAAATGTACATAAAATATTTATATTCCAATTGATTTATAATAATATGGTAAAAATAAGGAAGTAAGCAATCTTTCAGTAACAGTGCGCTGTATTTTTATGTCTGATTTTGTAAGCAAGTAGTTTTTAAGTGAGGTGAAACTTGGGGGAATGCAAGACAAATCAGATTCCTGGAAGGGGTACAATAGTCTGGAAAGGTTGAAAGCCACTGGAATAAGAGAAGGAAAGAGCACAGGGTTGAATAGATGGCCCACACAGGTAACCTTGTATAATAAGGAGTCGGGAAGAAAATACGGTCTGGTGCATAGTCTGATTTATTTTCATGTTTTCTCTAAATTAAATCTGCTTTTTGGGGGAAGGTTTCATAGAAAGACTATAATTAAAACAATATTAACAGATCCTATAGGATGTGTCAGAATTCATAGTGGCAACATATTTAAGGGGCTGAAAGCAGCCATAATGCCCAAAACCACAGGGAAGAAATGGTTTTGCAAAGAAATATCTATCTACATCTAGGGCTCCAAAATGTCAAATTCAATTAGATATGATAAGCAGGCCACAGCTGTGCATAAAATAGAAGAGTCTGAACAGATTACATCTGGGAAAAACCCTCCAAGAACTTTTTATGTAAAATGTTCTGTGAATTGTTCCCTCTGTACACTCAAGGCAACCAGTTCTTTTCACTGTGCTTGTGTCTGTTGTTTGGATGTCTTCTGCAAGGTGTAGTAACTTATGAATGGGAACAAAAATCTCTCTCTGTACTGACTGTAATTAAATTGATCTTGATTGTTCTTAGAAGTTCTACAAGGCTTTGAGAAGCCTGCAGAGTTTGTACAGAGGTAGGACTGACTTTCTGTTGTATGTGTGTACATTTCTTGTGGGCCCCTGGTCCCTGATTGGGGCCTCTAAATGCTACCATAATATAACAACAACAATATTAATACAGTTAGATCTACTGACTATAGCAGCCAGGGAGACAGGGGAAGACTGAAGATCTTAGAAGCTCCATTGGTCTGGGGGAGTCGCCAGAATCAGGTCAAACGAATATGGTGTCAAGTATCAGGGGGTAGCCGTGTTAGTCTGTATCCACAAAAACAACGAGTAGTCTGGTAGCACCTTAAAGACTAATAGATTTATTTGGGCATAAGCTTTCATGGTAAAAAACTCACTTCTTCAGATGCATCTATTAGTCTTTAAGGTGCCACCGGACTCCTCGTTGTTTTTGTCAAACTAATAGTTATTTTCACTGTAATAATACCCTTGAGGATCAGAAACCTAGCTTGAATGTGGTGAAAATATTAACTACATGTGAACTAAAACACCCATCCAGCTGTTATGCTTAATGCAATGCATAACATACAGTAGACCTGATTGTTGAGTTTCTGGTGCATATAGGTAAAATGAATATCCTTGAGGATGTTTTCTATTTACATCCTCCAAGAAATCAAGTGGCCTACTGTGGATTTCCTCAAGACAGGGCCTATATCAATTATATGTTCCCCCCGGTTCTTCCTTCCCACCTCTTCTCCATCCAGGGAATTTCTAATAAACTACAACTTCACTCCAGTTCAACAATTTAGCCTGGGACAATGTTTATTTAATGTTACTAAGAAACAACTACCAGTCTATAAATACTGACTAAGACAGTTGAAATGCCATGCAAAGTGCATGGCATTGTGTATCACCCACTGTACAGGAGCGATTCCTGCTTGGTATCTAACAGCGCAGCATGTACACACAAGTTCCAGTGAAGTCAGTGAGACAACACCTCTGGAAAATGAGGCCAGGCATGTCCACAGACAGTGCAGTCCAGCTAAAACTAAAACAACGGCTTTGGGGTTACTGTTAAGAATGACCAAGTTGTTGTACAGTGATGACAGGATTCTTAGAGACTATATGGAGTTCCAGGTTAAAATTCCACTGCCAAATTAAAGTGAAGGTTGTGGTGTTCTCCCTGGTGGAGTCAAACCTTCTGTTTATTCTGCTAAATCCCTTAAGCCAAAGATGACTTATCCCATGAGCCTGTAAGAGTCCATCCAAAACACATTTTTTCCTGAATGGATGAGATTGTAGCAAGCATCAGGTATTTTTTTTTTAAATTGCTGGTGGAGGATACTCACATAACTCTGTTCTCCAGAGAGAGAGAGAGAGAGAGAGAGAGAGAGAGAGGAGAACATTTTTCAAGCCGAAACTAATCAGGTCAAATTCGTGAATAGTTTCAGGTTGGCCACAACTGCATTTTTTAGCAAATAAACGACTTGTCTGAAAATTTTCACCCAGATCTAGTTATGAGGTAATTCTTTTATTCTAGTAAGGCTACAAATAAGAGATTTCCCCATTCTCACAAACTTCGTCTCTGCAGCACACACACCCATGAGACCTGAGGCTTATAACAGGCTAAGCAGAAAATGTTTGTGGGAACCCCAGGTAACAATATTGACAGTACATAACTCTCTATATCGGGGGTTGGGAGGCAGACTGTTTGAAGAGAATATCACAGAGTAGTGGGGAAAAAAGAATATTCTGGGAATGGTTAGTATTTCCCAGTCTCCAGCCTAACCAGGTCTTGCATACCTCAGACTGGTTTACCAGAAGCTCGGACCATTTCTGCCACTTGGGACATTTGTCCCTGTCATCAAATGTGGTTTCATTAGATGTCCAGCAGCACTGCTCATGGCTGTACCAGAATGCAGATAAGCAGACACCCTCTTTCAGATCTGTCATCCAGTCTACAGCTAAATCTATAACTCCAGCTAACGTGCCTGAGAAAAAGATCAGGAATAAAAAATAAAGTTAAGTGGAACACATATTAATCTAATTATATTGAAACGAAACACATGATCTGAAGGACCAGTTACAATATGAGCATAAAAATGTGCCACATAATTAGACTGAACAGCTGAGAGTTAGTAGGGAGGAACTGAGCTTCTCCAAAAATATCCTCTCTTCTTCTACATTTTACTGTGCAATGCTTCTTTTTAACACCATAATTCTTATCTTGGCTCTGCCCCTGATAAAATAGGACATCACATTCCAAATACAGATACAGGCCCCAATCCTGCAAGCTGGTCCATGCCATTTGGCTGCTGGAGTACCAGTGAAGTTAATGGGACTTCACACATGCAGAGAAATCAACGTATACATATCGGACTGCAGGATCCGGGAAATTGTTGCACATGGTAGATGAGAGGAGGGGTGTGTGCATGCACACACACACCTATTTCTGTTGGTCCCAGTACACAGATCTTTAAAATGAGCAATTTAAGTAATAAAAATAATGTTAAGGCCCAATTCTGATTTACTGAATTTTATGATAGTTTAGTCATTAAGATCAACGGGACTATGATTTAGTCTTTGATATAGATACCTAATAGTAATTCAAGCCCAAGAATAAAAATGTCCTTAAAATACTTTCTTTATGAACTTCATCCTTCATTGCCGGAGCCAGCTTTTTCAAATAATTATACAGAGCAACACTGACATCCAGTGGCCAAACAATGCTTGAGTATATGCCTTATACTGTGGATTCCCAGGGAAGATCTTGACTTTCCTGTATAAGTCCTAATCAAACATCATAATCTACCATAGCTCTAGTATTGTGAAAACAGAGAAGTCACCTTAGCACCAATGCATTTTGCATCAGTGCATAAGACTGTGAAAGCCTGTCTTTCACCACAGAATTGGTTTACAGTAGAACCTCAAAGTTATGAACACCAGAGTTACGAACTGCCTGATCAACCACACACCTTATTTGGAACTGGAAGGATGCAATCAGGCAGCAGCAGAGACAGAGGGGGGGGGGGGGGAGCAAATACAGTACACTACTGTGTTAAACATGCTAAAAAAAATAAAGGGAAAGTTTTAAAAAAAGATTTGACAAGGTAAGGAAACTGTTTCCGTGCTTGTTTCATTTAAATTAAAGCAGCATTTTTCTTCTGTATAGTAAAGTCTCAAAGCTGTATTAAGTCAATGTTCAGTTGTAAACTTTTTGAGAGAATAACCATAACATTTTGTTCAGAGTTATGAACATTTCAGAGTTATGAACAACCTCCGTTCCCGAGGTGTTCGTAACTCTGAGGTTCTACTGTGATTATTTTGGACTTATTCTACACTGATGTCTCCAGATGCTGTTATTGAAAAACTATTAAAATTGTATTCAAAAGTTAAACTAGAAACAAACTCTTTAAAGACAACTGAAAGGTTTTGCAATAACTTCATAAGTACATCACATTTATTGTCACCTCAGCAACACTGTAAGGCCATATGACAACAATAAAGGATTTAATGTGATATGGGAAGAATCTCTCTCCAAACTAAAGGAGAACACAGATATGCCAATGAGAGGTACGTGAGATCACTAGAGAAGCAAAGGGGAAAGCTGGTGTAGCAATCCAAGTATTTGCTTTTGTAAAGAGTTAGTTTGATTTATTTTTTTTGGTTTGGTTTGGTTTGGTTTTTTGTGGCTTGTCATTTCTGGTTGCTCAAGTTTCTATGGAAACGGTGGGCCATATCCTGAGTCGGTGTAAATCACCATAACGTGCCTAGCTAAGTGAGTTTCGCTGTAAGTTCTATGATTTTCTGAAAAACCTCCTACTGATCAGAATCTCTAACTGGTTCAAGGAAACACAAGATCTGGGACTGGCACAAGGAAACCTCTGCCCTGTCCAAAATGTGCAGAGTTTGGTCCCTACCTCATCTTCTGATGGACCTCCCTATTTAGCTACACTTCCCAAGCTTTGCTTAAGGTACATCTACCCTGCACCCTGCTTTTGGCAGCATGTCGAGTACATACACTACGCACACACCCCAGCATGGGTATAAATAGCAGTGTAGACAGTAAGGCACGCTGCCTCCCCCCTCTGCCAGAGTCTTTCACTGATACATGGAGCTACACATTGCAGTGTGGATGCTGTTTCACTGAGGCATGTAGCTACACATCCCCTACATGCTGCCCCCCGTGGTGTGCAGTATAGACAGATCCTAAGAGACGCCTTCCACCATGCCCTGTCAGGTAAATCAATACTCGTGTCACTTCAGAGGTGGAGTAAATAAGGACTATAACAGGGGTGGCCAAACTTATTGGCCCTCCAAGCCGCATACAACAATCTTCAGAAGTTCAATAGCTGGGGCACACCTGCCAGGAGCCGGGGCTTGGGGCTTCAGCACCACAGAAGGTGCCTGATGGGGCTCAGAGCTTCAGCACAACCCCTGGCAGGTGCATCCCGCAGAGCTGAAGCCCCAAGACCCTCCTCCCCGCTGGGTAGAAGCCCCTATCCCACCACCCCACTGCAAGGCAGAGGTCCCGAGCTTCCTCCCACCCCATCAGTCCGGTAGGTGGAGAATGGAGGTGGGGAGGCACTGCGAGCCGCACTTTAACGGTAAAAGAGCTGCATGTGGCTTGTGAGCCACAGTTTGGCCACCCCCGGAGTATAAGATTGTTTTTAACCTTATAAAGTGACTTGCCTAAGGTCACAAAGAAAGTTTGTGGCACAGCTGGGGACATATGTTCAGACCTCTGATGTGATAGACTCACATTTCATCCATTACACTACGGTGCCTCTGAGAAAACTGCATAGTTATGCTAGCTGCAAAATGAGGCTGCTGGGGTCAAGTGCTTTGAGATCTGCTAATAGATGAAAGTGCTACACATGTGGCCTACTTTTCACATAAGAAAACTGAGATATGGAAAGGCTGAATGACCTGCCTGGGCAGTACTGTGGGCTAATAGGTTAGGTAGAGCCCTATGAGCCAGAAAACCTTGTGCCTGATTTCCATAAGTGCTGAAAACTCATCACTCCAAGGAAGTCAATGGGAGATGCAGCTGCTCGGAAACCTCAGAAAGTCAGGCTAGTTTAATTGACTTTCAGTGAGAGTTAGGCTCCTAAGTGCCTAAATCACTTTTGAAAATGGGACTTAGCCATCTAGATCCCTTAGGCCTTACAATGCTGAGTGAAACAGCACCTAAACACCTTTAAAAATCAGGGCCTGCGTGGCTTTCCCAACGTCACACAGGAAGTCTGTGGCAGAGCCTCTCAGGCTCCAGGCTAGTTCCCTAACCACTGGCCTTTTCTTTCTACTACATCAAGCCACCACAGTGATGAAGAAGTGTGCAGAAGACAATCTTGAGGGGTAGTCTGATGTGTTTGGACAGGATCGTTTGGTAAAGGGGATACTGGAAGGCACATTTCCCTAGAAGGGCAGAATTAAATGTGTTGTGTGTTGTCTGTGATGTACAGTAGTTAAAGAAGTGGTAAGGTGTAGGTCTGTGAGTAGTTAATATCTACTAACTAAGCCCAACATAACCACAACCTTTTCCCTAGCATAGGTGCAGGATAACATGTTTTATTTCGATTTAGCCGGTTGAGATAAAAGATGTTAACCTGCATCCACATTCGGGGAAAGGGTGGAGTTAGTTAACATGTTAACTAGCTCCATCCTAACCTCAACGTACCCATACGACATACCTGAAGGACAACAATTCCATTTGGCATCAACTTTTGAGGTTTCAAAATATTTTGGTTCCACATTGGAATGAGAGAGTGAGCGAGCACGCATATGTTTTCACTTTACAGCTGGGTAATTGGGGTACTGGCTTGGAATGTGAGGGAGACAGGTTCAAGTCCCTGATCCAGAGCAGAGCTTTTCTTCCCAACTCAGGCAGAGCACTGACTTGAGCATTTCCCAGGCCGGTATGCTAACCACCAGGGGTGGGTGGGTGTGGGGGTCTCATATCTTCCCAACAAAAGTTTTGTGTAAATTTATATGTCTCCATAAAACAGCATATTTTGTCAAAATTTCACTTAACAAAAATACTCCAGCTAGCTTTAGCCATAATGTTCCAGAACAGCTTTCACTCACAGTTCTAAACACTGATGTTAAAGGTACTAACTTTACATTTGTTAAACCAGGAGATTCACACTAGTTTTGGTGAGAACATGGTGTGTAAATCTTGGCATCATGCTGTTTCCTAGCAGTCATAATCACATTGACATAACTGAGACAGCATAAAAACTATTCAAGGCTGCTGTTTTAGGTAGGTAACATGAGAGCAGCTTTCCAAACTGGAAGACATGCTAAACTGAGCAGGAGACAGAAGCAACTCAGGAAATTAATGAATTTCCCATCTGAGTTTGTTGTTAAATATGTAATGTCTGTCTGGCTTGTGAGCAGATCTGGAAGTCAGTCTGAAATTGGTTGTGTCGGGTCTTTTTTTTTTTCTTCAGGCATGTATAAAGAGATAACTCAGTCTACAATGAATCTAGTGCGTTAGAGAACTATATTTTCATTGTACTCTACCAGTACTCTCCTCCTGCATCAAAATATCTACCCATAGAATTAAATTCACAAGATCAAGAAAGGAACATGTGAATCACAGGCTGAGATAGTCAAAACAGTTCATCAAGGGTAAGGCACTTCCACTCAGAGGCATGTTTTCAAAAGCAATACAGAAATCACATTACTTGCTAATAGCACTTTTTCTAGGTCAGCACTCAGTGTGAGACTTTCTAAGTGAAGCATTAAAACTGTGTGGGTGCATAACTGTCTCTTTATCTCATCCATCTCGAAAAGTTGGGGACCAGACAAAGTAAGTAAAAGATAAGCAGACAGCTCTGCAGGAAGACTGTGAGAGAGAGTTCCAGACACAGCACTTCTGCTATTGTGCACATACCTGCCAGTAGTCCTATGAGAAGCATTACAACCCATCCTGACCAGGCATCCAACAAACTCTTGATGAACTCCCATATGGATTCCTTACTTTTGCTTGTAATCTGTAAAAATACATACACTGATTCATAAGAGTTGGTTTTATTGTGTCACATCTGCAAGGCAAGACTCTTATTTGAACACAGATGGACTGAACACTAAAAACATTGATTGTTTTTACAGAGCTCGTGATCAAGTTGTTTAAAGTGAATTTGTCCAACCTTAACAATTTTACTTATTATTTCAGCTCTAATCCACCAGATTCAATATGTTTTTTCTTCTTCTTTTTTTCCATATTGACAGATGAAATCCACGAGCAATGAAAGGCAAATTACGACCATCTTTTTGTAGGTCCTGCTCAAGAACCAGGGTGTGCACAATGAGATGATACAACAGTTTTGAAAACATCTGCCTGCTTGAGGTATGGATATAACTTGGGCTTTTGTTGATGAATGCATTTGTGTTTGAGTCTGCATCTCTTACATAACGTCATACAGTTTTAGGCCAGAAGGCACCACCAGATCATCTAGTCTGACCTTCTGTATATTACAGGACACCAACATCACCCACCCCTGCAAGTTAAACCCAACAACTGAAATTAAACCAAAGGATTACAGCCCACAGGAGACTAGACTATTGTGTGCCACCATGAGAGGGAGGGAGGGAGGGAGATGGACCAATGCCCAAGGCCTCTGCAATGGCAGAAAATGGATTAAGTGAGATATTCCCAGATAATTCTGGCAATTCACTTGCACCCCCATCCTGCAGAGGAAGGCGAAAAAAAACCCATAGGCACTGCCAATCTAGCCTTTCTAATATCACATATGGCAATCAATTAGACATGGATCATATGAGCAAGAACCAGCCAGCTAAGTACACGAGAGAGAGAATGTTTGGTACCATCTCAGAGCCCTGGCCCATCCCATGCATCCCATCTCCAGGCAGGGCCACCTCCTGATGCTTCAGAGGATGGAGATTTTAAAAAATGCTTCCAAAATACATTTTGGGAGGGGGGAATCTCTTCCTGACCCTTGCCAGTGGCTTGCTGAAACCCTGCTGCATGAGCAGAACATACACCAGAAGTGAGCCTCGGGGCTATTGAGCCCTACCCCCTTCCATCACTCAAATTTGTTCATTTCTCTCTTCGGATACGTCTTCACTACCCGCCGGATCAGCGGGTAGTGATCAATCTATTGGGGATCGATTTATCGCATCTAGTGTAGACATGATAAATCGATCCCCGATCGCTCTGCCATCGAGTCTGGAACTCCACTGCGGCGAGAGGTGGGAGCGGCGGCAGTCGATCCCGCGCCGTGAGGACAGGAGGTAAGTCGAACTAAGATACGTCAACTTCAGCTACACTATTCTCGTAGCTGAAGTTGCGTATCTTAGGTCGATTCCCCCCCCCCCCCCCTTAGTGTAGACCAGGCCTTAAGACTACTTCAGTTATTTGCCCCCCACAACTCCTACTGGGAGGCTGTTCCAGAGCCTCACCCCACTAATAGTTAGAAACCTTCTAATTTCCAGCCTGAATTTGTTCCCGGACAGTTTATATCCATTTGTACTTGTACCAACATTGTCCTTTAGCTTAAATAGCTCTTCATCTTGCCTGGTATTTATCCCCCTAATGAATGTATAAAGAGCAATCATATCCCCTCCTAGCCTTTGTTTTACTAAACAATCCAAGCTCTTCCAGTCTTCCCTCATGAGATAGGCCCTCCATTCCCCTGATCATCCTAGTAGCTCTTCTCTGCACTTCTTGCAGTTTAAATTAATCTTTCTTTAACATGGATAACCCGGATTGTATACAGTATTGCAAGTGATGTTTTACCAGTGACTTGTATAATGGCATTAATACCTCTCTAGCTCTACTGGAAATGCTTCGCCTGATAGGCAAATGCAAGCCTAGGATGTTTTTCACAGCCTCATGACATTAGTGGGTTATAGTCATCCTGAGATCGACCCACACACCCAAGTCTTTCTCCTCCTCTGTTGCTTCCAACCGATGAGCCATCAGATTGAAGCAGACGTTCTTATTATTAGACCCTAAGTGCACTTTGTACTATTGAATTTCATCCCATTTCTATCACTCCAGTCTTCAAGGTCATGCAGATCTTTTAATGTAATATTCTGATCCTCCTCTGTATTGAGAATGCCTCCCAACTTTGTATCAGCAGCTAATTTCATTAGCACACTCCTCCTCTTTGTGCTAAGGTCATTAATAAAAATACTGAATAAGGTTGGACCAAGACTGATCCTCGAGGAACTCCACTCCCTTCAGTCCGGTAATTCATCTTTCAACACAACACGTTGCCTGCTCTCCTTTAGCCAATTCCTTATCCACCTTACAATGCTTGTATCGATCCCTAATTTAACAAATAATTTCCCATGTGGCCCAGCGTCAAATGCTTTACTGAAGTCCAAGTATATTAGATCTACTGCATTTCCCATAGCTAAAAAATCAGTTATTTTGTCAAAGGAGGAAATCAGGTTAGTCTGGCCTGATCTACATTTGGTAAAACCATGTTACACTGCATCCCCTTTACCTCTATGACTTTAATTATTCTTTCCTTCATAATTTGTTCTGAAACCTTGCATACTACTGAGGTCAGACTAACAGGTCTGTAATTGCCCAGATCACCTTTTTCCCCTTTCTTAAATATAGGTACAATGTTAGCTAGTCTCCAGGCATATGGTACTACCCCGAAAAGATAAATTTATTACAAATCCTTGCAACTGGACTAGCAATCTCATGTGCTGGTTCTTTCAGTATTCTGAGGTGGGGATTTGGCCGGTATGCCTGATTTGAGTGCATTAAGCTCTTTCTGTTTTTCTTCCACCTCAGATGTGGTCATTTCCATTTCTAGAGACTCATTTCCATCAGCCATACTGCCTTCATACCCACATTCCATATTATCATCATTATTGAAACCAAGACAAAGTATTCATTTAGTTTTGGGGCCATACCTCGATTATCTTTCATCTCCTTCCCATCCACACTGCATAGTGGCCCAACCGCAACCGTTCTTAGTTTACTTCTAGTTATACAACTAAAAAACCTCATTATTTATTAGGCTCTCTGCTTACTCCTAATAACCTTTTTGAGGTGATTATTTATCCAGGTGGGTCTACAACCTCTCTCTTCAAGTTTCTCCCTCTTACTTGGGATGCAGATTTCCAAATTTTTTGTATAGTTGATTTGAAAAAATGCCAACCCTCCTCCATATTTAAGCCCTTGAGCTCCTCAGTCCAGCTGACTTTTTTAAACTAATTCCCTTAATTTTCCAAAGTCTGACCTTTTGAAATAAAAGGTCATAGTTGACGACTTGGTTTTGATTTACCTTCCTATGTCTGTCAGTGTCACGCGATTTCTCTCTCAGCCAATCAATGGTGTTGAAGTCCTCATATGTCCCAACATCAGGGAAAGGCTCATCCAGGAAATCCATCAGATTGCCAGAACCATTCATGTCTCCTGCATTAACCATATTAGTACCTATAGGAGGAAAAAACACACATTTAGAAAATTCATGCAACATATCCATTTTAGAAAAAATACATTCACCCTGAGCAAAATGTTTGCATAAAATTCCTAGTCCACTAAACCAGGATGGTTTCAAAATTCAGTTGAAATGGTGCACATCAGACCATGTCTGAAAAAGTAAGCATAACCTTACAAACTATCTGCTTGCAGGACACTTTATAGTCAAAGGGGCCACATTGGAAAATAGGTGGTGGTACTTACCCAGAATCCCAGCTCTATCCATTCATAATGGCAAAACAAAATGACACCCATAGCACATCACACAAATCTTCATAACATGATAATCACTCTGAAGATCTAGGGGATTTACTAGGATTTCCAGGTGTCCAGTTTTCAACTGGAACGCCCGGCCGAAAAGGGACCTTGGAGGCTCCGGTCAGCACCACTGAACAGGCCATTAAAAGCCCGGTCAGGTGGCGCAGTGGGGCTAAGGCAGGCTCCCTGCCATGGCTCTGCACGGTTCCCAGAAACAGCGACATACCCCCCTCCAGCTCCTAGGTGTAGAGGCAGCCAGGGACTCTGTACTCTGCTCACACCCCAAGCGCCGGCCCTGCAGCTCCCATTGGCCAGGAACCATGGCCAATGAGCTGCGAGGGCGGTGCCTGTGGACAGGGCAGCATGTAGAGCTGCCTGGCCGCACTTCTGCATAGGAGCTGGAGGGGGAAGATGACTGCTTCCGGGAGCTGCTTGAGGTAAGCACTGCCAGGAGCCTGCACCCCTGACCCCATCCCGCGCCCTATCCCTCTGCCCAAGCCCTGATCCCCCTCCCACTCTCAGAACCCCTCGGTTGCAGCCCGGAGCACCCTCCTACACCCCAAACCCCTCATCTCCAGCCCCACACCAGAATCTACACCTCCCCAGATGGAGACCTCACACCCTCCTGTACCCCAACCCCCTGCCCCAGCCCGGGGCCCCCTTCTACACCCCAAATACGTCATCCTCAGCCCCACTCCAGAGCCCTCATCCCCTCACACACACCCCAACGCCCTGCCCCAGACCAGAGCCCCCTCCCGGAACCTGAACCCCTCATTTCTGGCCCCACCAGAGAACCCACACCCCCAGCCCAGAACCCATACCCCCCACGCACACAGCCCAACCCCCTGCCTCAGCCTGGAGCCCCCCCATACTCCAAATCCCTCGACTCCACTTCCCAGCCCGGAGCCCCTTCCTGCACCCCAAACCTCTCATCCCTGGCCCCACCCCAGAGCCCACACCCCCAGCCGGAGCCCTCACTCCCTCCTGCATCCCAACCCCCTGCCTCAGCCCTGAGCCCCCTCCTGCACCCTAAACTCCTCATTTCTGGACCCACCCCATAGCCCACACCCCCAGCTGGAGCCCTCATCCTCTCCCACACCCCAACCCCCCTGAGCCAGCCTGGTGAAAATGAGTAAGTGAGTGAGGGTAGGGAGAGCGAGCGACCGAGGGAGGGAGGATGGAGTGAGTAGGGGGCGGGACCTCAGAGGAGGGGTGGGACAGGGCAAGGGTGTTCGGTTTTGTGTGAGTAGAAAGTTGGCAGCCCTAGGAATTACAGAGGGGCCACCTGACTCCAGGATATAAGAAACAGGACTCACCCAGCCCTCAGAAGACATTTAATAGTAAGTACAGGGCTTGGGAAGAGGCTGCAGGGTAGAGGCTGCCCTGGAGGATTGTAAGCAGGGTGGGTGGCTTCTTCAGCCCAGCTCCACAGAACTTTCACAGTTCTGGGCTGATGGTCTCAGTTACCGTCGAAGGCAGGGTTTTGCCAGACTCATTACTACCAAGCCCTGAAAACCATATTTGGTTCACATAAGCCACACAAGCCAAGCATAAGAAGGTTCACACAGCGCTACTGCACATCTCTTTCCCCAAGAAGCCTGAGCAAAGGTATTCTAGCTGGCTGGTCAAGTACATATAAGATGTAAGCTCTGTTGGAAGTGCAGGTTCCTATCTGGCCACTCAGGTGATAGTTCAAAAAAGACTGCCCGTGCTCCTGATGAGGTCTGACAAGTGGTGGGGGTGGTACCGATTAAATAAACTGCTGTAGACACCAATTGCAATTTACAAGGAACAATTGGAGATAAATGTGGACTTTAAAGATCCTTGGGTAACCTGACAGGAGCAGTTCTGCAGCATTTGGAATTCCTTAGCAGAAAGAATGTCCTTTTGCTTTGATAAGGTTAATAAAATCCTAAACACCTTGGATCATATTCTGCTCTCAGACATCAACACACAAATCCCACATGTGTGTCAATGAGTGCTACACATGTGCAGATAAAGGCAGAATCTGGCCGCCATGAATTTCTTAGGAAATTTACTGATTCCTATAATTAAAACAGGCAAAAATGTGGCAGGCCTGTCCCTGGCGCTGTGCTCAGCTCCTCCCAGTCCACTTGCCTATATTTTTAATTTTAAATTATATTTAATCCCTCTTTTTCTATCCCTTAAATTTTTTGTGGTAGGAACATACAGGACATAAGCACCAGAGCTCAGTTTTCTGAGTTTCTGTTCCTTTGAGCACTGCCAATTAGGGACTTTTATACTAAATTGACAAACTGCTCTGAGCAGACAACTGAAAAAAAAAAAAAGCATAATCTTACAGGGAGTGCAGCAGTCACCATGACAAATTTATAGAAAGTCTTTTAAGTGCAGAAATCAAATAATCTTCAAGCACCATGGCATGTTTATCTGAAAATGAATCAACCTAGGGAGTCCAAAGGTTGGGAAGGACATGAAACCCAGACAAGGTGTCCAACATAGCAATGCAATGCATGAATAATTTGCTGCTGGAGTGGCTTTTTTAGTAAAAGTAGCAGTGAAAGAGGGACACTGAGAATAATGGCAGATAACCCAGCAGATGGCAAAGACTCTCCTGCACATACTTAACTCTTATCTTAATCTATCTCAGGTACTTATATGCCCCCTATCATCATAGTATCTGAGCACCTCACACTTTTTAATGGATTTATCCTCACTACACTAGCACTCTATTATCCCCATTTTACAGCTGGAAATCTGAGGCACAAAGATTAAGTGACTTGCCCAAGGTCACACAATAAGTCTGTGACAGAGCCGGGAACTTAATCCAGTTCTCTAATGTCCCAGGCTAGTACCCTAATCACTGGACCATCCTTCCACTCCTCATCCAACACTGATCACTTCATAACCAAAGACTATGTGTTTTGTGGCTTGGCGCCGGCAGAGTACAATTTTGGATGTACGTGACCTGCCACAGTTGTGAGGATGATAAACTGGATGCGACTCCGGTTGTAGATTTAAATGTGTTTTTGTTTTGTGGTCACACTGTTGGCCATGGTCAAATAGTTCCATGCCATTATTTACTGTTCCCTGTGAATTTGTGAGCCTGGCTGCTAGAGATTCTCAGTGCTGTATGTCGATATCACACTCTCACAATGAACACACTGCTGTAAGTATTTATTTTTTTTAAATTTGCCCACTGTTTCAGCTAGTTCACTACATATCATCTACTCATAGAAAATCAGCACTCCATCTAACCTGCATGTTTATTAGTATTGCCTGCGTGCTGGCGAGTGTCATGGTTTCAGGTCTAGCTGCACCTCTGTCCCTTCCCGATCTCTGTGAATGCATCCCCTCAGGAGGCAGGCTTTGTGCTTCTACCTACCCTGAGGGAAGAAGTACACAATTCTCTCCCTCTTAGACTGCACCCCGACCTACACCGTGTATCAACTGTGCTTGCCCAGCAGGTCTGACTGGAGTTAGTACCTGTGATTTTTCCCTTCAAGAGTCTGTGTACACAGTGACCCAACAACCTCCTTAAACCAAAGTATTGTTTATTTTGACAGTAGGAACAAAGCATAGACAAAAAAGGATTTTAAAACAATAGTCTACGTCTATCTTACCTAAAGCCCTACCATCCTGTGATGGCAACCTAGGTAGGCCTAGTTTCTTCAGACACCCTAGCTGGGTCCATATAGTCCCTCCAAACAACTGCTCCTCTTGAGTGTGTGTTCCTTTTTAAATTGATATACTCCTTCTGACCTTCTGGTTTCCAGGCCTTTTCTTATCCTGGCATTATCTCTTAACAACCCTTCAGTGTTTGCTTAGGGGTGGCTTATCTTATTCTTTCCCCTCCCTGCTTGTTTTTCCTTACAGCTCTTATTAAACTAAAACAATATATTCATACACTGAACATCTCAATAACCACGTCAACATTCCGTAGTAATAAATTATTACAGCATAGTTCCACTTCCATCACAGTGAGACCATCAGACTCCAACAAAATGCTTTTAGATGTTTATAGGACAGTGGTTGCAAGTCCATTCTCAGCATCACATCTTTCCTAAAGCATGGCACCCAGAATTGAACACAGTACTTCAGTGGGGGCCTCACCAGTGCCGAGTAGAGTGGGAAAATTATCTCCTGTCTCTTATGTATGACACTCATGTTAATACACCCCAGAATTATATTAGCCTGTTTCACAACTGTATCACATTGTTGACTCAGATTCAATTTGTGATCCACCATAACAGATCCTTTTCAGCAGTACTACCACCTCACCACTTACTCTCCATTTTGTAGTTGTGCATTTGTTTTCTAATTTGTTTTCTAATACTTTGCACTTATTTTTATTGAATTTCATTTTGTTGATTTCAGACCAATTCTCCTCTTTGTAAAGGTCATTTTGAACTCTAATCCTGTCCTCCAAAGTGCTTAAAAAGTGAGAAGGCCCCATTATGTAAAGCTGGGGAAGAAGAGGTCAGTGCCTACAAACAAGCTGATAGAATTCAAGACACCTGCACAGCAATGTAAAAAAGAGCATTCTGGGTGTTGATATGCAAATAAGCACATCAAATTCTGTATGGATTGTACTCATCATTTGTAAAATTTTGTTTTATAAAACCACATGGAATTTTTGAGTTTTAAGATGCTTTTCTGCACTCTTAAATGGGACTCCAGCTTTTGAGGCCCCTAACCATAATAAAAATAAAAAGGTCCCTTACCTGGCTGGTGAAGATTGAGGTGGCATTGTAAACTCCTGCTTTATACTTTATATTTGTATGGATCTTCTTTTCTAAAGCATCCAGAACCCTATCTTTGCCCTATGCCAAATGTGGTACTAGTTGGCTGCCATGCAGAAGCACAACATAGTGGAGTTTGCCTTGGGATTTCTCCATGGTATGGTATGGTATGTTATGATAGCGACTTAGATATTCTTTGAAGTGAGATGGCCTGGCCCTTGGAATGGCCAGCTACAGCCAGCAATAAATGAGGAGACAGCCTCAACGATTTGGGTCAGTTGACATAAGATTCTGGAAACGTCCAGTGCATGTAACTTCTTTTCTCTCAATGTAGTGTGGAGCTCCAGGAAGAAAACAGATAGGATAATGGATTGATTTAGGTAGAATTCTGAGACCACCCTGGGGATGAACTCGGGGTGAAGTTTCAGCACTACTTCATTCTGTGAAAGGTCATTGTGGGAGGGTCAGCATTTAAATGCTTAAAGCTCATTCAGTCTCCTGGCCGAAGTGATATCCAGTAGGAAGAGAGTATTCAGCCTGAGATGAAGTAAGGAGCATTCTGAAAGGGATTCGAATGGAGGCCTAGGAGTCTCAAGAAGATGATGCTGAGGCCCCAGGAGCAGGGCTCTCTGACCAGTGGATATGTACATAACAGACTCTTGAGGAACTTTGATACTGCCAGTGAGTGAAGATGGAGCATGACTGTACTGGTGGATGGCATCCTAAGATCATTGCAAACTTGATGAAGCAGAATGATTTGCCAGAGTGCTACAGATGCAGCAAGTAGTCAAAGATCCATGGTATCAAAGCATACGTGGCTCTGCTGGGCCAGCCAAATTGAGAACTTCATCCATTTTGATAAATAAATCCCTCTGGTGAAAGTCTTCCTGCTCTATAGCAGGATCTCTAGGACTTGCCTAGAGCAGTTCCTGTCCATGGTACTTAATGAGCCAACACCCAGGCTGTCAGGTGCAGACTTCGGGTCTGGATGGAGTATCTGACGATAGTGCTGAGAGATCAGGTCTGTGCAGTATGAGAACTGGATCAGCTGCTGAACAGACATCTGTATCGGGTCTGTCAGCCAAAACTGCCTTACCCAGGATGGGGTTACGAGGAAATCACCCTGGGGATCAGGGGAATTACAGTGACAAGACATAAAGGAGATGTGGGCTCCACTGCAGAAGGAAGGTGTTGGGCAATAAGCTTGGGCTCATGCCTCCTTTAGAGCAATAATTCTGGCACTTGGCATTAATCTTGGTAGCAAACAGTCTGTCCTGGGAACCCCCAGCCATGGGATATTGGTTCTATGATGGATCTCTGTAAGGAACACTTGTGAGCAGTCACTGGTTGTCTGGTCAGGAAGTCTGCCAGGTTGTTGCTAACTCCTGGAAGGGAAAGAGCATCTCTGCTATCCTGTGTGGTGACAACATATCCAGAGTTTGATGGCTTCCAGAGAGAGGGGAGATGAATGTACGTTTCCGTGCTTGTTTACTTAGTGCATTGCAGACGTGTTGTCTGTCAGGATCTACACTATGGAGTTTTGAAGAACAGGCATAGTAGCCTGATGGCTCTGAATTCCAGGAAAATGATATGGACCAGACGTCTTCTGGAGACCAGGTCCCTTGCATTTTTGATGGTCCAGGTGGGCTCCCAACCTGTGCCTGATGCATCTGTGATTAAAGACATTGACTGGGGGGGGAAAAATCAGAGAATGGCACACCTTCCACACATATTTTTGGGTTCCTTCCACCATTTCAGTTCTGCAATGATGTGAAGTGTAACCGAAATCTTTTTGCTCATTTGGTATTTCACAGAGGGACAGATTTAGGGCAGTCTCAAGTGAAGTCTGGCAAGTGGAGTCATATATGACCTAGCAGCCCCAGACATGTCCATGCTATAGTAATCAGGTTTGATTCTAGTCCGAGTAAGAGTGACTGCATCAACAGGAACCGGTCTTTGGGGAGGTATACTCCTGCCACCATGGAGTCAATCAAGGCTCCTATGAACTATAGTCTGAGAAATATAGTTTGTGATAGGGTTAGACACAATTTTTCATAGTTCACCAGGAGCTCTGAGAGAACAGGGAGAGGGTATATTCTAGGCTTGTTGCCATCTCCTGCAGGGATCTGCCCTTGATCAGCCAATTGTCCAGGTAAGGATAGATGGGCATGTCTTTCTTCCTGAGTTGTGCTGCTACTTCATGAAGACTCTCAGTGGCATGGAGAGTCTGGATGGCTGTACCTGGTACTGGGAATGATTTGGTCCCACTATGAGTCTTAGATACTTCCTGTGGATCAGATGTATATAGCTATATAGAAATATGCATCCTCCAAATCAAAAGTCAGCTGTAATGGCCATTCAGGCCTGGTAGAAAGGAACAAGGCGATTCCCAAAGGTGGGTGCAGGTTCCAGATTGACTCCAGTATGACTCGACTCTCCAGTCAAATCTGCTGCCTCAGAGGGGGTTGGGTTAGACAAAGAGGCAGAAAACTGGCACTCCCTAGAGTACCTGGGCTTCTTTCTTTGTGGGTACTGTGACTGTCAGCTTCAGGAGTAGGACACTGTCCTCTGGTAATTCTATGGCTTCCTATAGAGGGCCAATGGGTAAATCCCTAAGGACCGTAGCATGGCTCTTGAGGGAGCAGAGTGCTGTGTTTGTTTTCTGTCTGAAGAGCTCCATCTCCTTGAAGGGCTGGTCCTTTGTAATAGCCTGTATTTCACATGGTACCATGGTACCTTCAGATACCTGGTGCCATGAGACCAGTTTCATAGTGACAGCTGTAGCCATCAACTTTGAAGGCATATCAGATGCATCAATGGCTGCCGGTAGAGATGTTCTCACGACTAACTAACCCTCCTTCATGATCTCCTTTAACTTACCCCTGTTTCCTTGTGGGATATAAAATAGGAAGTGAGTGATCCTCTCCAAGTGAGGAAATTGTATTTGTTAAACAGAACCTGGTAGTTCACCCACCCAAAGCTGCACTGAGGATGACAAAATGTGCCTTACATCCAAAAGGGTCAAACGTTTTGGGATTTTTGTCTGTACGTATCTCTTTTGTGGGCACTGATTTTTCCTCAGCTGCCAAAACAACCAGGGAACTTGGGTTTTGGATAGTTGTAAAGTGCCCCTTTGGGGGCGCCTGATCTCTCTTCTCTGTTCCTTTAAAAGTGGGAGGAAGAGTAGGGTTTTACATGGTCCTTTGCCCAGTTCCAGGATCCACTGTTAATAGGGAGGGCAATTCTGGCCAATGTTATGTGGCACTCAAAATGTCAAAGAGTTGGTGAAACTTCTCTCATATAAATGTAGTCTCAATATCCAGGGTCTCCACAATATGGGACAGGAAGTCATTAAAAGCTTTCAAGATGTCCATCCGAGTGTCGGGGATGGTGTCATTGCCTCATCTGGCAATTAGGATGACTCCTTGGGTGGAGACAAGGTTGATGTAATCCTTCTGTTGCTTCTTGCTCCTGGAGGTCCACATCAGGTTTTGTCACGAACAGCCCAGCTAATGATGCCACTGGGGAATGGGATCTCCTCCTCTTTCTGGAAATGTGGGAGGGGGATCTGCTCCTGGATTCATGAGATGTGGCCAAGATGGCATGCCATATGGGCACTGGCTTGGTTGAGGCTGGCCAACCCAATGCCACTCACATCCCATTTGGGGTGGAGCTGCGAATAACAGCTCCCTGGTTGGTGCTTTCTTTGAGGGCAGAGAAGACAGATTTGTACTTGAAACCTGTGAGCGCGAGTACACTGGTGATAGTGAGGAGGGATATATCTTCTCTTCAAACAGTGGTGCCATAGGGTGATAAGGTATCAAAGGCCATCTCCAGCACCAGGGAATAGGGAACATCTCTGGACATGATCCAGTGTCCTCCAGGTGTATCTCCGAGCATTGCTGGGTATTGAGGTTGGTGCCTGGTCTCTTGTTCCCTGTGCCATTCCTGCTCTGATCAAGAACTCAGAGGCTCTGTGATCTTGTGTGTCCTCCTTCTGGGACTTTCCTTCATATTTGGTGCTATACTGGGCTCCATCCAGCTCTGTGAAAGAATGTCAACTTTATGTCTGAGCACAGATGCTGGCTTTACTCTCTGGGATGTTGGTGCCAGGTTCATCCATACTGAGGTGTCCAATGCTGAAGATTTCATTGATGTTGAGGTGGTTGGTGTCCAAGACACCAGGACTGGTTCTGCCAGTGCTCTCTTTGCCTTGTTTCCAGTCCTAGAGTATAATGTGTACTCACAGGAACACTGGCTGATGCTGATTTATCTCGCCTGGATCTGGTAGTGATGGTCACCTCTGGGTCTGAAGCAATCCAAATGGACTGCCCCTGCAGGCGTAGCTTGAGCCAAGCCTTCCTGGATTTGTGAAGGAAAAGGACTTACACACAGAGCATATCTGACTGGGCAGAAAAGCCACCGTGCCCATCTTTGATAGGGATCAGTACATAATAGGACAGGGAGGGTTTGGAGTCCACCATGGGGCATTGGTGGCTGGACCTCTGTATGGCAGAGTTGCTGATAATGCCCCAATGAAGAGTGAAGGAAGATTTTTTTCACAAAATTGGTGAAAAAAATATTTTCAAGACTCTAGGAGGAGTAGCAGGTTGAACATTTGCCAAGTTCTGTCTTGTTGCCATGGGGGGGTTGTGACAACTCTGTCCTTTATGACCTCACACGGGGGCACAAGGAGGCAGAGGGTGTATGTGCAGCCCTGACAGACACAGCTAGTCAAAAAAACTGATCTTGCATACATGTGGCACATGCGGACCTACGTTGGAGTACACACGGACATATACTCAACAAAGAAAAAGTCATTTCTATAAGAACATAAGAACGGCCGTACCGGGTCAGACCAAAGGTCCATCTAGCCCAGTATCTGTCTACCGACAGTGGCCAATGCCAGGTGCCCCAGAGGGAGTGAACCTAACAGGCAATGATCAAGTGATCTCTCTCCTGCCATCCATCTCCATCCTCTGACGAACAGAGGCTAGGGACACCATTCTTACCCATCCTGGCTAATAGCCATTTATGGACTTAGCCACCATGAATTTATCCAGTCCCCTTTTAAACATTGTTATAGTCCTAGCCTTCACAACCTCCTCAGGTAAGGAGTTCCACAAGTTGACTGTGCGCTGCGTGAAGAAGAACTTCCTTTTATTTGTTTTAAACCTGCTGCCTATTAATTTCATTTGGTGACCCCTAGTTCTTGTTCTATATTTTATTTCCAGTATTTTATTAACACCTTTCATACTTTCAGGTAAAGATGTTTACTTTACTCTAACCCTCAAAGTATCATGATGATGGATTTGCCCACAGCCCTGACACAAGAAATATCTCTTTCCCCTTTAAAAAAATCTTTCCATATCAACAACCAATATACAGACAGGAAAATAACGTTATAACAGCTACATGATGCTGCATCATTGTCAGTGCACTTGAAGGTAATTAAAAGGTTATGGAACATTCTTCTAAATATTAAAGAACAGGTAGTGAGTGATGATTTACAAAATATGTTTAGCGAAGGCATGACTGAACCATTGGCATGTTAAACTGCATTTTAATTGCGTTTAAAAATACCCATGGGCAGTGTAAAGCTGTTGGTTTTCAAAGTCATAAATGAGCATATTGATTGATCTATTGACCTTCCGTATCAACTTAAAAATTTTAAAGGGTCATTTAATTAGAACAGTGCCTCCCTCCCCCAAAGAAAACAGTTCAAGCCTGTTTGGAAGCATGATATAGCATAAGAAAGTGGAGACCAGTTAGATTTGGACAACCCAGGGAAAAAATAGGAGATTAAAACTAACAGTATTTTTATTATTATATAGACCTCTCTTATAAGGAGAAAAATACTACTATATTCTACAGCACTCACCTAAAACAGCAGCATCTCTACAGAGAGATGAAGTGGTTTGAAACATTACTTTAAAATATTGTGGTACGTTTTTATATGGGTTGGTTACCACATATAAAGGAGTCTCCTGCTATGATGCTGTGGGCAAGCTAAATGCAGTATATATTTGATGTGTAGTTTTACCCTGAATAATCTCCATGGAAAAAATGTGAAGCTGCAGCAGTAATGAAAAAACATAGGGCATAGCATCACATGGGAGAGATTCTGGAAGAAAGGAAAAACACATGGATAATCACTGGAAACTTAAGGCACAAAGGGAAAGACGTGCTCCAGATTAAATCATGATCTCCAGCCATTAGCTCTCAGCTATTCCACGTAAGGACAAAAGCATAGTGAGGATAATAGAGCTGGTCTTAAGAACAAGCAAAGCAAGTGTCCACTGGTGCCTCAGAATTCATGGACACTCTGAAACTCACCCGCCAACACAATCTGCATCTTTGGCGGCATGAATGTATGGGGATGCAGTCTCTCACTGCCAGGCCTTCGCTCCTCTCTGCCAATGGGAATGGAAGCAGCAAGAATTTATGGCCCGATTTCCTGTCTTCTAGCTCTTGCTAGTGCCCTGTAAATCATAAGGCTGTCCCTGCTAATGCTAAAACACAGCCTCACCTGTGATGGTAGCACCCACTATATTTAAGGTTAACTTCTAGCTTTCATCCTAAGCTTTCTCCCGGCACCTCCCTTTTCAGTTTAATTGTAAGTCTTTTTTCAAACAAATTCTTTTTGGTCTGAAATATGCTGTGTTTGGTCACAGCTTGAGTTTTCTTGGAAAGTTTGAGCAAAATTGGTTCAGCTGTTGAGTTATGTCAGAAGAAAAAAAAAAAAAAAACCAAAACAAACCACTTTCCCCATATGTTCCAAGTGGAATTTTTGCACTCACATAACTCAAAATCAGCTCAAGCTAAAAACATCAAACTCCATTTGTTTTGTTGTTCCCAGTGAGACTTAAATGTCAGCCCAAGGCTGAAGAAAACTGGTTCTGTAGATCTCAACCTTATGTGCAAAGTCAGCAATTTCATACACAGATTTTAGAATTACTCTATTTTGAGTTTTTCAGGTTGTGTTATTAAAGCTTATTTAATAAAGAATGTCTCACAGTTAACTTTTGTTCAATTCAGGGAAGAGAGCTCTGTGGTTTAGCACCAACTTCCTCCCTTTTGTCTTTTAAAGGAAACAGGGAAATTTAATTAAACAAAATCGGGAGATGATGCAATCTTGTGGTCGAGAAATGAACACTCAGAAGTCAGCTTTCAGAAGTTAGGATTTCTAACACACCATTAACTCTTACATATATTATTTTCTAGTCTTGCTTTCTTCATTAAAATTGATCTTTATTCCATTACTGTTTCAGAAGGTCTGCTTTTGAGCTCATTGATTTATATTGCTTTTAATTTAATACTTCAGTTGGCTCTCTCTGCAAAACTACCTCAGTTTGCATGGAATCCTCAACATCAGGATTCAGGCACACGGGCTGAGCACAGTAGAGAAGCTCACACTGCAAATCTCTGTACCATGAATAGAAAAACTCTGTTTCCAACATTGTTAGCCAGGAACCTTTCATTAAATTAACTCAAAATATGTTGCTTGATTCCTCCCTTCCCTATAGGATCTTTCTGTGTGTACTCTGACTATTGCACACGAGTATTTCTTTATTCTTATGATAGATTCCCCCGTGTCAACACCCACCAACCTGTAGCCAAGGAGTACAGATAGGAGTTGGTCAATGTCATTATTGAATCAGTTCTAAGCATTGTTTTTGAGCTAAGTATGATGACCTCTGCCCTACTAAGGCCATTGCTTTTCTCTTTCGACTGAGCTCACTGCTTCCATGAAGCTTTTATCCAAATGAGCAGTGGGTTGCATTCCACATTCTTACATGAGTCACCTGCAAGACAACTGCCTGGAATCCATGCAGTATACAGTAAACAAAATGGGGTTTGAAGAGGAAAGGGTTCCGTTTGACTCTCTTTATGGAAACAGATTTTAATGTGATCCATCAACAGAACTAGTGTGATGAAACCCAAGGATATTACTGGTGAGAGGTAGAATGGCCCCAGGACATTTGCAAACAAACAAGGATTTCAAGAATTATCATACTTAAGCCCTTCAAAATAAAGAGTACAACTGAACTTAGGCAGCAAATACTTTTATGAAAGAGAGGGGACTAATGGATACAGCCACAAAGAAAGTATTTCAAACTTAGCAGAGACATGTGTCCCGGTGTAGCCCAAGGTCCAGTGTGCTTCAGCAGCCATGGGAAAGACAAGCTGTGGACTACAAACATTGGCATGTTGGGAGAGCTTCCTGGCAGGAAGTCCCCTCTGCCCTCCCAGCAGGAAATTTCAGCACTGACTGAAGCTGGGAGCATGTAGCAGGCAAGCAGAGAGAAGGCTGCTGGACTGGAATGCTCTTCTGTGTTTCTTTACAGAATAAAGCTTTATTCCTGGTAGTTTGTCTGAGGGGGCCTGGTCTGAGGTGAACACATAGACACACAACACAGCACACACAGGGGAGCCTCAGGCCTAGTTTCCTAAAGTGGTGTAAAAAAAGGCATAAGGCCTTTTACTCTATCTTGAACAACCTCCTAGTGGGCCAGTGAACAGGAGGGGGACTACACTGGTCAAGAGACATGTCTCTGGGCAACATACTGGTCTTCATATTAATATTAAAACAATTGCTTTTCTGTGACTTTTTAAAAAGTAAATTTTTACACACACCCCCAACATGGCTGTGGAGAAAAGCTTCAGCACGTGGCCCCTGAAGGCTTGAAAACCCAGAGGCACCCCCACAACATTTATTATTTTAAAAGATTGTGATTTTCAAACAAACAAATTCATGACTGTTGAATGCTTGGGGATAGCAACAGTTGATCAGGGCTGCAAAACATATGGGCCACTGGCTACATCTGGCCCCAAGAACCCTTCTCTCTAGTTGGCAGCTCACCCTGCGCACTTCTAAGGTCCCCAGCTTGCAGCTGCTTGCTTTGCAGCTCAAGTGGCAGGAGAAAGTGGGGCGGGAGTGGGAGGAACGGAGGAGGCTCATGCGTGATTGGGCACAGGCAGCTGATCTGCTGCCCCCTGCTGTTTAGCAGTGGCTCTTTGAGCAGCTGCCACTACTGCCACAATGCTCCAGAGCCAGAGCTCACAGGAAGAGGTTGTTTTCCAGCCTCCCCCTCAGGCCCTCTTCCACAGGGCTGTACCTGATCTCTCCTTAAATTCTTGCTGCTGCTGCTTCTCCCTCCCCCATTTGGAATATGCCCAAAGTGAGTGGGGGAGGAAAGTGGCAGGGAAGTGCCCAAGGGAGGAGTAGGGGAAATTCCCCAAGGCCTGGTCTACACTGTGTGTGTGTGTGTGTGTGTGTGTGTGTGTGTGTAATCAGTCTAAGTTATGCAACTTCAGCTACGTGAATAACATAGCTGAAGTCGACGTACTTAGATCTACTTACTGCAGTGTCTTCACTACGGTGAGTCGGCTGAGCTGGAGTACAGGAGTCGACGGGGGAACGCTCAGGGATCGATTTATCTAGACTAGACGCGATAAATCAATTCCCGCTGGATCGATTGCTGCCCGCCGATCCGGCCGGTAGTGAAGATATACCCCAAGTGTTGGGAAAAGAGAAAAAATTCACTACTAGGTGCGGGCGAGGGGTTGCCTTATCAATGGACAGAGGAAAGGAGGTTTCATAAATGCATTCGCTTTTTTAAAATGTCCTCCTTTAAATACAGCATTTACCATCACTGCAGTCAGACGGCAAAGTTAGCCTCCCACTAGAAAACATTTTACCGCCGGCCCCAGAGCTCTGAGTGAAACGGCTCTTCAGCCCTCAGCACACAAGGTGACAGCCCTGCACTAGGTTGGCCACTACTAGACTGTTCTGTTCTTTCAGCTCTTGTGATTCTAACAGAAACAGAGACTGAATGAACAGGGTGTGCAGCAAATCCTTTCTACACAGCCACGAGGAGACAACATGGGCCAGTGGCATGGCACTAGAGTGGGAGTCAGGGGCCTGGCTTCTATTGCTGAATCTCTCACTGACTTGCTGTGTGACCTCAGGCAAGTCACTTCACCTCCTTTTTGGGTTCAGACTCATGATTTTTGAACGCTAAGGGATGACAACACTGAGCACTAGATCAGGGCTGGAAACATATGGGTCACTGGTCACACCCAGCCTCTGGGAGCTTACACTCCAGGTTTCTCCTCTTGCACGTGTTCCTTATCTGCAAATAGGGGAAACCTTCCTTTGTGAAGCACTTCGAGGTCAAGGGGTGAGAACTGCTATATAAGAGCTGAGCATCATTATATGGATTTTTTGCCAAGATCTGGAAGTTTTGCATTAGCCATGAGTCATTTCCTGGTCTGCAGTCCAGAAACAGAGGTGCTGGAACTGGGAGGGCTGGGGGTGCTGCCACACCCCCTGGCTTGACGTGGTTTCCATCATATACAGGGTTTACAGTTTGGTTCAATGGCTCTCTGCACCCCCACTATAAAAATTGTTCCAGCGCCCTGTCCAGAAATACCAAATGTGCAAATCATCATTTTTTTTATTTTTAACATCAAAAGTAATTGGTATCTGAATCTATGGCATGATTCATTTCACTGAACCGCAATACACTCGTGGGTGCCCTACACAACAGCCAAACAATACAGCAGAAGGAGAATCTAAGTGAATGGAAAGTGGAGTTTAAGGGCAATATTTTGCTTGTGTTATGCACACAAAACATCTGCATGGGTCATAGGGATAAAATGTACTTAGCCTGGTATCTTGTCATTTTGCTGGATGGAAATGCCTGACTCATCTCAGCCTTGACAGATTTTGTTCCCACCAGATTTTGTTAATGAATTCAAGTGTTACCACTGGAAAAATAAATTAAAGTTCGCCTTTAAAAGATCAGGGCTGAAGTCCTCCTGCATTTTTCACACAGGCAAAAAGCCACGCTAGTGGGAGCCAAGCACTATGGTCTATATTAAACAGGAACATATTAGCACAGTTTACGTGTGAGAGAGAATTCACACAACTCTCTTGTTGAGATTTCAAGGAGGTTTGAACAGATAAATCCAGTATTGGAAGCACCAGAATGCCCTTAGTGCAAGCTCGTTAATATGGCCATTGGAAATGTGTTCACATTGCTTTTCGTGCCTAGGTGTGGAAAAATGAAAGATCTCTGGAGATGCTTTTCTCTGCAAGATTTGATTTTGTCTGAAATGTTTTTCTCAAAAAGGCTTATAGAGCTGAAGTCTCTTTAGGACACATTTGACCACATAGCCTTTAATGCAGGGGTTCTCAGACTTTTGTACTGGTGACCTCTTTCCCACAGCAAGCCTCTGAGTGTGACCCCCCCCCCCATACATTAAAAAGACTTTTTTATATATTTAACACCATTATAAATGCTGGAGGCAAAGCAGGGCTTGGGGTGGAGGGTGACAGCTCGCGACCCCCCATGGAATAACCTCAGGGGGTTACGACCCCCAGTTTGAGAACCCCTGCTTTAATGCTTTCTGGTATTCTATTAGATTTTAACCATTAGTGATAGTGGTATGCACCCATTCAAGTTCTTCCTTCACTAGGACATACAATACATTTAAAAACATGACACGATCAGATTTCCCTCACAGGGACGGACAGATACATGCACACACACACACACACACACACATACATAATGGTATATCTTTTCTTGCATTTTCAATGGTGGGAAAATATGTATGAAGAAAGGGAATTTCAAGAATCAAAAAACTTCCTGCATAATCTGACTAATAATTAATTTGACCATTTCCCTGCTGCTGCTGCTGCTGCTGAGTCATCATCCATTCTCTGGCAAAGACAGACAATTATTCATCAAGGTTCTTACAAATGACTGAAAGCAGGATAAATTCTCTTCTTCGACTGTCATGCTCGTAAGTGATTTTGATGTCTTGCCTCCTAAAACTCCCGGCATTTGCCATTATTTTTAGTTTGCTAGCAACAAAATACATTTTTAAAATGAACTAGAAAATAACAGAGTAGCAAACATTCCCCCCACCCCGAATGATTTATCTTCATGTATTTTCATTGTGTGCAATTACAGCAGAAGGGAAAAAAAACTCTGGAATTTTAAGTTTTGCTCCATTACCACTTTAATTATGACTTGAATAAATTCAGGTTATATGACTAGGACTTTGGGTTAAATAGCAAGAGGCTACAAGCCTTCTCAAGTCCTCCCCACCCCCCTCCATCCCTGATGAATAATTTTAATTGCTTATATCGGATGACAAAATCCTTGCAAACAAAAACCATCTGACATCATGCAAATCAATTATGCAAGAAACCTACTGGACTAGGTCCTTAAAAATACTGTCAGCAAACAAATAAAAATCCTCTCCATTACGATCTGCTAACCCCTAGTCCAATTTTCATTTTTTTAAAAGACTAGAGACATTTCATCTCTATACTAATTTGCTTTATGTGTGGGGGAAAAACAGGGAACATAACCAAGACAATATTGCTATGCCTCTCTGTACTGATCTAGGCTGATAGCTGCTAATGTAAATACATAATTTGGCACTTACAAGAAGGGCCCATATTAGGATACAGGGCCCATTTCAGGACAATGGGCCTTCTTCAGCTTTAAAGCTCCATCTGGCAGCATTGCTGCTAGAGATGTCAGCCGGAAGAGCTGTAAAGTGCAAGGAAGCAGCCCCTGTACCTGCAAATCCTCTGCTTGCACAGAAACTGCTCTGCTCTATTTTCTAGTGTAAGATCTGCCTAACAGAGGTTGAGCTCTAGGATGACCACACAGAAAGAGACTGGCAAATTAGCTTTTGGAGAATTGTCTCTTACCTGCAAAGCAACATCATTTAGCCCAGTCCTACAGATTTTGATAGCATCCTTTCGTTACTGGTATGGCTGCAAAAGCAATGATGTCATGGGGAGGAAGCAGTTACAGTCATGTGACTGCATCCTCCCTCTGTAGGGTATCAGCTGGGGGAGAGAGAGAGAGACAGTTTGTAATCCTGCAGGAATCAGTTGAGGCAGTGAAAGCTCGATCACCCTTTTCTACACATATGTTGTGACTTACAAAGCTCTATTAATCAAAATGGATGACTAGCTATTTCATACCCAGGTTGCTTTTCTAAAAAGGGATTATGATTTTGTTATAGCAATAATAAATCATTGTTAATGAAGAAAAGCTAAGTAACTATGAACTCATGTGTTCATACGTCATAAGCAATATTGCTGTTTATTTTACAGCAATGCCCCAAGGCCTTGTTACATATTTCATAAATATGAAAAGTTACTAATCACAGTAGTTTGAAAATGGCACAAACCACAATTTTATAATCTCTCGCAATCCTCCGACATGCTTCTCACCTTACTCCTTTCCAAGTCTATCCAAAAATGCAGCTGCAAAAAACATTTTTCTCCCACCATTTCACACCCTCGTTGAACCCTTTAACTGACTCCCTTTATCTTCCTCATGTTCAAGCTTCCTGTCCTTACCTCCAAAGTTCAATACTTCCCTCCATCTATGTTCTAAGCTCTTCTTATTCTCCCATTTTGCTTGTCCATGCCTAAACACTTATTTTTGTATCCTTCGCCTACTCATCTTTCTCCCCTCTCTCTTCCATGCTGCCCCTTGTGCTTGAAATTGTTCTTTTCCTATGTGCCACATGCTTACCCTCTTATTTGTCAAATTCCTGTTTAATTTTTTTCTGTGGAATCTTTTACTAACAATTCACTTAAAATACATTAAATAGCTTAAAAAAAACCCCAAGCCCACAATCTTCATTGCTCTGACTTTCAAATCATTGGTCATCCAGCAGATCACATTTAGAACCATTCTCTAAGGACAAGTTTGGACTGAGTTTTACTCTAATTACAGCACCATTCTGAGCACACAGAGTTCTCTTATTCTAAATAAATGTTGTTTTTATAAGAATTGTGTACGCCTCTAGATTTACCTTTCACAGTACATAGTTCACAATGAAATTTTACAAAATATACTACATATAATTGTGTAAAAGCATGTTACCAATTTTTTTATGTTTTATTATAAGCATCACACTGACATTCATCCTCCCTTATTTGAATATACATTTGGTTTAGCCTTAATGATCTTCAATGAAGACCTTTTCAATACCAAACAGGAGAGTAAACACAGCAACGTCTAGGGTGTTGTCTTAAGTACTGCACTTTTTTTACAATATTCTCTTTGCATCCCCCACAAGTCTCTCACTCACTTGGAATACGCATTTTGAACTGGTCCTCAATTCCACTAGTCTCTTCGTCGTCAAAGCCTTCCTCAAAATCCACTTCTGTTGTGATACAGTACCTATGAAAAATTAGCTACCTAACAATAGGTAGGATAAAATAGTATGTTTTCACTCAGGGAATCATTAATAGTCTATGGACGGGGGGCGCACAGAGGGATTCCACCCAGACCCTTTTGGGTTAACAAAGCAGTTCTCTTCGCATTCATGTAGAACATTTGGGGCAGGCCAAACAAATAGCCAGCAGTTCCATAACTATGTATACCCAACTGGGCCAAATCCTTAGGTAGGGACTGCATAGCAGGTGTTACTGTAAATAGGAAATTGGATTAGTGACTTCAGAATGGCTACACAGCTGCTCCAAATCTGGGCTCTAGGTTGAAGGAAGTGCCTGTCTCCCTGGTTTCCCATGCAGATCCTCTCACCAAATCCCATTTACATGGACTTTGCGTAAGAGATTAGAGCTTGGCACTTAGTCTGCTATGTATGGGTTTTCTCAAACAGAGAGAGACTGGCACCTCCCTGCACATTCATGATCAGGCAGATCACCACTCCCCCATCCTCATTCATAATCATGTAAGAGCCCTGTGCCAATTACAATAATTGTGTGCATGGAAAAGTAGCAGTAGGAAAGTATTTCGGATAGGACTTTCAAAAGTGCTCAGTGCTGTCCTAACTCTGCTCTACCTGGAATCAGGAGTAAAACTCCAATTGATTTCAATGGAAGCAGCTAGGCTGTCCCATCTCTTGAAAATCCCACCCTTAAGGTACCTGGAGTTTCGTTTAATGGAGTTTAGCAGTTCAAAATAAGGAGAGCAGGTACTATGTGACCCATCAGCTCTTTATAGGCCGCAGCTGAGGAACCTCCTATTACATACAACATAATCCTAGTACCATAACCCTGGCCATAAGCAACGGAGTGAATGGCTTGAATCAAATGAGCATACACCAAAGGGCTCTCTTTTTGTGTAGAGAAGCTTCTAAATTAATGGTCTGATTCTTCCCTTCTTCTATATTAATCTCACTGAACTCATCCCAAAGTTATTTTCTCTGCCTATCCCATCCTTGATGTGTATTTTTAGTATGATGGGCTCATTACTAATATGCTTAAGGATTTAAGGGGCAGAATAACTAATTCACCATAAAAAAATAAAATTCTATCAGCTAGATGCTTCTGTAGGTTACAAAAACACATGCAGCTAAAATATCCTGTAAAAGTTTTTAACCCCAAGAACACAGGCATTTTCCAGAGTGCCAGTCAAATGAATGTTTTAAACCACATAACTGAAGTCCACCATTTCCAAACAGTTAAAACACAAATCGTCTTCCTCATTATTTTCCAGCAACTACATTATGAAATGGACCAAACAATCTGCTCAATTTATATTATCATATTGAATGGGGAAAAAGCAGTAGTACTGTATACATGATGGGTTTTCGTTGAGAAGATAGTTTTGTTTTCCGTATTACAAAAGTTCTTGAGTATTTTAAACCTTCTCCCTGTAAACGGAACCTTTTAAAATCTCTCAGGTCTTCTAATTGTGGAGTTTCTTTACAGTTAAAAAGTACACTGGGTTCGTAATGAACATAGTCTTCGTCCCTGGGATAAAATCTGATATTTTATTATGCTCAACAGGACCTATAGTTAACAACATACTTAATCATCTAAGCCTTAGAAGAACCTTGTCATCTTTATGTAACACTTACCTTGAACTATCATCTTGCAATATATTTACCATTGTTTGAGTAAAAGAAATACATAAAACTTTGTTCTCATACCATGTTGCAATTCCAACATATCCCCTTTAACTTTGTTGTTGATCTTGATGGCAGCAATGAATGAAGGCTAAAACTTCCAAAGGCTATTTCCAGTAGACAGGTTAAAAATAGTCTAGCTCTATTATACCCATAATGCCTTGTAAACAGTGAACTGAGAACAGCATACGTTCAGTGCTATAAATCCCCTCTGTGCTTATGCTTCCCAGCGTTACACAAATACAATCAGGTCACCACCTTTCTGTAGCATAGTGATCCACTGTCTTCCACGTGTATTGTATATTCATTTTCAAATTGAATGCACAGTCTTCTGAAAAAAATGTCCTAGTGTGGCTTAGTAATAGGTCAGTCAAGCTAGGAATGAAACTAAAAAATGAACGTATACTGTATATCTTACTTCTGTTTGAACTGATTTCCATCTAGGAACTATGATGCTCAATAAGTTGTTAAAGAAGAAGTAAAAGTAGTAGTAGTATGATGAAGCTGTCTGCAGAGCACAAATTAAACCTTAGTAAGGAAATCTTGAACCACCTTTTCTCTGCAGAGAAATTGCTCATAATACAAAAGTAGCAAATACGCCCAGAAAAGGTCTTAACCATGAGCCTCTGATGCAGATGTGAACTTATTTTCAAGGGGAGGTATTAGTGCTAAGGCTTCAGGACATTACTCCCATACACGGCACTCTGGATCCATTTCAAGCCTTCAGGGTAACCTTTCTGGACTGACTGATTTCACAAGCTCCCTAACTTTTACTATTAGATGAAAGTTTATTGTAGTCATGTCATCTAAATAACAATGCTATACAGCCCACGAAATTGCTTTGTAAAGGTATTATGATGATGACCTATATGTAATTATTTCAAAAACATCTTATATTGTGGTACATAAGAAAGCTCTATTTGTATTTATAGTAAATTATTTTATTCTGTAGAAGAAATACTTTCCAAATAATACAAATGACACAATCATACAAAACTGTGACAAAAACAAGAGAGATGAATACTGAATATTATAACTCATTACCACATCAAAAGAGTACTCATTGCAGCAGTCAATCTTGGACTCACAAAACATTCTGGTGATACTGTACAATAGGCACGATTTAAAAAAAAACAGGAACATTTGCCATTAGATACTGCACTGTTATTTCATAGTCTAGGTATTTGACAAGTCTGTGACATCTCAGATATCACAGTGCGTACCTGTTGGTAAATACTGCCTTTTTAATGGCAATCACTGTCAAAGAGACAGATCTATTCCCTCTCACTCACTGGGACATTCAGGTAATGAGCACTGAAAGAGTTGGTGTTCTCAGACTTTCATCCCAACACAGACAATTCTTTCAATTGATTTTTAGTTATTTATTTTAAATAAGTATTTATTTTTGTTGGCTTATATTCTGTTCATTTTTTGAATCTCTCTTACGCAAGCTTGAGACCCTTATCTACAGCTACCAATACCACTGCCAAGAAAAGAGGCTTGAAGGCAGTCAGTATGAAAGCCAAATATTCTTTTTTCATGCCAGATTGGATTAATAGGAGCTTACAAACACTATGTCAGGTAAAAAGGAATACAATTTAAAAACACAAATGTCTTTGTTACTAATAATGTTCAATTATTAATCTGTTTGGGTTTTTAATATAATATACTTTTGCTATTTATATTCTGCTTACTTTCTTCCACAGCTTGGACAATGAAAATAGACCCAGTCAGTTGAACTTTCAGGTTCTCATGCTCTTACATAATGCTACAGTATATGAGTCCTAACACTGCAGGGAATGTTTACCTGTTTATAAAAATAAATGAAAATCTACTTGTCAAAGATTTTGCAATTTTATTGGCTTTTTACAAAACCTAAATTTGGGGCCAAATCTGTCCTGACGATGTCCCTTTAACCAAGAGAGACCTTGATTTTCACACTGGATGTTCCAACAGTTAGATTAAATAAGTCTTGTTTGGGGTGCCCTTTTCTTTAGGTAATGCACATTTGAAAATATTAGAAACTGTCTATAGTAGCTTAATAAGGAGCATTTTTACATACTTGCAAGATGCAAGGACACAAAACTGGCATTATCGGGAATTTAGAGTGACAGACCTATGTTAAAGCAAATGGTAACAAATAAAATCACTCCTGGCCAAGTTGTAGTTGGCCCAGCTGCCAACCAAGTGAGCTATTTCTTCCAGAGGTATAAGTCCTGTTTCTGAAAAACATCTCTATTCAGGAAAGCACTTACACATGTGCCTAACTCAAAGCACATGCTTAAAAAGATATGCATGTGTTTAACCCCCCTTCTGAATAGGGATGCTTTCCAGAAAATAGGACTTAAGCACTTTCCTGAATGGGGCCACAATCTTTAAAACTACTCAGATGCTATATTCTTTTACTGGTTTTATTAATATGGCAAGTTTGCCCCTGCCCCATTTCCATCTTTATTAAATCATAGCAAAACAAAGACCTGCCACCCTTTTCCTTCCCCCCGTTTAAATTGAGAATCTAGTTAAAAATATAAAGATACGTTAAACACAACTGAAATGAGAACGATCTATTAGTGCACAGTAAGAACATGCAAATGAGTTCTGCAACGTTGAATGGCATTTTTAATCAGTATTAAAAACATTGCAGGTGATAATATTTTGCTATAAACACAGACAGTGCTAAAGAATACAATTTACATTATAAGATACAGATAGTAAAGTTGATAAAAGTGACAAATTTAGAACATAGTATTTTCATTTCAGGTATCAGAAACAAAACCAGCTCAATGGTTCCATTCTACTGTATGACAAATACTGAAGAACAAAATTTCAGTCTTAAAATACATCTTAAAGTAGGTATTTTCCTTCAAGGAAAAATGTGCTATAAATAAATTACAATACAGTGAATTTGCCTGAACTCACTTTGTTTCTGTCTTCCAGCCTTTAAATCAAATAAAACAGCATAAAAACTGTACACACTCTTAACAGGGTAGCTGATCTTTTATAAAATAAGTTGTCTTCAGAGATGTCAATTTCACAACAAGGAAAAACCAAGCCTTGTTGCAGTCACTATTATAAAATATATATATGTGTATGTATATATATATATATATATATTTATATATTTATTTATATATTTTTTTACTTTTACTTTTTTTACGTTTTTATTTTTTACAAAAGGTGTATATTAATAGCTTTTGCACAAACTTTTAAAAAGAAATTTAGCTAGTCTAATAATTTCATTAAAATAAAACAGACAGATAAATACTTCATGTTTACAATGCAACATGTTACACGTCATCAGCTGGCAGAGGAGGTATGTTAATCCTTGGCCTTGTAAAAAATGCTATCTTCTCTCTGTCATTGAAAAAATAGATATAAAAAGGCGGTCAAACAAATACATATATACAGACTTTCATTTCAAGAAACTGAATTTGTTTCAATCTTTATTTAGCTGTTATTAAATCCTTCAGATCAAATATTTATTGAGGTGTTTATAAACACAGTAAACCAGGCCCATATTGTATAGCTATAATAAATAAATAATAATAAATGCCACCTAGCTCTTATATAGGCAGTTTTCATCAGTAGCTCTCAAAGTGCTTTGCAAAGGAGTTCAGCATCATACAATCAGTCTTTTGGCAGAAACAAAAAAAGCACTACTAGTATCCACTACTAGCTATACAGGATTGAACGGAAGGGGGAATACAGAAATTCCTTGACAATATGAACCATAGACACTATTACTTTTTGGATGAAAGCTGCGCCATAGTACACAGAACCACACCAGGCTCTACACATCGGCTAAGCTTTGCATAGTTCCTCTTCACTGGACAAACCTGCACTGTTTCAGATTTTACTGACAACACATACAGAAAGTAACACCCTATTTCTGGATACATTCATATTTGAAATAAGGACATTCTTATTCTTCCCACTTTTTTATTGAGCAAACACCACACACAGCAGATTAAATGTGATTAGAAACTACCCATGGTTTCATCTCTACATACCAGCCCGTATATTTGATTTATTTCCTCTCTGCCTTGTGTTCCCCAATATGCAGGATTTAAGTTGGCGCCGTTATTGCAGGAATTAGAGAGTTATCAAAAACCAACCCTGCAATTTCTGCTCTCCTAATGTCCTGCCTGTCAGCCTAAGAGAAAGGGATTTTTGACAGCATCTCCCAAATGAAAAATGAAATTAAAGACCTGATTTGTTTATTTTTCACTTAAGCCTTCCTGTTACCATTATAGCACCATTTTTCAATAATCACAATCAATGAAAAGAGATTCTAACAACCAAAGCATTCTGTAAATGTCTGCCTAATATGAGACACTAGCTGTGTTTTCTACACTGTCATTGCATTGCAAGCATTTACTCTTAAACACTTTATGACATGGAGTATACATATGAACATATAAAACAAACTGCTATTTTAATACTAAAAGTCAGAAAAATCATCATCTGAAATGCATGTTAATATTTACCAAAGTCACTGGTAAGCAAAGTTTAAAACACTATATTTGACGTAAGAACTATAAGCAGCAGCAGCCGCAGATGAGAAAGAGATGAGGAAGGATACAAAGCACAGAGATTTTTGGAAAGAGCAGTTGGGAAACAGGACTGTGGTTGGAATAGTAAGAAAGAACAGTTATGGGTACAATGCTATTTACTAGAGTACATATAGAACATTAACTAAGTAACTGTGCATATAGGGATGCAACTGGTTCTTGGAGAACTTAAACCACGTGAGCTTGGAGCCCAAAGCATATGGTGGCGTTAGTAGCTGCCCTAATTAGAATTATAGCCTAAAATGTGTGTACATAAATATGGACATTCTCTTTTTGTATTACAGCATTTTTTTGTTTGCACGTTGGGTGACAGCGCTTCTTCACTTTGGTTTTTAGTCTTTGTACCATGAATTGCTCAAAAGAAAAGCACTCTAACGAAGACAGGCCCACATCAATATCTAAGTAAAGGTTATAAGTATATAGGACACTACACAATGAAGCTAGGTGGTTTGGAGCTAGTATAATAAAACATTAGTACATTACAACCAACAGAGACCTGTAAAGATTAAACATGTGCTATTTTCAATACAGGTGTTATTGCTTACCGAAACGTCTGCACCTGAATAGGCTCTTTCTGGTTTTGTCCACGCAGTTGGTATATTTCTTTGGATGCTTTCTTTAGCATTTTTTCAGCTACTTGTTCTTGGTGATGTTCAAATTTGGTCTGTCTTGTCTGAAAAGTATTAAAATCAAACTAAAAATGAATAGCTGGAAACACATGGAAATGAAGACATCTGGTTAAATAATGTGCTTTCCCACTTCATCTCAATGAAACCAGCCAAGCAGAAGGTCCGAAATAGCTAGACTCCTCAGAGCCACAGGACTGTTTCAGTCCTTACTGCGCCTGAGAAAGATGTGTTAAATTCCATGTAGTTTACTATATTTCCATCTTTCAAATGAGACTGTAAACTAGAGATTATGTCTGCTCTATGTGGGCACTGAAAATCCAATGGCAATTTTTTGTAGTGATTTGCCCCAGCATGCTTTGTTACACTTCCCTTTCCCATCAATAGGAATTACAGTACGCTTACACAGTAAGAGGAGATTATGCAGAACACTCATGTAAGATAAAATATCAAATCAGTGGATATTCATCCAGAGACCTATGGGAAAAAATGCATTGCGATTCCCCTACTAAATATCTATAACTTACAGCAATATCAGAAAATGCTTTTAAAATACCACAAAAATCAACCTTTTGATGGAGAGTTTTAATGTCTCAGACACATTAAACAGTTCCATCCTCCAGTAATTGTCACTAATGTGGTATTCAAGAATAATCAATGAAATGATGTTTTCATGAGGGCAACAACAAGGGTATCCAGGGTGAAACTGTTTATTTGAAATCATGTAACATTATAAAGTTCCATTCATTTAACTTCAGCACTTCCAAGGTATATTTACAATCAAGAGGCTTTAATCAAGGGTTCTGAGTATGCCCAACGTACAGCCCAAGAAACCATACCTGTCTCTCTGCTTCCTTCAACAAATTTCGGAATCGTTCGTCCCGAAGGACCCAGTGGGGAAGATCAGTTTGCCCTCTGAGTTGGGCATCTTCCAGACGTTGCTTCAACTCTCTCAAAGCACATATCTCCTCATTCAGTTGCCTCTGTCTAGTTCTGGATGCCTGGAGATCCAGCTCCAGGTCTAGGGATGTCCTTGCCATAAGCTCAGCCAAAGAAGATCTACAGGACTGCTGGGTTATTATAATTCAAATAAAACACACAACAGATGTTATTCAGAACATGTTATATCGATATATTCTTAGTTGATTAAGGCAGACATTTCATGTATGCCTTTAACTTTTCTGGCACAGGAAGTTTTGGAAATAACGTACCAATCTCACTGTGACAAGACTAAACATATTTTGTATTAGGTATACTATTTCAATTCATGTTTGATGGTAGATCCAAATTTTGGTCTAAAAAAACTAACCACCTTTTCCTGGTAAGATGTCTTAGTCTATTCATATTTATAGGGTTGTGAACCAAACTTTCTTATTTTACATACCTTCCGCTGCCATCATGAAATTCTTACTATTAAATGATGACTTCAGGAATAGCTTTCAGCAAAGGGTGGTGTACAAACTACACCACTCAGGAGTAAACCCAAAATGCATTGTGACTCAAGAGACACATCCTGAGTAAAAATTCCTTCCAAGCTTCCTCCTTGCTCTGAAGGCAGTAGCAATTTCTTACTCATCTCTTCCAGCAATAAGTTGTAACACCTCCCAGACTGGATCAGCTGCACTGGCCAGCAAATATGAGGGATGAAACTAAGGCTCCGCACACTCCCTGCCCCCCTGCTCTGGGGTAAGAGAATAAAGGGGTACTTAACCTTGCTTACTCCTGAACACCTAGGACCAAGGTCTAGGTGGATCACACATAGGGTTGTAATGGGTATGCAGCCAAGCACAGTTTTAACACACTGGATTATTAAACCAATCCATAATCAGTATCTATTTAAATTAGTCATTAGGTGACAGGTAAGTTTTTGCAGTTGTTTATGACTATCTCAAATATCTGTCTCTTCTCCTAAAAAAAACCAATTAATTTATTACATTACAGATGTAACAGATGCTTCATAAAAATTGTCTTAACATACACCTTTGAAACCCAGGTCAAAGTACTGCTGCTTCAGTTTGTAAAAAAGGTCTCAGCAGAGAAAAATCCACATGCTCAAATACTGTAGTATACCTGCTTATAGCGCAAAGTACGTCTTTCCAATGTATTGCGGATGAAGGGGGACTTCCTTGGCAGGGTTGAACTGTCACTGTCACTACGATACAGCTGTTTAGAAAAGATATTAAACATAAATGGACATTTACTCATGGTTGCTTTGGAATTAAAAATGTTACAAGCTTTTAATTGGAAACAATGATAGACAACAGAATACTTTTCTAGGACACTTGGGATTTACTTAACATGAATGGACAAAAGTTCTCAGATTGCATCCTAAGTTCATACTTGCCTTCACTTTAAAAAAATTCTATTGTGCAGTTTCTGAACAATGTTTAGTTGTTAAAAGATGGTGCATGTGTTTCACTATGTTTCTTTTTAAATTGCCAACAGATTGTTGTGGTTAGCAAGACTGATCTACCATCAAAAGTGGTTTATTATTGTGTACAACAAGCCAATCTTCTCAGCGTATTTGCAAGAAGGTGGCATGTGACCAGGATTCATCACTGAATTTGGTCCTCTGGTTAGATCATTAGCTTTCCCAGCCAAGGCTGGGTACTGACAGGGAGCGCGACATCAACACTGATCCATGCCAATGTAAGGGGCTGTTGGCCCCTGGCTGAAACTTAGTGGGGGGTTTTGGCTCTCTCCCAGTATCAAAAGAAAGGGCCAATGAGAAATCAAGACCCTGAGACAGACACTCCCCAGGGCCAATGCTCCAGGTCAGCCTGATCGACAGGGCAGGCAGGCCAATGAGGGAGTCAGGAGCCCGGGGTCCCACCCCTCTCTGTGAGCTTCCAGAAGCAAAGTGGGGCGGAGGTAAGGAGAGAGCAGCAGCCAGAGCCAGAGAGATCCAGAGAAGCAGCCCAGGGAGCAGAGCTGAGCTGGGAGCAGAACAGCAGCAGGCAGAGTGGCCAGAGGAGCAGCCCAGAGAGCAGAGCTGGAGGCAGAACAGCAGCAGCGCTGAGGCAGAGCGGAGCTGGAGCAGTCTGGAGCCGGGTGCGGTGAGCAGCTGAGGAGAGCGAGGGGGGGACCCCAGGCAGCAGGTCGACCGCAGGGAGACATCCTCAGCCAAGAGGTCTTGCAGGCCAGACTTGAGGGTGGCACGTGGGGGGGATCATAACCCTGATGGGGGGGCTGACGCTGGGAAGAAGGGTCCTGCCACCGAGAGCCTATGGGTGTGTGGCCATTGCCAGAGCAAGTGTCTGAGCTACGGTATCACCACAGCACAGCCACAGCCTGGGCAGGAGGCCTTGGACATGTAGGGTGACCAGACAGCAAGTGTAAAAAATTGGGACGTGGGGGGTAATAGGTACCTATATAAGAAAAAGCCCCAAATATCGAGACTGTCCCTATAAAATCGGGACATCTGGTCACCCTATGGACATGTGAGGAACAGACTGTGAATTTCTCTTCCATTCCAGAGACAGCTATTTGTGGTTCCCCCGTGCTCATGGGGCGGTGTTAGGTGTTTTCATTTAACCTTTCCCATATTTTTCCTAATTTTTTAAAATTAGTTCTGTTTAATAAATTGTATTTGCTTTGAACTATATGCAATGACCAGGGGTCAGGGAAGCAACCAGTGCAGAGCGAGCACCCTGGCATGGGGCACCCTAGCCTCGGTCCTAAGTGAGCACAACAGGAGTGGGGGTCGAGCCCCCCAGGAATCCTGGGCCCAGCCTTATTGGGATTACAGACTCTGCTGCACAGGAGAGTGGAAGAGGAGGTAAGGCAGGCCTCTGTATAAAGGGAGTGGGAGCGAGGACTCAGATCTTTTGCTAGCCAATTCCACCAGGGTAGTGTTTAATCCAGGAAAGTTTCCCCACAATAGCGGGACCATTCCCCCGCTTACACCAATGTCACTAAATTACTAGCTTTTCAGATTCAATGAGGTGCCTGCTTTAAACAATATATAATAAAATAGTATCTAGCATTACATAGTGCTTCACTTTGGATAGAAATGTGCAGCAATTTTATCTGAGCCTCTTGCAGAATGAGATAAGAATGCATTTTCAAGGCGTGTCAAGTGGCTGCTATGCGAGTTATTTGTATTATGGTAGCAAGAAGGAATTCTCAACAAGGATCAGAACTCCACTATACTAGACACCAAATAGACAAAAAACAAAGAAGAGTTATGTTATGGAGGTCAGCAGTATCTATCATAAGACCCTAAAAGACTATTCTATCATTTAATTCTTAATATTTTATAGAAAACTAAGTTCCTATCAGTGAACTCTTTCCAGTGATAATATTTTAATGCAATGCAGAATTTTTGGTTGAACTTTAAAAAAAATATAGATATTGATTCTTGTAAATATGTTGTAAGTATTTAAAAAAAGCACACGTTAATACACTTTCTGCTTCTGAACGTAAAACCACAAAAAAATTCTACTCACTCTGCAAACATACTGACTTCGTGCGCCAGGTGAGAAGGTTTGTGATCGAACAATAGTGCTACTACGAACAAAAGCAGAACCACGGGGCCTGCGGCAGGTTCTCTCTTTTGGAAGAATAGCGACTTCTTCTGGAAAGAGATCTTCTGTGTTAGTCTCTTTATCCACCTAGAATCACAGCCAAAAACAGTACATTTACTCCAATGATCTCTTCTACAACAACAGCAGAAAAACTTGCCATGTAAGTTATGATCTAGTTTTAATTAATATGTCCAGTTCATGAATCATCTCTCAATTAAGAAACCATAATTCTAAAACCATAGAATTCAAGCTAGTGGGACTGGTTTGCAAGTGCTAACAGCCTTTCTCCTGGGCCTTAAACCATCAGGAGATTAACATGTAGCATCCTATAGCCACATCACCAAATAGCACAGTCATTCTGCTGGACCGGACAGCTGCCTAAGCTCTTATCCCAATGGACAGAACTAAATCACTTTTCAGAAAACTGTGCTGATTCTCGGCAAGGCAGCAACCCCACAACTAAGTCATTACAAAGGTGGGGAGAAGTCAGTCACAGGGAACCAGGAAACCTTTTTTTGAGGATATCACAGAAAAACCTCAAAGCATTTGGAGAACCTGAACATATAAGCTTTGAACCAAGCCTCCAAATTTTTAGATGGCTCACTTAACTATTCAGTATGACCCAATCACAATGTGACACTGAATGGCGTACCACACTCTGACAGGGCCAGATCCTCAGTAGGTGTAAATAGATGCAGTTCCATTGACTTCAACGGAACTGCACTGATTTACACTAGCTGGGGACCTGGTCCATGTCTTAACTCCTCAAACAAAACATTTTAAATGACGTACAGCCATCAATACACCAAATTTGGTCTGAAAACCAGCTATGTTTATTTTAACAAAGTGAAAGCAAGGTAACAAACTTAACCTTTCCGCTTTTAAATTTTAAAAATCTTGCATGAATGTGACATTGGTACGAGTACTTGCATTTGGGGATGGCCTTCTCCACAACACTTCTAGGGAACACAGCTACTGAGTGTAGGTCCCTACTCATTCATTATGCAGGAGCAAAAATATTTCACCTTACGAGTTGACAAAGTGATTCTGTTCAACAAAAAACTGGACAAGTATCCAATTATAGGAAGTAAAATTAAGAGAAAACATGCAGTTTTCCCTCAAAAGTAACTAAAAAGAGTAAGTTTAACAACTCAATATAGATTATGATTTTCAGCATTGCAGACAACAATATGTCAGGGTTTTCAATGCAGCTCTGATTTTATTTTCTGATCAGATAACACAAGTTCAGCTAGTGCAAGTAATGTGCTGTGCGCTAGGCATTTGCCAATCTTCAAGAGTACAGTGTTTTCTCTACTTACCTTTAGGGGCGGAGGTTGCACTTTCCCAGAACTGTATTGACCTGCCTGAACTGCAAACGTATGTCCACGTAACGAATCGCCACAACATGCCTCTGGATAAGGTGGGCTGGTCTGAGTGCAATTACTACATCCACTGTCAACAGATTCTGCTTGCCAACTCCTAAGGACAGAACATTTCAAGGAACTCTAAGAAATGTGATGGAATTGTGCAAAAACATGTGCCATGTTAATGAATTTCAACATCCAAATCTTCAAGGATAATTTGCCTTTTCAAAAATTTTGTTCCTGCAGTTCTGATTCATTCCACTTGAGTGAAGTGATTATTCTATTTGGACCTCTAAGGTACACAGACAAGCAATCAATTTCAACTCTTTCATGAAAGAACCAGCTTTTCTAGTCCTCCCAGAAAGTCACTTCCCAGCCTTGAAAAGAGCATTAAAATAAATAAAAGGACAAAATGCCTCTCTCACACAACAAACTAACAGCATGAAAAACAGTGATGTATAAAATAAAAGACTGCAAAGACTGGATTATTTAGCTTGTAAAACAGAAGAGCAAGAGGAGCACTAACTGAAGGTATTCAAAATTATAAACACCATAAAGAAAGTGGCCAGTTCCTCTTTTTAAAATATCTCTTATAACATTAAAAGAAAGGCACATCGTGTAATTAAAAGGCAGAAGAATACAGAACTCTTTAGTTATGCAGTTTATGAGGGCATTTTGTGATGTGATATTCAACATCAAGACTCTGTATAAAGTGGGCAATGGGAGGGTCATATAAAGTCTGACTGTTGGTTTTCTGTTCTACAGAGCAGTACCCGAGGAACTCATCACACCATGTAGCTGGTTTTGGAGAACACACATTTTATTTTATTTTTAAATCGTTCAGGACCTTCTTTCTGGGACCTGTTCCTTTTCTTATATAGATATAGCTATCCCAGATCAGGCTGTTGGTACAGTTAATCTGGTATAATGCCTCCAGCAGCAGATCCTTAGCCAGTTGGAGGTTGGACAATTCCTGATGCTTGCAATATACATCCGATAGTAGGAGATTTGGTTGCCCATGTCATTATCTTACCTTGAATAACTACAAGTATTGTTACTAGACCTACAATTATGCAGTCACTCAAGTCCAGCCACAGCGTTTTTTGCTGAGAATTTCTGCATCAATAAATACGGGTTGATCATACACTGCATAATGAAGCAGCCTTCCTCATGCAACTTTTATGTAAGACAATACAACCCTAAACTAAAAATATCTTTTTAATACAAGCCAAAGCAAAAAGAAAAATGGATAAGCAATATTTAAGGGCCTATACTATCCTTGGCACCGGCAAAAGAGGTTTCTTTTCTTAAAAGTGGGTCACATTCCAGGAGGTGAGACTAAAAAAGTACTTGCTATACAAAAGGAGGTCCTAGTTTTGAAAATAAAGTTAAAGACTAACCTTTATGGCTAATTTGTTGGTAGGAAAGGTGAAAAAAATTGTTTCTACAAGACAAAGCCAGTAACCTGCACATCTTTCGGATGCAAAAACAGGAATACTAAAATAAGTTGTTCACTTACTGACTTTTGAGAAGTAAGATGCAGCTTTAAAGCAGCTTCACTGATCTAACTGGGATTCTCAGCCCATATGTCCCTAAAGAAACTAAAAGGGCAAAGGTCTTACAGACCACTGACATCTCTCCTTCTCCCATATCTCACAATAAGTTTCAAAAATGGACAACCCTGGAACTCATACCACCTATCAGCTATGTTCTTCACTCATATATAAAAGACAAAGGTCAAAGCATGTCAACATATTTAAGGTACTAACTGCTGAATTGCCCTTCTTTCAAAAGCCAGGGAAAAAAATAGCAAAAATCTTCATTGTTGCATACAGCAAAGAAAGTCTGAATGCAGCCGCTAAAGGCATCTTATCAGTATAGAGAAACTGACTCTCTTTCACCTCTAGAACATCTAGGGAATGTGCCACAAGGGATTAAATCTTTTATGTAGAATTTGTCTTTGGATATGATGACCCATTCTGCACACCTGCAGCAAAATGTTGAGACCCATACATCTGAATGAGAAGCAAATACTGTATCAAGTGCTAACAACAGAAAAAGCTGTGTGAGCTTGTGAAACAGAAGCATGATCTCATGAGTTTGCCATTTGAAGTGCATGCCCAGATGAGTCACTCAAAATAGAGAGGAACTTGTTATAGAGTCCAGGGATTCCACTATGTCCACTCTGGGCAAGTTCTTCCCTGTTAATGAAGTAAGTTTTGCTAATATGTGCTACCATACCAGACTGCATGTTGCACTTTAATTCTATTAAATTGCTTACCTTAATTTAGCAATGGTTTGGGTTATGCAAAAACTAGCTCTCTATTTTGAGGACAATTAAATGCAGTTTAACTTTACTCCATAACAATCTTCTTGGTATTCCCCTGTTTCCCAAACAGCATAGTACATTTTGTCCTCCACTGCAAACAAAATCTTACCACAATTTTTGAGTTGTGAGAAGTCCTCAGAACCAGATCTGGACGGATTACCTATTTCTAAAATGGGTTCTCTGGGAATTTCTAGGCTCCACCTCCTATGTGTACTGATTTAGCAAAGTTGTAGGTGGCAGAGGGTGAAAGGATCCTGCTATAGTAATATATGCCAGGAAAAAGTGTCATGGTTTACTTTGGACACCTTTAGCACTTTCTAGCAGCTGGTATCTCATCAGGACCACAAAAGAATTGAACAGATTAGTCTGCAATGATGTAAAAGCAGAATGGAGCTGAAAAATAAAATAACTAACAGGTGAAGTAGCAATTCTGGGATGTAGGTCCTTAAATCTGAATGGCTGTCTAAGAAACTGAGAGGATTAAGGTTGGAACAAGCCTGCAGTCAAGAAAAGTGGTAACAATTCAAGAAAACAGGTACTCCTTTTCTTAGAATAATTCAACATTTTGGTCATATTTAATCTCTGATAATCTAAACATCGGATAGCAATGTTGTTTTCAGAAATATGCACAAGTTGATGCACAGGCTTTCCAGTTTTAGGTAATTTAGTTTACTAGATATGTGGATCAGAATTTTGTGTCCATTTATAGGCTTCATAAAACCTAGTTCAACTTTATTTACATAAATTTCCATATTGGACTCAGTAAAATTTTCAGAAGTGCCTAAGTGTTTTAGGAGCCTAAATCCCACTGGCTTTCAATAAGGCTTAGGCTCATAAGTGACAGTCATTTTTGAAAATGGAAAGTATGGTCAGTTACCTGCGGTAACTGGTTCTTCAGTATGGGTTGTTCACACAGATTCGACTCCTGGTGCACATGCACCCCATACGTGCAAGATTGGACTCTTTTGGCCATTGATCAATTGGAGCCATGCCTGCACCCTAGATACCCTTGCACCATCTGCAGCCTAAGCTTAAAGGGCTGAGTAGGCCCAACCATCCTTCAGTTCCTTCACCAAAACAGAATCTCAGAAGTAGGACTCCATAGTAGCGAGGAGAGAGGGTGGGTCATGGAATCCATGTGGACAACATATCTCAAAGAACCACAATTACCATAAGGTAAGTAACCGTTATTTGTTCTTCAAGTGATTGTCCGTGTAGATTCCATTCTTGGTGATTAACAAGTCACTATCTCTTTGCGTGGAGGTGGATGCTAGTGACTGTGGAACAGCCCTTAAAAAACAACAACATGCATCTGATTTGGAAGCTTCTACCAAAGAAGAGTGTCTTGTACAGGCATAGACTGAGCTCCATATAATGCCCTACAAATTTCATGTACAGGGACATTGTTCAAACAAGCAGCAGAACATGCCTGAGTCCTAGTGGAATAAACTCTAATATGATCAGGCAGATCTAACCTGGCTAACTCCTATCATGTCCTTATACAGTTGGAGAGCCACTTAGATAACCTCTGTAAGGATACAGGATATCCTTTAGCTCTACCTGCAAAGATGACGGATAGTCTAAGTATGTTCCTGAATGATTTTGTCCTGTCAATGTAAAGAGACAGTGCTCTTACTACAAGTGTGTGAAGGTTGGCTTCCTCTGGGGCTAAGTGAGGCTTGGGGGGAAAAATGGGAGGTGAATAGATTGGTTTATATGAAACACTGAGACAACTTTGGGTAGTAACTTGGAATGAGGCCTGACAGTGACCCTGTCCTTATGAAACACTGTACAAGGAGAACATGAGGGCCTGAGTGCCTGAGTCCACCCTACCCTTTGAGCTGAGGTAAAGGGTATTAATAAGGCATTTTTAATTGACAGGTGGTACAGGATAGGATTGATAAGAACAGGTGGGCGGTGCTCCTTTCTGCCTGTCAGAGGATGCCAAGAGAGTGATGGACACATGAAAAACTCTGAGAAGATGGGGCCTGAGAACTCAGGGTGGAATCTTGGCTCTCCGGGCACTAACAGAGAGAGACTGACCAGGTGGTGAAGGCCTGTAGTCTTCCACTCAATGTCTGAAGAGGCTTACATTGATCTCTTGAGGAGTGCGCTTGGAGAAAGTTTGACAAATGGAACATTGCCCCGGAATGTGTCCCTCTCCTCTGCACAGTAGACACTGGGAGTGCCGGTCAATAGACATCAAAATATTGTACAAGAGATAGGTCTTGAATCCTAGAGATTTCGCTTCTGCCACATTTCTATTACATATCGCTAGCCTAACTGAAGTTTTCTAGCATATGTGAATCTTATTTAAGAAGTCATTAACTTTTTATAGTGTATATATATTGCCAACAGGCAATTAACTAAGATAAATAACACTAGTTCAGTGTGCAGAGAAAAGGTGGACACTGCAGGGGTTCCATCTCACTGCCACAGGTAGTAAGAAAGAACTAAGGGATAGTTGGGCCCACTCTGCCCTTTATATCCTCAGATGGAAGGTGTGAGGACATCTAGGGCTGATACAGCCTAAATGGACACTGCTGGCAAAAAGAATCCAATCTCATGTACATGGAGTATAAGCGTACCAACAGTGAAATCCATGTGGACAACATATCTTCAGTAAGAACTTAAGCCCTTAAGTCACTCAGGCACTTATGAAAATGTTACTCTATATATGAATAAATTCAGGATTAGTTAAGTATTTCAAAAAGGAATCACCATAAGAAGAAAACTCTCAGAAGCATGATGACACTCTGCTGACAAGTGTAATCCACCCATGCTGCATTTTACAAGAGTTATAGGGTTTTATAAAATTCAGTAAAATGCTCCGTGGAATCAGTGTTGTGAATGTCCTTAATTTTTGCACATTTCCTACCCTGTCCAGTTGATAGCACTGTAGTATCTCTAGTGTCCAAACTGGATCTTTTTGCTCTTATTGTAAGTGAGAGTAGTTAGGAGAATAGAATACTGTGGTATTGTTAATGTATAACAAAAATCAATCCCTCCCTCCCCGTTCCACCAGAAAATGCATCCTTTTATAGTGTGAACAACTCATTTCTAATTTTTGTACAAGGTCCTATATAAACAATTTAAACACATAAATGTGTATGGCCCAATCCTGAACACACATGTATAGAACACACTGTCTACATTTCAATTTTGTTTCCTCTGCAACATGCAGTTTTATTTAAACTTCCCTTCATGAATACAACAGAATTTTAATTAAAGTGCAAATTACATTCTACAAAGTGACTGCAACAATGGCATTGCAGGGTTCCCTGCTTTCTGTTTTGCAATATCTCCATGTTACATGTACTCAGTTTGTAACAAAAAGACATTTTCCACCCCCTTCCTATCTGCCATCACTGCAAACTCAACCTGGGATCTGAGAGGCAAGCTGGGTTCCTTCCTGCTTGCATGTGATGATAGGCTATAATGATCTTATACACTGAATACAGGCAGGGAGCAGAACTCAGAGTAAGGTCTGTTGTTTTTACAGTCATATTTGAGGACAGAACCACAGTGTAAACTTCAGCCAAGATCTTACAAATTCTTTTTGATCAGGGTTTAACCTAATATTTTTACCTCTCTGATACAGCTTCTGCCTGATCTTCCTTTCTTTCAATCTCTAGGATTTCTTCCTCTGTGTACTCCAGTTTCACTCTCTCTTCTGCCAGCTCTCTCTCCACTGCTTCCAGCTGAGCTGTGGTCCTAGCTAATAGGGCTGTCACTGCATCCTGAAAGAGAAAACGGGCTTCAAACGGAACAGCTTAAACCAGCACTTAGGTTTTATGGAGTATTCAGAATAAAAGAAGTGTGTCCTGAGTCATGACTTTATACTCACCAGGTGACCAAAACATAAATGCTGTTCAGTTACTGGAACTCCCCAAAGAGGTGGCAGCCTTTCATTGGGAAAGGGTGAATGTTTTACGTTTATTTTAAATAGCAGTAATAGGATTAGGGTTAAGTATCAGAGGGGTAGCCGTGTTAGTCTGGATCTGTAAAAGCAGCAAAGAATCCTGTGGCACCTTATAGACTAACAGACGTTTTGCAACATGAGCTTTCGTGGGTGAATACCCACTTCTTCGGATGCAAGGGGTATTCACCCACGAAAGTGGGGTGAAGATTAGGGTTGAGCACTTGCATAAATGCTTGCAGGATCTGAGCCTTTATTCTAGCAAAGTGTGAAAAACTGGATAAGATTTGTGATTTCTTTTAAAGATACTGCAAAATGTAAGATATTTTCAGATTCTTGAGGAGTATCAGTGTATACAACTGGAAGAAAACACAGCCTAATACTAATAGTCTTTCACAGAGAAAGGAATTAACCAGTTACAATGCAGTGTTCCTTAAACTGAAAAAAATAAGTTTGATACTTCTATTTTATAAAATACTTTCAAAATACTGGTTTTTAAATCATCATCACATACTGCCATTAACAGAACACAAAGCACTCTCCCATATTAGAAAGCTATATTTTCTACTAAAATTCAGTGGTTCTGAAACTTTGTACGATGACCCATTTTCTGCAGCCTAAATGCTGCAGATTAGTTGAACAATTTAGCAGGGAAAAATCAGACCTCTTTTCAAAACACACATTTCTTCTGCTTTGATTATCCGTGCACATATGATTTAGCATTCTATTGTAATAGAAGAAACATTCTTTTTTTTCTTTCGACGGTAACCCCTCCAACAAAAACAAAGTTAAAATTTCACCTATGTGTGCAGATAGTATACAAATTCCACACAAGAACACAAACAAACTTGTAGAGGATGAGGCTCCACTTAAAGTTAACAAACTGCTCCTTCCTGGCCATACCGATTTCACTGTAGCCGTATTTCCAGAACTCTGTGGAGTGCTTTCTTCACACTGGTTTTTGTCCTTCACCCTTTGTGGGTCTGAACCAGTGAATATCTGGACGGGATACCAGTGAAGCTGCATCTCAGTGGAACTCTCATGATCAGCCAGGCTAATCTGAGCAATGCCCTGTAAAAATGATAGGCCAAAATAAGCAAAGAAAACAATATACCACTTCCCATTCACAGAACTATCCCATTTAATAGAAATACTGCATCAAACTAGTGCACCTTACGGGTGACCTGCAATGGAAAAAAATGATAAAGTCTCCCTTGTTTTGCTTATTTATGATGTATAAAAAAAATACTTTCTTCCCATCTCCCATCCCCACAAAAGAGAAGGGTTTCGTTGTTTTTTTTAAATTAAGAGTCTAATTGCTAAGTTTGATGTTCCTGAGGTTTACTGGATGCTGTGTTCGCAATCTCAGCTCTTAATCTTTTACAAAGACAGCTTTTCACTCAAGTGTTTATTCATATATTTGAGTTTAATCTTTTTCATTAATGACAATTTATCTGAATAAAAATCACTACTGTTCTCAGTTAATCAAGTTTCATTTGCAAGATATCTCTGATGTTATAATTCTACCAGTTTTCCACTCATCAGGAGGGTTTTCCAGGGGGGGGGCGAAGAGAGACGAGATAGACAAGACTAGAATTGCTATGTAAAAAACAAGTAGTAAAAACTTCCAAGCTTTCCTTATACATCATAAAGAAGCCAAATAGGAAATAAACAAAATTTGTTTCCTTTGTAAGTCACCTTTAGATGCCCCAACATTCAAAGGGGCAACAAAGCGGGATGAAGTGATTCTAACTAAATGTATGAGTTTTAATTATTTAGCCTAATTCACCCATCTACAACTTATGCCTTTATCTAGCTAGCAATGGGACTTTACATTTCTATGCTATGAACCTACCAGCAGGGGTCTCTTTCATTGAAATGAGTTATGTAAAAAGCATGGCTTAGATCTCTCACAATACAAGTTGGCTGAAGAAGTGTCTTTAACAGTACAGTAAGTTAGTAAATGTGTTCAGAAATTGTAAGTTAACTTTAAGCAGATTTAAAAAAAGAGTTCATTAGAAAACATGTAAAGTATTTATTTTATTGTGTTTCCATGCCAAAAGTTCCCCGGGGCTCTGTTTAAACAGATGGACAGAGGACAAGGGACAAATGACTTTGAAATGAACAAAATAAAATATATTGGGAAATAAATTATGGAGGATATAACAATTTTATGTCAATATTGCATACCACAAAGGAAGACACTATTCATTTTGTATATTTGTTGCATCATCAAAAAAAGGACTGCCTTGTTCCACAGCTGATATTTATTTTGGCTCAATACTAGAGAAAAAAATCTTTTGCAGATACTGACACTAAACATCAAAGGTGGAGGGTCCTATTAGAGAGGTTTGTATTTGTTTTTTTAAAGGCACAAACATTCCTCCAGGAGAAAGCTCTGACAGTCAGAGACAGATTAGTTGAGTCAAACAAGGACTGCAAGATAGAAACTATATAGTAACTTTCATACCTTTACTTCTTTCCTATATCCGTGAAGTCTAGGGCTACTTGGGAGAAAAGACAGTTACCTTTTCGGTAACTGGTGGTCTTCGAGTTGTGTTGCTCATGTCTATTCCACAATAGGTGTGCGTGCTCGCCACGTGCACTGGTGTTGGAAGTTTTTCCCCTAGCAGTACCCGTAGGGAAGCGCCCCTAGCTGCGTGCTCCCCCCACCCTCAGTTCTTGACGCGCCCTATGGATGGGGAGCGATGCCGACTAGTAGATGGCACTGCGGGGATTGCCGTGCACCGACATCGCGGTGCCCGGTGCGGCGCGCCGGAGTCGGGGTCAATGCTGACTCCATGAGGTTAGCCTAAAGTCTCTCTCTCTCTCTCTCGGTCCGATGGCTTAAACGACTTGCAAATCTTACAGCGATTGCTGAGATGAGTTTCACTCAAACAGTGTAAACAGTCCGCGTGCGGATCACTCACTGGCATCGGGCACCTACAAGTGTCGCACGACTTAAAACTCGGGCACGGGGCATGCCCTGGTCCGGGCGCACTAGCTAAACTAAACTAAAACTAATCGAGTACTAACTACAGGTACCATACACTGAACGAACAAGAGTTCTGGGGACAAGCTACAGCAAAGCTGGAGCAGAGCAGTTCCGAAGCACCTTCACTGGCGGCAAGAAGGAACTGAGGGTGGGAGGAGCGCGCAGCACCCNAGACAGGGAACAAAGGGTAGGAATTAATGGTAAATTCTCAGAATGGAGAGGGGTAACTAGTGGTGTTCCCCAAGGGTCAGTCCTAGGACCAATCCTATTCAACTTATTCATAAATGATCTGGAGAAAGGGGTAAACAGTGAGGTGGCAAAGTTTGCAGATGATACTAAACTGCTCAAGATAGTTAAGACCAAAGCAGACTGTGAAGAACTTCAAAAAGATCTCACAAAACTAAGTGATTGGCCAACAAAATGGCAAATGAAATTTAATGTGGATAAATGTAAAGTAATGCACATTGGAAAAAATAACCCCAACTATAGATACAATATGATGGGGGCTAATTTAGCTACAACTAATCAGGAAAGAGATCTTGGAGCCATTGTGGATAGTTCTCTGAAGACGTCCACGCAGTGTGCAGCGGCAATCAAAGAAGCAAACAGGATGTTAGGAATCATTAAAAAGGGGATAGAGAATAAGACGGAGAATATCTTATTGCCCTTATATAAATCCATGGTACGCCCACATCTTGAATACTGCGTACAGATGTGGTCTCCTCATCTGAAAAAAGATATACTGGCATTAGAAAAGGTTCAGAGAAGGGCAACTAAAATGATTAGGGGTTTGGAATGGGATCCTATCTGAGGAGAGATTAAAGAGGCTAGGACTTTTCAGCTTGGAAAAGAGGAGACTAAGGGGGGATTGATAGAGGTGTATAAAATCATGAGTGATGTGGAGAAAGTGAATAAGGAAAAGTTATTTACTTGTTCCCATAATATAAGAACTAGGGGCCACCAAATGAAATTAATGGGCCACAGGTTTAAAACAAATAAAAGGAAGTTCTTCTTCACACAGCGCACAGTCAACTTGTGGAACTCCTTGCCTGAGGAGGTTGCGAAGGCTAGGACTATAACAGGGTTTAAAGAGAACTGGATAAATTCATGGAGGTTAAGTCCATTAATGGCTATTAGCCAGGATGGGTAAGGAATGGTGTCCCTAGCCTCTGTTTGTCAGAGGGTGGTGATGAACGGCAGGAGAGAGATCACTTGATCATTACCTGTTAGGTTCACTCCCTCTGGGGCACCTGGCATTGGGCCACTGTCGGCAGACAGGATACTGGGCTGGATGGACCTTTGGTCTGACCCAGTACAGCCATTCTTATGTTCTCTTGTTTAATCAAGGCTGAATTGAGCTTTGAATTTTTTCTGTGGGAAAATCACTAATGGGGTGGTACAGGTGAAGAGAATGCAGGCATCAATGGTGGCAGAGAAAGATGAACATGATACATGGATCAAAGGCATGGAGAAAGAAGGCTGTGATCTTCTTCTTTGAACAGTTTTTGGAATGACAACACAGGAGGTCACCACTATGAGTATGAAGGNATGACCTATGAAGGAAGGCTGAAAGAATTGGGTTTGTTTAGTTTGGAAAAGAGAAGACTGAGAGGGGACATGATAGCAGTTTTCAGGTATCTAAAAGGGTGTCATAAGGAGGAGGGAGAAAACTTGTTCATCTTAGCCTCTAAGGATAGAACAAGAAGCAATGGGCTTAAACTGCAGCAAGGCAGGTTTAGGTTGGACATTAGGAAAAAGTTCCTGTCAGGGTGGTCAAACACTAGAATAAACTGCCTAGGGTGGTTGTGGAATCTCCATCTCTGGAGATATTTAAGAGTAGGTTAGATAAATGTATATCAGGGATGGTCTAGACAGTATTTGGTCCTGCCATGAGGGCAGGGGACTGGACTCGATGACCTCTCGAGGTCCCTTCCAGTCCTAGAATCTATGAATCTATTAATCATATCAGTTATTCTTGTTATCTACACAGAAAAATAGCCCTGATTATGACTAATCCAAAGAGATGCTCCGTATCACTATCACTCCCTTCAAATTCCAGCTACACTTCTCTTAATGCTTAAGAAAAAAAATTAGTCCTTTTGGTGTCCTTTGCTGATATGGAAGTTACTTTTATTAACAATACGATACTCTTTTTCAGGAAAAATGGACCACTTACCAAGAGTTCTTCTTGCTGCTGCTGGTCAACTGAACAAATATACAGCTGCAGCGATTTTAATTTCAATGCACTTGAATTCACAGGGATTCGGAAAACTTCATTAAATAATAATGGAGTTTGGAATTCCAAAGCTCTAGAACAGTAAGTGGTTGGTGTGCCTGACTCCAGTGGAGGTAAGTAAACTCGAACATGTCTGGGAACAGCAAAACAAGCAAAAAAACAGCACAACTGAAATAAAGAAAGCTAGGTTCAAATTATTTTTTAAGTTTCTAAAAATCAAACTGAACAATAAAAATAAATGTAATTTCTACATTCACAACACATGCTTGCATAAGGGAGTTTAGTCTTGCATTTGTTAAGTGAAAGAAACACAAAGTTGAGCAGTTCTTCCACTTTCCAACACTACTGATTAACCCTGAGACATTACAATATAGCTACTGTTATTGTGTCCCGTCATGCACCCCCTCGGAGTTTTGCCTGAAAAGTTAGGGAGGAGGGGAAGAAAAAAAAAGTCACGGAGGGTGCCTTACGATTGACAATCCCTTACCTGCTTCTTTCACCGATGAAACTCCAAGCCCAAATTAATAGTCACTACCTTTCTGGATGACTGTCACTATACATGGCTCTCTTCAGAGACTATCAAAATCTCTATTACACAGGAGCATGCGTTGAACAATACAAGATGATCACCTTCTCCTTACCATCCCCTTCTATTCCCAAGAAAACCAAACCTTTGTATTCTATGTATGGCAGCAGACTAACATTAGGACAGTGACCCAACTTATTTTGAAATTATTTTTAGCTGTAGCTTTGGGGAGAGGGGAAAGAGGGGAAGGAACAAGCTTTATGATCAAGAGGCCTTATGTTATATCAAGAATCCCATTGGAATGATTTACTTTACAACACTCATAACAATTCTACAGTACATCAACTTTCCAAAGTCTTCAGGCAAGTTCTTTGGTCAGAAATAAAACCAGACAACAGAATTTTCATGGTCCCTATTGTTTGTCATTAATTTAGAGATATATTGTCAGATAAGTTTCATCTGATGTTTAAATACAGCAATATAATTTCTGTATCATTGGGTAAGAAATATTGTAAATACACCTAATTATAAATGTAGGTATATGTTCTCTATATTGTGGCAAAGGAATGGAAGGGATGAACCGTCATGCTATTAGACCAGATGTAGAGAGACTATAATTCCTCATTCTGAAACTCTGTCAGATAATTTCTTTGTTTAAATTAGTTTATCTTTATGGATTCTATCCCAAATGATCTTTATAGCTGCAAAACCTACAGAAGTACACAGTGCTCCTGGGCTTTACAGCTGGATTATTACAATTACCTAAGGGTCATAAATCATTACTTACGCGAATAAAGGTTGCCATGATTGGGCCTCTAAGACAACTATTTCCTTAATGGTCACTTGTTAATGTCCCTGAATATTAACCCCCCCCCCCCCCCAACTAGATGGCTATCAAAATGTACTAAATTTTCATTCTTCCCCAAATATTGTACTATTTTATACAAACAGCATCTAGCCAGATTTATTATACATGTGTGGTTGGGGAACAAAATAAGCAACAATCTGTAATAATCAGACCTTTGGTGATATTTGAGCTTACATTTTGCAGCCTTCTTTCACAACAGGACCAGTAAAGTTCTTTAACTCTAACACATGGACTAGGAGACATTCATTTCCACCATCATGCCTGGAAAAATAAATTGCCTGAGTAAGTTAGCAGAACTCAGTGTTTAGCTTCCCAAATTTGGATGGAAGAATAAAAACGTTACAAGGAAGAAAAACAGCTCTGTTTAGAATAAGATAAATCTTTTATGCACGTGCGGTTGAATGAAGTTAGTTAAAACTCTGTTGACATCCAATGTGATTCTGGGTATCACATTCTGGTAAGAGAAACACAATATTATTACAATACTACACTAAAGAATCTATCAGAACCAACAATATAAGAATCAAGTACTATTACATTAAAAAAAAAAAAAAATCTCATCCCTGCTCCCATGCTGCCAACCCTCAGCTACAACTGGGGCTAATCTATCCACAAAAGTTGTATTGCTTTCATTATATGGATATAGTTAGAGCAGTACAACAACCTTAATGTACATGAGGTTGTATCAGCATGAAGATGCGTTATGCCACTAGAGCGGTTTTCATATGGGAAGGGGAGTAAGCTAATACGGGGGGTAAGGCACCTTTACACTGATTTAACTGCGTCCACACTAAGAGTTGTACCAGTGTAACTATACTGATAAACACCTCTGAACATCAGTTGCAGTTTGCCATGGTCTACATTCTTTCGCTAATTCACGCGCTGTATAAATAAGAGGTAACTTTTTCATGTCAGCATGAATTTGGAAACTGAACAAACAAGTTAAACCTATTAGCTGAGATTCTGTGCTGCAACCCTTAGAGGCACAGAGCAGAACTCGCAGCCTAGGTGGAGGACTGCTCTGGGGGCTGAGAGGCCCCTGGCGTAACACAGCCTTGGTGGCCTGTCTAGGTGCCCATGGCTGTCATACAGGTGGCAGTGCTACCTGAAATCCCTGCAGCAGTGTGTGCTGTGACCAGCCCTCCCCGCAGTACCAGGGCTTGCCAGGTGATACATGGGAGGCAGCCTTAAACCTGTCTTCCACTGCCTTACGTGACACTAAGGGGCCAGAGAAAGGGTGATGATCTCATGTACTGAGACAAATCTTACTCACACAAGAATTCCAAACGATAAAAAGGATACTGTGGAAACAGCTGGAAGGATGGAAAAGTGCGGCAAACCAGGTGCTCCTTTGCCAACCAAGGTAGAGGGAACTGAATGGAATGCCTGACGGTAGTATTAATATACTGCAGTGGTTGGTGCATGATGTCCAGTAAGGGCCTGGTTCGTGCCCACACCCAGCTAGCACTGCTCTCAGTGTTCAAAGCTTAATAGATAAGACCCTAGAAGGAGAATCTTGGTGGGCAGTATCTACTGAAGAACCCAAGTATCATTACTTACAGGAATCCAACATGTATTTGTGGTTCTTCACTACTAGCAACATCACTGTAAACAGGGTCTTCAACATCCTCATTCCTACATGGAAAAAAAAAAGCCAACTGTAAACTACACGCTGATTTAGAGGGGTTTATTTTATGAATAAAATGGATATATCCATTTAACATGCAAAAAAATGGATACAAGCTTTGTGACTTGTTTTGTGACCTGAAACACTGCAAATCAGAAAACATGGGAAAAGCTCATTAGGTAATCTAGGGTATGTCTAAATTTCAGTCAAACACCCACAGCTGGCCCACATCAGCTGACTCAGGCTAGCAGGGTTCAGGCTGCAGGACCATAAAAGCTCCAGCCCAGGCCCTGGAACCCTGTGAGGGGGAAAGGTTCCAAATCCCGGGATCCAGCCTGAACCCAAACATATACACTGCAGTTTTATAGCTCTGCAGCCCAAGCCCAAGTCAGCTGGCACAGGCCAGCCACAGGTGTACTATTGCCATGTAGACATACCCATAGCTAGGCTCCTGCCCCTACAGGACATTCAGCTATATGTTCTACAGTGGTTACACTAGACCAGTGTTAAATGATTCAAGGAATTGCCTTCTACAGCTTCTCTGGAAAAAACGATTCCACAGTCCAAGAGATGTCACTTTTAAAATGATTTTTTTCCAGATATTCTTTCCTTGATTACTGTTTTACAGTATTTACACACTTGTATATTGTTATACATCCTCCCCTTAATCATTTGGCCAAGCTATACATTTTAGTTTTACAATTTTCCACATAAGTCAATTATTCCTTCCCTTTAATCATTTTTGTTACCCTTCTGTTTCCAGAATTGTAAACAGTATTTTGTAAAATACTGTTTTCATGTTGATAAAATACATGATGATAGATGCTGAAATCAGAAAGGTGTTAGGACAGGAGGAGACAGCCAAAATAATTCAGCAAGAGGAAAAAGCAGCATTTTACAAGTAAAAGGGAAAAAAAAACGTATAGGTTGTCAGGAGTGGTACAGAGGTGGAAGTGACATACTAACACCTGTGAAAATGACAGTGGAATGGCATGTAGCCAGCCTCCATTCTTTCTAAAGCATTTTAACCTAATATTCTTACATTATTAAATATTGGGCATTATCATGTATCCAATAAGAAAAAATTATACCTATTTTAGAAATTTACAAACTATTTTTGCAGACTTTATGTGGCAGAAAAAGGACATTTCCAATTTATTGCGCATTTATACACCTGACCTTTTGCTTAAAGCTTCAAACACGCCACTGTCACTAGCCAGTGAATAATCGGATAGACATGCTGAGACTCGCCTGGCTCGCCTCGCCGACCTTCTTGCACTGTCTTCGCGTAGAGTTACGGCTATAACAGAGGGGAAAAAATTAAAGAAAGTGTCAGGTAGAGGCAATCCCTCACAATGCATTATATAAAAAGCAAATGTAATATCTCTTAAACAGCCCAAACAAACATACTGTTGATGTAAATACAATTACACATGCTGGAACATTATGGCAATTTAGAAAAATAGTAAAATGGATTGGAGTTACTTTGCTGGAGAATTTAGGAAGGATGTTAATGGCTAATTTCTCCATAACAAGATAAAATATAAACTGATCTCATCACTACGCAATGTGAGAGACCCGCCACCACCAATGGGGTAAGCCTTAAACTGCCTCAACCCCAGCATATATACACACACTATATCCTAATATTAGGATTTACCTATTAACCATCCCTTTATAAATGTGTGACACATTGGAAATATCCATAATGCCTATTTCTTTTAACCTAGCTAAAAAGGAAAGATTTAGGAAGTAATTTGCTGTTGGAAGTACGGGGTTTTTATTTGTTTTTTTAAACATTAATTCCCCAACCACAAATCAAACTGGCTTAATCAGACCATAGTAACAGCTTCTACTTGCAGCATGAGGCACACTGTCAAAATGGACCTGAACCTGACAAGTAGAGCTGGATGGCCATTTTTTAAAATTAAAAAAATAATAATTGAAAAATGATTTGTTTAAAAAAAATATGACATTTCCATTCTCCCTGCCCCTTACCAGCAAACTCAATAAACAAAAATAGTATGGACAATCACTTTCATATCATAAGGTACATAACAGAATGTATGCAAAATAGTTTTGCATATGCAAGTGAGTATTGCAGTGTAGAACCTCAAATGGGCATGCACAAGTGACAGTGCTCAAGAACTGAGTGCATATGCAAAGTTATGCACATTCAAAAGGCGCTATATGTTTTGAAATTCCATGTCTTGAGTCTGAGAGATATCAAAGTGATTTACTTAAGTGTTTCCTCATTGCACCGGTATCGCAGATAATCTTTCCAAATTTAATTTCCTTTCCTTCAAAGGCAGAATTAAAACAGAAATAAAGAAAGCAACTAAAAACGTTTTAAGGGAGGTGAGTAGTGAGATGTGGCATTCACAAGTGGGGGAAAATAGAAACACATCATTCCCATATCTATCCATGCTGTGATATTTCAAGGGGTGGTTTTGAGGTGCATCAAACTGCAACAAGCAACCCTTTAAGGCAACTGTTTTTTTGCACGTGCGTGGATGGTAATGGACAGTACATTGGAAAAAAATGATTAAAGCATACAGCCTATTGCCACGGAGAAAGTACACAATGTATATCCTACGACAAACAAATAGCACAATTAATGAATAAGTGCATCGTAAAGATTAATTATTTTAATGAATGGCAGTAAAACATTAATATTCATGAAGGATGAAAAGCACCCCCCAGTGCAAAGGGCTAGCCCACTGCTGGGCATACATGATGCACAGGCCTTGGGCAGATCCTCTGAACTAAGGTGAATCTCAGCCCCTTTTGAGTGTAATATGAAGAGGACCACATGATTACTTATAACGTCATGCTCACGAAAGCCCTCAAATTACTACTGCACGTGTGCAGCTGCTGGTTTTCAAATATCAGTACCTGCTGTCACCAGAAAACTTTGGTCAGGATTAAATTAATCACGTGTTTCAACCTTCCACTGGACAACTTCACGATGGAGTTTAGCTGTCACCTAGATCAATGGGTCTCAACCAGTGGTACACGTACCACTGCAGGTACGCAGAGGTCTTCTAGGGGGATACATGAATTCATCAAGATATTTGCCTACTTTTACAACAGGCTACGTAACAAGCACTAGCGAAGTCAGTACAAACTAAAATTTCATATTAACTATGACTTGTTTATACTGCTCTATATACTATACACTGAAATGTAAGTACAATATTTATATTCCGATTTATTTATTTTATAATTATATGGTAAAATGAGAAAGTAAGAAATTTTTCAGTAATAGTGTGCTGTGAAACTTTTAAATTTTTATGTCTGGTTTCGTAAGCAAGTAGTTTTTAAGTGAGATGAAACTTGGGGGTACAAAAGACAAATCAGACTCCTGAAAAGGGTACAGTAATCTGGAAAGGTTGAGAGCCACTGACCTAGATGACTTACCTCATTGGAAGCCTGATATACGTTACAAACTCAAATGTTAAGAAAACAATGTATTTTGAGACTTGCAAAAGGTGCAGAACCTGTGCAGAATCCAGAATTCAATCAACTAGATGCAAGAGGATCCAAGTGTTTGCCTTTGTCAATTGATAACAAGCCATGTCTACCCTCCTCCAAATCTTAATGTTTCTAGCTATCTATATCTACCTGTGGAATTTAGACCTTCAATCAGGAGTGTCCCAATCTCTTCCTCAATCAGCGGAAGTGTCTTTGAGCTTGAAGAAAGAACTACGCTCTTGGGGATCATTGCTTCCCATCTTAATTGTCCAGTAGAGATCATCATGCAACACAATGCATTTCAACCTTACCAAAAATACAAGCGAACTTCTCAGCTCCAGGTAATTAGAGGAAGCAAAGGACTGAAGAAACGATATTCAAACTATGATGATGTTTGCATAATGCCCCACTATGAGGCCCTCAGGATGGTGTGCTACATTGGTTTTTTTTTTTTATGCTACTCATTTCGTTTTTTGGTTTGTCTACATGAAAAAGTAGAATCAGCATAATTTAAGGTGTGAAATTGAAGTAGTACATTTTAACCGGTGCAAAAGGCTGGATGGACACTCTTATTTTAGTATAAGAGCAGCTTACTTTGGATTAGTTTAAGTCAATTAAGAACAGTTTCAGCTAGATTGATATAAGCCACTTTTACATCACAAAAAGTGTCCAAAGAGCCTTTTGCACCAGTGTAACTGTATCAGTTTAAACACCAACTCAAGTTACACTGGTGCAATTTTTCCCTACATGGATGGCTTGTGTGGATATAGGAGATGAAAGTAAACCATAAGAGGCACTTTGCAAGCTCTCTGCTTTGGGCTGTCATCTTTTGGAATCTGTCCGGCTGGAAAAACTGATCTCAAAATGCACCATGGGGAAGTCATGAAAAAGTGATGTTACAACAATGTTGCAACTTACTAATGTTTTTCTTGCTGCCTGGAGGCCACGGAAACACCTGATAATATCAGGAAAATCCCACAGAATTTGGGAGAGGTGGCAAATGTCAGAACATGCCTTTGACTAGAAAATCAACATGAAAAACAGCTTGACAACCAGAAAGTAACACCATGTTTTGGATCTCATGTAATGGGATTTGCCACAGGTTTTAGTCAAACAAAGTTGGAAACTGAAAAGTTTTATTTAAAATAAAATTTGGTATTTCTAGTGTACAGGCAGCATCTCATCTTTTACTACCTTACTCCATATCTTAAAAATTTGGATACAAAATACTAACCTACATTTTCAGAAATGACTCGTGATTTTGGGTCAGCTAATACATCTTAAACAGGCCTGGTTTCAGAAAGTTCTGAGACTCCACTATCTGAAAAAGTGGACTTTTTAAGGTGTCTCAAACTAGCTGTTAAATAACCGAAGAACCAAAATCACCAGCTACTTTTGAGAATGTAACCCATGTTTCATGAACTTGGACTTTATGTGCTGTGTATCAGCTCAAAATGCATTTTAATAGCAGAGTTAAACAGTTTCCAGAAAATAATCTTATAACGGAGACACAAACAGATCCTAATCTGCAATGGTACTGTTGGGCATTATCAAGATATAATAAAGCTGAAGCTTACAGAAAAGTTTTTCTGAGAAGTCATCCGCAGCCATGAATATAATGTTTAGTGGACATAGCAAAAACTTACGTATCCCATAATGATTAAACATATAATGTGATACCAACTAAAATCAAATGTAGCTCAGCCATCCTCTTCTCCGCATGCAAGTCATACAGAACATACACACTACACACACACACAAAAACACGCTAAGCATTACAGGCAAAACCAGCATAATAAGTAATTCCAGGTTCACTTACAGTGAATTTTTCTGCTGTGCCGCATGAGAAACAAGATACAAAATGAAAAGCACATGGTGATAAATCATTTTTTCAATCTATGCCAATGCTTTTTATACAAAAGATTATTTAGACACTAATGGAAACTATATACCTAAATAATTGTATCTGGATCTGAATTTTCCTCAAGTTTGGTAATGTTTGGAGCAAGGATTTTAACTTGGCCCATTGTAGAGATAAGGGCGGGCTGTGACGTTTGGATCTAAATCCAAAGTTCAGGGTTGTAGATATGGATTTTCTCTTTGGGTCCCTCTTTACAAGAAAGCAAAATATTCCTCTATATTTAAATTAATATATAATTTAAACTAACAAAATTAGTGATGGAAGTTCTTTAAATTAAAATTCACAGAAGAGGAGACAGGAAAAAATGTAAAAGTTTAAAAACAATGTTCTATTCAGATGTGATTTTTCCCCCCGTGATCTTTGCAAGCCTCTTCCTGCAAGTGAGTTGAATTCCATGGCTCAGTCAGGTTCTTTTTGTACACATCATAAAGTCACCACATATTTTAGCACAATTCTTAGTATATTCTCAGGAGAGATGCCAGACTGGAGGAGCAGCAGAGGTGCTGGTCAACATTGAAGTGCACAAACAAGACATTGTGTGAAGAAATCTTGCACACTGGCTGCATGCAGTAAACAAGGGACTGTTTGCTGGGACTGTTGGTTCCTCCCCCACTTCCATGAGTAATAATGTTCATCAAAATTACTACACAATTTATTTTATTTGAATATTTAAGAAAGTTGTTTGCAGTGTTGTCAGAATTAAAATTTGTTCCCTTTGCATTATGCTACGACAGCAGTAGGTGGCAGCAACCAAACACTTTGCACAAGAACTTAAAACCATAAAGCTAGCTCTAAGCCCCAGAGTTCCAATCTGTGGTATATGTACCCTGCCGGTACGTGAGCATCATGTTCCATCAGTTCACTTCACAACAGTTCTTCAGGTGGTATGTGAACCAATAAAGTTTGAAAACAGAATGCAAACTATCCAAGCCATCAATTTACAGAGTGCAAAAGAGTCAAGAGCCTCGGCAAGAAATGTGAAGGGGGAACCATTTTTTCCTAAATAATTGTTTTAAAATTCACACATTAAAACCAGCCCCATTACAGCCTTCCTTATCTCAGCACTCAATTCAGGTCTTCATTTCTAGAAACTAGAGACGTACCAAATTCACAGCCATGAAAAACACGTCATGGACCTTGAAATCTGGTCTTCCCTGCAAAATCTGGGCTTTTGTGTATTTTTACCCTACACTATACTATATACTTTTACCCTATGCCTTCAGAGCTGGGCGATGAGAGAGTGGCAGCTGCTGGCTGGGCACCCAGCTCTGAAGGCAGTGCCACTGCCAGCAGCAGTGCAGAAGTAAGGGTGGCATGGTATGAACACATCCACAAAATTTGCTATTTATGCCGTGACCAACCAGTGAAAAATGTGTGATTTCTCTGCGATTTAATATACACCTACTCATATTCAATTTGTGATCCACTATAGCCTGCAGATCCTTTTCACCAGCGCTACCACCTAGCCAGTTATTCCCCATTTTGTAGTTGTGCATTTGATTTTTCTTTCTTAAGTGTAGTACTTTGCACTTGTCTCTACTGAATTTCATCATGTTGATTTCAGACCAATACTCTAATTTGTCAAGGTTGTTTTGCATTCTAATTCTGTTCTCCAAAGTGCTTGCAACCACTCCTAACTTCGTTTCATCTGCAAATTTTATAAGCACTCCATTATCCACGTCAGAAATGAAAATATAGAATGGTACCAGACCCAGGACTGACCCATACAGGACCTCACTAGATACGTTCTCCCAGTTTGATAGCAACCATTGATAACTACTCTTTGAATATGGTCTTTTAACAAGTTCTATACCCACGTTATACCAATTTAATCTATACCATATTTCCCTAGTTTACTTAAGAAAATATCATGTAGGACTATGTCAAAAGCCTTATGAAAATCAAGGTAGATCATATCTACAGCTCTCCCGCCGCCCCCCAATTCACTAAGCCAGTAACTCTGTCAAAGAAAGAAATTAGGTTGGTTTGGTCTGACTTGTTCTTGACAAATCCATGATGACTATTCCTTATAACCCTTGGACCCTTTAGGTATTTAATAAATTTGTTCCAGTATCTTTCCAGGTATTGAAGTTAGGTTGACTGGTCTATAATTTCCCAAGTGCTATTTGTTCCTCATTTTAAAGGCAGGTACTATGCATGTCCTTCACCAGTTCTCTGGGACCTCACCCATCCTCCATGAGTTCTCAAAGATAACTGGTAATGGTTTATATGTGGGGAGCACCCATAATGAATGATCTATTGTGATCATTTGCAATACAAGTGGAATAGTACCTATTTCAGTACAAATGGTATATATTTTTGAAAGTGTGTTGTGGTAACCACAGATTTTAGAGTAGAGTTATTGTAAGAGTATAACTGCCCCTCTCCTCCTATACTTCAAGATCTGGCAATCCCATATAGTCTCAACCAGCTCACTTGTTTGTCTTCCCCCTAAACTCCTGTATGCATGTCAGTTCACATAAACAGAATAGGTGCTGGGTGGCACCCCATCCACCCCAATTCTGGCCCAAACACCACTCACACGTAGACATTACATACCATGCGCACACAAAACAAGGAATACAGTAACACCATAGACTTACAAGCCAGTTGTGTGTGCCTGCCTCATACAATTGTAAAACAAAAGCGTCTGATCTGCATGAACCAGGTAGATTTAAAAGGGGTAGTTACTACTGTTACTTGTGTTCTCTCATTGTTTGTTCCTAGTTCAGCCATTTCCCTCCATCAAACTTACTGCTATTACTAAGTGTGTTTGGCACACAAAGAGAAGTGATATCAGCTGGCACAGTCTAAGACTGTTTAGGTTCTCTCATTCAGGATTTTTCCTAAGTAGTAAACACACAGGCCTATTTTTTTTAATCAACAAAATTGGCATATTTTCAGAAAAAGTACTGAAGTTTCCATTAACAATTTATGTTAAAGTCTAAAAAAATTACTACATACAAACACTCTCTGCACTTCACCTTTGAACAAAAAAATATTTAGTTAACATCAGCTGTATAATTGTTTTTAACAAATTAAATTAAAAAATAAATTGAACTGATAGCAGATGTATATCCTCTATTATAATGCCATACTTACATTTTTCTTGTGTTTTTCATTATCCCTTGAAGATTAGGTGAGACAAAATGGTAATGAAGAAAACAAACTCACCTCCACCAGTTTGGATGTTTGCCAGGTGTGGTCCCATTTCCTGCAGTCCATCATCCATGGGGTAAGCAGGCGTCTGTGATGAGGTTGTTCCTTGGGCATCGTCACTCAAAACCAAGGCCTGAGGTCTGCGCATTTCTAGGGCTCCTACACCCGCTATCTCCTCAAATCCTTCTGACATCTGGGCAAGTGGAGAATCCCGAGAAGCAGAAAGGAAGGGTGTGTCCAGAGGGGAACTTGGAGGGGACAACGATGACAAGGAGGACCGTGATGACAGGGATGCCAGGGATTGAGGAGTATCCAAGGACCTCCTTTGTTTATTGAAGTTACAATGTCCAGTGGAATCAGAGTACTGCACATCTTTACTGAGAGAATCAAATGGAACCAGGTCAAAGCGCAAATGTTGTGCATAGTCAGTAACACTGTCTGATTTGTCATACTGTGGGAGGCCATAGATGTCCGTGAAGCTGACAGAGCTTAGAGACCCTCTGCTGGACGCCAGTGATCCTCGGCTGGATGCCAGTGATCCCCTACTGCTGCCAGAAGACATTGTGAGGGTGCTGGCAGATAAACTAAAACAGAAAAAGATCCATTAATATATGAATTATATAGCTAGGAACACAGCATAGATAGAAAAATAATAACCCACATTAAGGTAGAGGATTTTACATGCATTCAGCATTGTAATACTTAGGTTAAGGGCCATCTTTCTTCTCCTCTCTTGCCTTTAGGCTAAAGGTGATGAAAGTAGTGTAAATGAGAACCAAGTTAGGTCAGCATGCCAAAAAGGAGAAGTGGAGCAAGAAGGATCATCACATCCCTTTCTTCAAATCTGCAGATGGCTCTCTGTGGGTTTTGGTGGAAAAGTGGCCAGAGAGAGGACTGGTGACGGAAAGTCATAGATTCAGGGAGTTTAAAGCTAGAAGGGACCATTAGTTCTCTAGTCTGAACTCCTGTATGTCACAATTTTTTAATATTTTAATATTTTTTAATATTTTAATATTTTAATCAGTTGCTTCTGAATTGAGTCCAATAACTTGGTTCAAGAGGAGTGGGACATCAGCAGAACAAGGAAACAGTCACTCTATACAGCTTTATATCCAAGGAATCAATACCTCAAGGAATCAATTCTGAAGCACTTAGAGGAGAGGAAAGTGATCAGGAACAGTCAGCATGGATTCACCAAGGGCAAGTCATGCCTGACTAACCTAATTGCCTTCTATGAGGAGATAACTGGGTCTATGGATGAGGGGAAAGCAGTGGATGTGTTATTACTTGACTTTAGCAAAGTTTTTGATACAGTCTCCCACAGTATTCTTGCCGGCAAATTAAAGAAGTATGGGCTGGATGAATGGACTATAAGGTGGATAGAAAGCTGGCTAGATCATCAGGCTCAACGGGTAGTGATCAACGGCTCCATGTCTAGTTGGCAGCCGGTTTCAAGCGGAGTGCCCCAAGGGTCGGTCCTGGGGCCGGTTTTGTTCAATATCTTCATTAATGATCTGGAGGATGGCGTGGACTGCACTCTCAGCAAATTTGCAGATGACACTAAACTGGGAGGAGTGGTAGATACGCTGGAGGGTAGGGATAGGATACAGAGGGACCTAGACAAATTAGAGGATTGGGCCAAAAGAAACCTGATGAGGTTCAACAAGGACAAGTGCAGAGTCCTGCACTTAGGACGGAAGAATCCCATGCACTGTTACAGACTAGGGACCGAGTGGCTAGGCAGCAGTTCTGCAGAAAAGGACCTAGGGGTTACGGTGGACGAGAAGCTGGATATGAGTCAACAGTGTGCCCTTGTTGCCAAGAAGGCTAACGGCATTTTGGGCTGTATAAGTAGGGGCATTGCCAGCAGATCGAGGGACGTGATCGTTCCCCTCTATTCGACATTGGTGAGGCCTCACCTGGAGTACTGTGTCCAGTTTTGGGCCCCACACTACAAGAAGGATGTGGAAAAATTGGAAAGAGTCCAGCGGAGGGCAACAAAAATGATTAGGGGGCTGGAGCACATGAGTTATGAGGAGAGGCTGAGGGAACTGGGATTGTTTAGTCTGCAGAAGAGAAGAATGAGGGGGGATTTGATAGCTGCTTTCAACTACCTGAAAGGGGGTTCCAAAGAGGATGGATCTAGACTGTTCACAGTGGTACCAGATGACAGAACAAGGAGTAATGGTCTCAAGTTGCAGTGGGGGAGGTTTAGATTGGATATTAGGAAAAACTTTTTCACTAGGAGGGTGGTGAAGCACTGGAATGGGTTACCTAGGGAGGTGGTGGAATCTCCTTCCTTAGAGGTTTTTAAGGTCAGGCTTGACAAAGCCCTGGCTGGGATGATTTAGTTGGGATTAGGTCCTGCTTTGAGCAGGGGGTTGGACTAGATGACCTCCTGAGGTCCCTTCCAACCCTGATATTCTATGATTCTATGATTCAAGCAAACTCACAGAATTCCCATTTGAAAACCTTGTGGGAGCTTTCAAGTTGCAATTTCAGCACTAACCCCATTCCTCTGCCACTCTCCAAATGTGGAGATAAGAGTATAGCAGTGGATAAAGTGTGAACCAACAGGAGCTAGACTCCTGCAGATGGTGTGCTGTGAGATAAGGGGTCCTCAAGAGCCATCCCAAGAGGCTGATCCCTCACGGAGATACTCTCAATCCTGTAGGATTTCTCTGTAGATCTCAGAACATCTTCATGTTTAGAGGGTGACATCCTCTGTCTCCTCCACAGCATGCAAACCCCTACTCTGAGTGACTATTGTCTTGGAATGTCAGAGTAGTGAATCTCTTAGAATGTTCCAAGCACATTTTATCCTCTTGCATTTTATCTCTTTCTCACTTCTGACTACTCTGTTTACCCTTTTATGCCAGAAATGAACCCTGACCTCATTTCTCTCTACAGCTCTTCAGAGTTTGGGGGAGAGAGGGGAGGTTGGTTGGACTGTGGGTAGCAGTAGTGGCTAACTTGCTGCTGTTGCCACTGTACTCATGTTTTTCCTCCAGCTGAAAATTGTAAGATTTGCATAAAACAGGCAGATTGGAAAGAGACAGTTCTGATAGTGGATGCTGGGAAGGCGCATCACTACCTTTTCTGTTTCTTCTTAGCCCAACTCCAGTGCATCAAGTGCCTATTGTTTCTTCTTTCACATCCCTCCTCAAAATTAACTTATCCTACAAAACATAGCCCATGTCCGTAAAATGCTGCCTCCCTGATTATATATTGACTCCCCATTTACCTTCCTCTTGTCACCTAGGAGTTGCGTGTCTGATTTGTATTGTCTATTTATCCTGTCTTCTGTGTTGTTTTCCGGTACAGCACCAGAGACCATCAATGCTTAAGAAACAAGCAATCACTAATGTGGGCTTAAGAATGACATCCTGAATATAACTGAATTTTCTGTCTTTTCTCATGCATAGTTTAAAAGCTTAATCTTGTTTGTGTATAATTTTTTTATTTATAAACAAAAACAATCATAAAATGGGTTCAGCTGTATTTCTCCTTTCCACATATTATACAGACAGATCTCACTAACTTTCAAACCAGGCAGTCCAGATAGCTATTATTAAAAGTGAAAAGTACTTTTCTCCTTTTTAACAACACTCTATCCAAACCACTGAATTTATGACATCAAATACTTTGCTAAACTGCAAGCTGCAGTGCCCAAAATGTATTAAAGAAAACAGATCAACAAAGTAGGAACCAATGCCCATCCTTTACTTATATTACAAACATACAAAAGAAGTATGAAAAAGTAAAATGGTCTGTTCTGTTTGTACTTTTACTTTTTTTCTGTTGAATTACAAATTTATTAATTTTTTTTAAATATTATTCTCTCTAAAGAACTCACCTTTTTAACTGGGAGTGTAAATAGGAGGCTAACCGAGTCGCTTCTTCCAGCTGCAAAAGCAAACAATTTCTCTTCTCCTGTAACAGTATCCTATAATTAAAAATTGCAATTATTATTTTTCTTCTTTTGTTTATATTGTAGTAGTGTTCAAAATGTGCTAAGAGCTTTCCAAACACAGAAGAAGAGACAGTTCTTGTTGTATTGGGAATAAACAATGAATCCTTTTTTAACAAACAGAATTAGTTCACTTAGGGCAATACACAGTGTTTAATCCATGACGGAACTCCCATTGAGAGCATAGGAACTGAGAGCTTTATATAGCACTTAGAGAACTGCAGTAACTGAGGAATAAGAAACCAAAAGAAAACACAAGAGCTATGGTGGTGAAGATATATAACAGAAATTGCCAAGGCCAACCATAAAGGTACCTAAGCTGACATGTAAGAGGCAGGAGCAGCTGATTAAAAACAAGTATCAGAGGGGTAGCCGTGTTAGTCTGGATCTGTACAAAGCGACAAAGAGTCCTGTGGCACGTTATAGACGAACAGAAGTATTGGAGCATAAGCTTTCGTGGGTGAATATTCACCAGTACCTCAATTACCCATACAGATTGAAAGTCAAACTTCAAAAGGAAAATAATTTTTTTTTTGAGAACTTCTGTTCTGTTAAGCAGTTTATCACCAAACTCTGTGATCCTGGCTTTCATTCAGATATACTGTGGCAGGAGAGGAGTGAGGAACCACTGGGAAAAAGGATAAGTATCGCTCTGACCTTCAAGTAATGCCCCAAGAGTGAATTTACTGTAGTAAACTGTAATTATAATTTTTTAATGTTTGTTAATATATTTCTTGTATCGTTCTCCTTCAAACAGAAGTTAGAAGCATTTAAAACATTAAACTATGATAAACACTTCTTTCTTCTTGAGGAAAAAGTAACCATTATTGTTTCTTTACCGAGGCAAAAGCAAGTGGCCAAATTACTCAGCATTACTGCCCGAACACAAACGGTGTCGTCATAACTTTGCCTGTACTATATGCTTGTAAGGTACCCTGATTACATTTTGAAACTATTAAACTTTATTTTTAAAAAGTGCAGCATTTGTTCCAATCCCTCCATTTATTCTCTACCGGAAATACAGAGTTCTCTATGTTTTTTCTGGAGTTTTATTATTTTAACTCCAAATTAAAACCTTTCCCTCCACAGATTAAAATCAGGGGGGTAATTTGTTCTGTTTCTTGGCATATTATTGGCATAATATGTCTCCATGCTGCAGCCCAGACCTGATACTTCCTCAGTCCTCAAGGCTCCCAAGCTGGCTGATATTTGGAATGCAGGGGAACAAAGGGGTGGGTGTCCAGAGCTCTCTGACTTAGCCAAGGGCAGTGTTTCTGGCTCCACGGAAAGTCCCATCAAACCCTCCTTGACTGGAAAAACAGCTAATAAGATGCAGGGGTTTTGACAGAGAGGGTAGTAAAGGGGAATCTTTTGGATGAGTGAAATTAAAAAATAAATGTTAGCCTTAACCACTCATATTATAGCTATTTAAAAAACAAGAAAAAGCTACCTTCTCTACACAGCATAATCTTGAAACCCCTGTGTAGTTCTCTTTGAGTTTTAAGTTATGCTAGCTCTTCGTGTGCTTAATGTTACATTTTAAAATCAGTAACAACAGAACTCTTATTAAATGTGCTTAAACATCAACCCTTTTTTGCAAGCTGGGGGAAGGAGAGGGGGATATGGAAGGAGATCCTCCAATGATAAATGTTTTCTGTCTCTGACGGACAGAATAATTAGTCTAGTCTCTGGTGTTGTTCTCTCTCATTATAAAAAACACAGCATCCTTAAATACTGTGCTAACTTTTGCTCAATTTCTTGCTAGAATCTGAAATATCAAATATCACCCTGGAATGTTGGTTTCCACAGCACAGACTACAACATGGAAAAAGAGCTTGCTCTTTTTGCCAGCACAGTATGTGCTACCTAACATGAGATCCCAAAAACAACAAATAAAATTTACTACACTGCAGTGTAAAGTGAACTCCCTTCTCTGTCATTTTCTAGGCTGGAGTGCCAATATTGCAAAAATCACAAATAATGTCATACAAAACATCAACTGTATTTATTTAATCAGCTGTGAATTCTCTATCACCATTTGGATTTACTGCCTGAAGTAAGCCTGTTCAAGTCAAATAGAGTTCTACAAACTCGGATATGGGGCCATTTTCAATTATTTATAAAGATCAACTTAATCACGTAAGTGTTAATGTTTAGGCAAGATTGTATTAATATTGCTCAGTGTAGTGTCCTCAAGTGTCAAAGTTGGCTTTTTTCCATTAATTCATGCCTCAACCTGTGACAAAAACCAAAAGAATGCACAGAAAATCTGGGAAAACCTCTCACGGATGCTAGCTGCTTGCATGGAAGAACTAAGTGGGCAGAAATATTTTCTCTGATGTAAGAAAAAGTTCACCATAAAGCTTAGCAACATTATTAGAGTATTAGGAGAAATGGAGTTTTAGACAGAAGCTCTGTCCCTCTAATTGGAGGCATTTTATAATATGCACAGTTTATTGACATACTTGGCCGGAATTATAGTCTGTTCCTTAAATTCGGTGACAATTTATGGCACCTTGAAATGAACAATACACCTCTACCCCGATATAACGCTGTCCTTGGGAGCCAAAAAAATCTTACCGCGTTATAGGTGAAACCGCATTATATCGAACTTGCTTTGATCCACTGGAGTGCGCAGCCCCGCCCCCCCGGAGCACTGCTTTACCGTGTTATATCCGAATTCATGTTATATCAGGTCGCGTTATATCGGGGTAGAGGTGTACTTCCCCCAAGTGAAGAATGTTTTCATTTCTAACAACAGAGAGCTTCATATTGGTTTTAAATACACAAAATGTATATATAGTATACTCAACAAAATCTTGGGGCCACATTTGGGTCCAGCCAAACTGTACACTGCACAGGTCAATGGGAAAGATGTGTGTACAACTACAGCATAAAGGTCATCTTTAAACTTCCCGAGTCCTGGGGCTACTGCTGTGTTCAGGGCTGGTCTCTGTTCTGATGTCTCTGCTGTTTCTGGGGACGTGACCTCAATCACTCTAACTTAACCCCAGGTGCCAACCAACTATCCTCATCATCTCGGGTCACCACTGTTTGGGTCCCCATTCATCCTGAGTAGCTCAATGGCATGTCTCTGCAGCTCAGAGCTTTTCCAAAGATAAGTGAAAAACTGACATGATTCTTATCAGTTCTGCTGCACTCCCAGGGTCTCAATAGGAAAAGGGAAAGTGACTAGTCTTGTCGATTTCACTCTAATACCGCTTACAGGAAAGCTTTCAGAAGATTGGATCTAAACAGTGGCAGGGTCAGGAAATGCTGACTGGGACCCCAGTCCCTTTTGTAGGAAAAGTGCACAAATAACCACTGTAGTGCTTTGATCTCATATAAAGCTGGTAAACTGCACCAGTTCTTCACTTGGAATCTATGCAGCTGCATCCTATGGTAGATAACAAATTATTTTCTTAAGTCCCCAAACCTTTCAGTGGCCCCCTGAGCAGAACTGGCCCGAGCCTGCTGAATTTCATTCTCCAAGCGCCTTTTTTCTTCCTCCAAACGTGCAATGTATTCTGGGGATCGTCTCTGCTGACTGATGAGCTGCAGTTCCTGAAGGAGAGCCTCTTTCTCCTTGATGACCTGAAGACGGTCCCTGTCCGCCTCAGCCATTCCTGGCCAAGATTCATTATCTAGCAAGGCCAGCTGCTGCTGTATATTGGCAACTCTTGGGGAAAAAAATGAGAGCATGCATAAGAAATTGATAAGTAACAGGGAAAAAACACTGGAATAACTGTTGAGGAAAATCACTCCCAGACCACTAGCACTTAGCTACTTTTATTCTTAAAATTATTTCACATATACAAATAGACCACAAAAACGTGCACACATACATTTATGGTCTCATATAAGCGAATATGTTCAGATCTATAGCTTAACATCTTTAACTTACACATACACCCCATTATGTTGGGCATTTAAAAGATACTTAATGACTTCTTCCGCATGGTACCATATATGTTGCAGACAGATTCAAAAGATGACGTAAGGATACAATTGGGGAGTTTACTCTCAGCTTCCTCTCTTTATTGGCTTTAAATTAGATCCTAATTTACATTTGAATTTTTTTAAATAGCAAATGAAGAATTAACAAAACTAATCATCACAACTATCATAACTAATTAGAGTGGACAATGTCTGCCATGATATTTTAGCAGTTTTGAGCTGCTATAATTCATATTATAAAGATATTATAAAGATGTGGGAATAAAATTAATATTTTTAAGACGACTAGATGCAGTTAACATGAAACTCGTTGGCTGCTGTTCCAAGGAAGCAGTCTGAGTGCTGTTTGTGTAGCCTAAGAAGCTGCCTTCTATTCTGAAGGAAGTAGTCCCCTTTATTTCTTATTCTCCCCAGTCAGGATTTTGGGAATGCTTTGAGCCATCAACAAGTCCCACAATGTCTAGAGCCAAGCTATTCTCCAAGCGACTGTATATCATTCAGCTAGGAAAAATCTTTAAGGGGCAGAAAATATTTGGCACTCCATGACTGACAACTCAAGGACAGGAATAAATAAGTAACAAGTCCAAAAAATATGGGGCTGGAGCAGAACAGTTGCCGCCAGGAGCAGCCATTATACAAGTACTACTGGGAAGAAGCCAAGCCCTCCCAGTCCCACCACTCCAACAACTTATTTCTTTTGTCTGAAAACAAAACACAAGCCGTAACAGCCCATCCGCAAACTAAGAATTATTCAAGAGAGTACCTCAGCCTTAGGGTGGTATGGTGACGGTCAGAGAAGTAGAAATGAACACACTTATCTTGAATATTATGAGTTGAGGAATGCAGAAGTCATGGAGTTTATTTGCATAAACATTACTCTCCTCTAGAGTGGAGTTCTTTTGAGTTTCCTAACAAATCAAGTTTTCTTAAATTTAAATTCAGTTTGAACAGTTTCCTTTTTGCCTCTTTTTCACTCTGACATGCCTCTGAACATCCTCATTTTACCCAGGCCTGGAAGACCCAAATTCCCATGATCTCAAAGGCCTAAGGGACAAAATCTGCCAACCACACTAAGTTTGTTGACAAAACTGTCAGCGTAAGCTATGCTGGCCAACCTCCAGTGTAGATGCAGCTATGTCAACAGAAGAATGCTTCTATTAACATAGTTAACTTCGTTTGGGAAGGTGGCATTCCTACACAACCCCTTCTGTCAGTGTAAGCTGCATCTACACTCAGGGGTTGTGCCAACATGGCTATGCAAGTATAATCTCTGCAGTGTAGACACAGCCTAGGGCTGGCAGAATCCGGTCCTAATTTTGTAAAGCCAAACAATTCTGATAGGCAACTAAACAGAAGTAAATCTCCTGACACTGAGGTTTGTCCATCACTTCTGAAAACATGTCAGTTTTAAGTTTATGTATATGTAACAGGAGACGGCTGGAGTACAGAATCAGGGTTAGTGCACCTCAGTGGGACTATTTACCTAAGTAGAGTTTCTAGCATATGACCCTAAAGATTAAAATCTAAAAAGCCTAGCCCATATTGTTAAAATAGCTTAAAATAATTAAGACACAAAAAAACCCAAGAGACCTTTTTATTTTAGAGCATGAACAAAAATTCTTCAAAGCTATGAGATACTATTTGTTTTATATATATAAATTATTTATAAATTAAAAAAATGTCCAGAAGTTTGTTTTAGTATGTGTTCCCTAGCGAAAATTTTGGAATGCCATGTCTGCAGGAGACCTGATGTAAACAATCATGTTCTTGTCAATCAATTACCAACATTCTGACAGCTCTTTCAGTAAAAGTGGAAATATGCACGAGGAAGAAAGTTTTGTAGGTGCAATATAAAATTTGCCATAATTTTCCCTCAGTTCTTAGGAATGTTGGCAATTAATCAAGAATACTGCCATGCTGAATAACTTACAAATTCTCAGTGGTTTCATTTTATTACAAACATTTTTAGTTAATATTTTTTTAAGTCATGTTCATGAAACAGATTCAAATCTAATAAAGCCAAAGAGGAACATATTCATTTTAATCAGTTAAAAAAAATCATTCTATGTTCAATCCTGATAAAATAAATCAACAAATTACATGCAATTTTATAAATATGGCAATTAACTATATCAACCCTGCTCCTGAAATCCATGATTACTTCAATGGTACTCTACACATGCCCAGAAGTCCATCAGTGAAGATCCAATTGCAATACTGGTCTACCAAAGGATTTTAAATTCTGTCAGGTGAGTTTGCTGAAAGACTATTGACAGACAGCTGAAGAGTAGTAGTGACTGGGACAGTGATAAGATCTGAAGCAAGATTTTTTTAAAAATGTTAACTTACAATAAACTATTATTTTAAAATAACTCATATTAATGAAGTAGGGTAAAAAAAACTGGTATGGAAACCTATAACTACCGTATATACTCGATCATAAGCCGGTTTGTTTATAAGCCGACCCCCGCAAGATGGATAAGTAAAAATGGAAAATGTTTATAACCTGTTCATAAGCCAACCCTATAATTCAGGGCTCAGCAAACTTTGGCTCCGGGCCATCAAGATAAGCTGCTGGCGGGCTGAGATGGTTTGTTTACCTCAAGTGTAAACCTAGGTAAACAAAGTGTCCCGGCGCGCCAGCTACTTACCCTGACGGGCCGGGACAGCAACTGGTGAGGAAATTTGGGGGGGAGGGGGGGGAGAAGCTGGGAGTCAGGGGAGTAACCAAGCCCAGGACCCCCACTCTCTCCCCATCCCATCCCTTCCCACCTTATCTGGGGAGGGCCAGGGGAGGATGTCTCTGACCTGGCTGGAGCTGCTCCGGCAGGCCAGACCGGGCGGTGCGGCCGCAGCATGTTCCAGTGGGCTGGGCCAGGCAGCACGGCCGCAGCGTGCTTTGGGGGGCAGGGCCGGGCGGCACGGCTGCAGCCTGCCAGTCCCGGAGCTGCAGCTGCTTCGGAGGCTGGGAGAGCAGCGTGGCCAGAAGCAGAGAGACTCTGGCCCCGCCTCTTCCCTTCTGGCTGTGCTGCCTCTCCTTGCTCCCTCTGTTGGGGGGAGGTGCTGTGTCCCACCTCTCCCTCTCTATACCCGTTCATAAGCCGGACCCCCTTCTCTGGTGCTTCCCTTTTTTACTAAAAAAATTCGGCTTATGAACGAATATATACAGTAATTATTGCATATTTCAAGTCTAATATGCACCCAACTACATTCCACATGTACTGTACTTTCAAACATTGGACCAAGTGTCAAGAGGTGTATTCATTGCAATAAAATTATGACCAGCACATTAGGGGCAAGACCAATCTTTTAAATAGAAGAATCACTTCTTATCACAAACTACAGTTACACCAGTCCCAGGAAAAGTTTTTCAATAGACAGTAATTGCACTCCTTGCCATCCATCTCAGTCACTCTTTGAAAGGATTCCATTCATCCAGTTCTATAGGATTTTTTTATTTATTTATTTTAAGTATAACTGAAATCAAGGTTTCCCTTGAGCTGGATGTTCCTCTTCATGGGAGCTAGCTAAAATGTTTCCTCCTTTTTTGTGCTGTTTTCTGTAGGTCACATTTCAAAAATGTGAAGTTCCTACATCAGATTTTTCACATAACCATTGTTTTGATAGCCCTCAGGCAGGAGATTTAAGGTACTGTTTAAACCAATGGTCTCCTTCTTGTGTTACTCAATGTTGATAATCGTGGCATGTCTTGAAAAGGACCTCTAACTATTTGAAGACTGTTTATTTGAGAGTATAAAACTTTCTTGTGATGCATTTAGGGTTGCTACACCCAATATACCTGACACCCATGAAAACAAAGAAACGAAAAGTTAGGACATTTATCTTCTACTCCTCCATCCAGCGGAACATATCTTTCCATTACTAGACACTACAGGTCACACAGAACAGCCTTAACTCTGTTGATGACAATTTGGTAAAGAAGTCTTCAGAGAAGTATTCTTCTTAAAGGCTGGTATCGTTAGGAAAGCAAAGTTAAAGTTATAATGCATGGCCTATACTGGGTTATGGTAGCTGTAGTAATGGTTAGGTATGGCCTGTGGATAAAGGAGAAGTTACTGTTAAGTTACTTAACTCTTCATTTCTTTGGTTTTGTGAGTTTGTCTCAAGTATGTTATGAGTAGAAACTCTAACACCTTCACAATGAAGTTTGTTTATTAATGTCCTAGGTTTTTGGGTTATTTTAAATTCTTAAGCAGGGCAAGCGTGGAGCAGAGGAGAGGCAGAAGTATTGCTGCAGCTGGAGAAGATTTTATCTGTCAACAGCTGTGCATGAACCTTTGCGTGTCAGCAGCTATGTATGAAACTTTCTCTGTTGTGGGATAAAATCTAACAGAATGTGTAGCTCTTGACAGGAGAATGTGTGCATCAATCAGGTTTCCCTGGCCCCGCTCAATTAGATTTAGTCACACAGCACATAAACTAGCAGCATGATTATAGGCTAAAAATGACACCTTCACACCCTCCCTTTTTTTTAATAACGAAAAATTACTTGTTGCATCACATCTACTGAGGACACACCTTTCTATCAAGTTTGGGGTATCCAGAATTTTCTTTTTTAGAAAGATACCAGTCAAAAAAGACAACTAGAACTTCCCTGGAAAAATTACAACCAGAGCCCAAATTCAAGACAACCTATTAAAAATGCATTAGGAGAAACCAAACAAACACCATACAGAAAATTCAAGGGGCATAAAAACTAACCTCGTATGGCATTTCATGCTAATTGGCCACATACTTGGAAATGCAGGAATTTATGCCCCACTTCAAGCCCATTTCAAAATGTAACCCTAACTATGGAGTCGGTATAAGACACCTCCTGATCATTTTTGGAGCGCTTCTTAGTGCTTGACCTTGCAACATAAATAATGTTCCTTTAACATAGTTTTTTGTAAGCAATAGTACATTAAAGACAAAAAACCACACTTAGTGCTGAGATGAGAGATTTTAGTCTTATTCTCATTAGGGCTGTCGATTAATCGCAGTTAACTCATGCAATTAACAAAAAAATTAATCGTGATTAATCAAAGTTTTAATTGCACTGTTAAACAATAGAATACCAACTGAAATTCATTAAATATTTTTGGATGTTTTTCTACATTTTCAAATATATTGATTTCAATTACAACACAGAATATAATGTGTACAGTGCTAACTTTATATTATTTTTATTACAAATATTTCCACTGTAAAAATGACAAAAGATAGTATTTTTCAATTCACCTCATAGAAGTCCTGTAGTGCAATCTCTTTATTGTGAAAGTGCCACTTATAAATGTAGATTTTTGTTACATAACTGCACTCAAAAACAAAACAATGTAAAACTTTAGCGCTTACAAGTCCACTCAGTCCTACTTCTTGTTCAGCCAATCGCTAAGACAAACAAGTCTGTTTACATTTATGGGAGATAATGCTGCCCACTTCTTATTTACAATGTCACCTGAAAGTAAGAACAGGTGTTCACATGGCACTTTTGTAGGCAGCATTGCAAGGTATTTACGCTCCAGACATGCTGAACATTCGTATGCCCCTTCATGCTTCAGTCACCATTCCAGAGGACATGCTTCCATGCTGATGACGCTCATTAAAAAAAAAATAAATGTGTTAATTAAATTTGTGACCGAACTCCTTGGGGGAGAGTTGCATGTCTCCTGCTCTGTGTTTGACTGGTATTCTGCCATATATTTCATGTTTCAGATGATGACCCAGCACATGTTGTTTGTTTTAAGAACACTTTCACTGAAGATTTGGAAAAATGCAAAGAAGGAAATCTCACATTGGTACTAAAGATAGCTACAGCACTCGACCCAAGGTTTAAGAATCTGAAGTGCCTTCCAAAATCTGAGAGGGACGAGGTGTGGAGCATGCTTTCAGAAGTCTTAAAAGAGCAACACTCTGATGCAGAAACTACAGAACCCAAACCACCAAAAAAAGAAAATCATCCTTCTGCTGGTGGCATTTGACTCAGATGATGAAAATCAACATGCGTCGGTCTGCACTGCTTTGGATCGTTATCGAGCAGAACCCATAATCAGCATGGACACGTCCTCTGGAATGGTGGTTGAAGCACGAAGGTACATATGAATCTTTAGCGCATCTGGCATGTAAACATCTTGCAACGCCAGCTACAACAGTGCTGTGCAAACGCTGTTCTCACTTTCAGGTGACATTGTACACAAGAAGCCGGCAGCATTATCTCCTGCACATGTAAATAAACTTGTTTGTCTGAGCGATTGGCTGAACAAGTAAGACTGGGTGAACTTGTAGGCTCTAAAGTTTGACATTGTTTTATTTTTGAATGCAGTTATTTTTTGTGCATAATTATACATTTGTAAGTTCAACTTTCATGATAAAGAGATTGCACTACAGTACTTGTTTAAGTGAATTGAAAAATACTATTTCTTTTGTTTTTACAGTACAAATATTCATAATAAAAATTAATATAAAGTGAGCACTGTGCACTTTGTATTCTGTGTTGAAATTGAAATCAATATATTTGAAAATGTGGAAAATATCCAAAAACATTTAAATAAATGGTATTCTATTATTGTTTAACAGTGTGATTAATCACTTGACAGCCCTAATTTTCATTACTATTTGAATGTACAGATACTCTTCTTTCTCAATTGAACGTTTCTTGAACTCAGTGGCAGCATTCCATCCAGTGCTGTTTCAATCTCCACTGTTGGAAAATGGTTGTCCTATCTGCATCAGGCTCAAGGTACCTGTCCCCATGCATTTGCACCTATTTGCAAAGATTTCTTGTTGGAGACTTTATGTAGGAATAAAATTATCTCATATCTGGTGTATACTGGAGGTTTTTTGTACTGATGTAGCTACATCAGTGCATGGTCAGTTACTGGTGCCCCATTTTGCACCAATGCAGTAGATCTACACTATGTGGAATTGCACCAGTGTATTTATACCCCATTACCAATGGTTACTTAGATGCAAATTTCCCTACTCAAGAAAAGCCTAAAACTGTATTTAAATGCACCTTTGGTATTTTCCCTGTGAAATTCCTTTTTGCTGTACTGAATGTGACAAACATTCTGAGATGTAAGTAAATTCAAATAAAGGTTGTAACACAGCAGTACACTTATATTATGTAAAGGAGTAACACAGCAGTAGTTTTACACATAACAGTGAATAGCAGTTACTTTATTGGAAGGTGTATGCTGCCATCTTAAATCTGTGTTCACTTATGAACTACAGTGAAAGTTTTGTTATCTCCTCTGTGAACCTCCCTCCTCTGCACTTTACAGGAGCACTTAATTTTTTTCAAAGTAAATTCTGATATTCAAATAAGCAGTCAGCCTGTTGACCCAAAAGCAATAATTTGATACCACCTACTGGAGTATGGAATGCAAGCCCATCAGTACTTGTTATTCATAGATGGGAATGGGCAAAATGCCTAGAACACTGTTCGATGTTTCAGAAATTTAGTTTTTTCAGAAAAATGTTAAGTTACTACATCAATAAAGACTTCAGTTTTTGGTATACAGCCTAATGAAAGTATTACTTTTTAAGTGTAGTCACTGTAAAATATATATCTCCAAAAGCTTGTAGCAGGAAGAAAAAAATGAATTCTGAAAAACTGAGGTTTTACACAAGACTTTAAATGTGCATTTTGTAAGTTACATCTCTGTCAATACATTCATTGATTGTAAGAAGTTTGGGAAACCTCTTGTAAGAGGTGGTTAGGGAAAGCAAAATGTATGCTCTGACCCTGAAAAACAAAACAAAACATACCTACTCTTTTTGGAAGAGGCCAAAAGTAAAAAATGGCTGAAGTTTAGAGGCTGAAAGTTGGCATATGCACATTCAATAGGGAACAGACTTAGTGACAGTAGGGTTTGAGAAGTGTGGGATGAGAGAGAAAGATTTATACAAGGCAATTAAAACACCACTTCTGAGCATGCTCAGTACACTGAGCATAAGGGTCATCTTTGAGAAGAGCTGAATGTACTGCCCAGCCTCACATGCTCAAGCGCAGCTGCTCTCAGATTTGCTTGAGGGAGAATGCAAATATGCCCATGAAATACAAACAAAAATGTTCCAAAAACCCTACAGGGGCCAGAGAAAATGTAAACTACTGAGCTTGTGATTTTTAGAGAGTCTCATCGCAATATGCAACATTATGCAAGTTTTAAGTTTTTCTTTTTTTTAAAATGTGCAGTTCTCATGACCGAAGCTATATTTTAATTAATGTAATTTTTGTTATCATAAAGGTCTCATTTGGGGATTAGAGGCTTTTTTTAAAAAAAAGTTATTCTCTGCCTTCCAGCCTTTTCCTTTACTCTGTAGTTGAAGGCAGACCAATGGTTGCTGCTCTGAGATCACGAATAGGGCCCTGAAAACAGTATCAGGGAGCAACAAGGCAGGCTTAGCAAATGGTAGTTATTTACCTGTAACTGGAGGTTCTTCGAGAAGTGTGATCCCTATCTATATTCTGCATGTGGGATACGCATGCACACCACATGACTCAGTCCAGAGTTTCTTGCAAGTAGTGTCTGTGGGCCCGCACATGCATGGTACCTCTCCTTGTGCTCCCAACCAACGGCATAAATGCTGGGGTGGGCCGACATCTCCAGTTTCCCACTCTTACCTCAGTGTAACCAATCCACAGCACAGAGGATGGAGGGTGGGTAGCAGAATACAGATAAGGACCACACATCTTAAAGAACCTCCAGTTTCGGGTAAGTATCCTCCATTTCTTCTTCAAGTGATGATCCCTATGTCTTTTCCGCACGTGGAAGATTAACAAGCAGTCGTCAAACAGGTGATGATTGTGAGGATGCAGAAGTGATAGCTGACTGTAGTAGTGCTGTCCCCAAAGCCACAGCTGACGACTGTACAAGGTCGTAATGGCTTGGGAAGGTACACAAACAGCTCCAAGTAGCTACCCTACATATCTGTAGTATGGGTACATCTCTCAGAGATGCAGCTGAAGTGGCTTGCCCCCTGTGGAATGAGCCTTTACCCCTTACGGGGACAGGAGGGGATGCTAAATAGCTGGTAAGAAAAGGTAATACAACCTGAGATCCATTTTGAAAGTCTCTCCACTGATACAGGTTGATGACCTGATACCTCTGCTATGGAAACAAATAGTTTAAGGTGTCTTTCTTATGTCCTTTGCCCATTGCAGATAAAAGGCCAAAGCCCTCTGGGCATCCAGAGAATGCAGTTCTCTCCCCTTGTCTGAGACATGTGGTTTAGGAAAAAATACAGATATGCAGATGACCTGACTCTCAGGAAACGGAGAAACTACCTTGAGTATGACTCAAGGGTGGGGGCAAAGCAAGACCTTTTCTTTATAGAAGGCAGTATATGGTGGGGCCCACCATAAGCACTCCCAGTTCACTAACTCTTCTGGCTGACCTTGTACTATCAGAAAGGCCACTTTCATGGACATAGGACATAGGATGGGACATAGAGCATGTAGCCAGCAGCTCAAAGGGAGTCTTAGTGAGAGATGATAGAATAAAATTGAGGTCCTACTGAGGTGCGAACTTCACCACTGGTAGAAAGGATCTGAGCATCCCCTTCAAAAATCTAGTTGTGACAGGATGCATGAAGATCATACGGTTAGCCACTGGAAGATGGAAAGAGTTGACTGCTGCTAAATGCACCCATAGGGAACTGAACACAAGACCTGAAGACTTAAGGGTAAGTAGATACTCTAAAACATCAGGGATTCTGGCGGACTCTGGAAACAAATTGCATTGATGAGCCCAAGCAGAGAAATGTTTCCATTTAGCTGAGTAACAGCTTCGTGTAGAAATCTTTTAAACTTTGGATTACACTCTCCTGGAACATGACCACTCTCTCTCTCTGGTGGCCATCCAAATACACAGCTTTGAGTTGCTGCAGCTCCGAATTGCAGTGTGTGACCTTGCCCATGTTGTATTAGCAGTTCCAGCAACAAGGGGATGCTCACAGGTGGTTGCACTGAGAGTTTCAACAGATCTGTGAACCAGAACTGTCTCGGCCAGTTGAGCATGATGAGGATGACTCAAGCACTGTCTCAGCAGATCTTCCATACAACTTGTGCAATCAAAGGAATTAGAAGGAAGACATACCCCAAGTGACCCTCTAAGACATCAGGGAGCAATGAGCCTTTGCCAACACCTGCTCTAAAACAGTATCGAGGAAGCTTCCTGTTTGCCTGAGAGGCAAAACGGTCCCAAGCTATCATTCACCATTAAGCAAAGACATCATTGAGAATGGAATCATGACTCCCTCATTCAGGATTCACAGAAAAGTGTCTGCTTAGGCAGTCCAGTAGGGAATTTTGAATCCCTGGTAAGTAAGCTCTGATAAGGCTATGTGATGTTTGATGCACCAATTGCAGTGTGACTGTCTCTATGCACAAAGAAAGGGATCTTGTTCCCCTTTGCTTGCTTATATAAAATACTATTATATTGTCCAACATTAACCGACATGTTTGGATTGGATGAGTAGGAGGAAAGCATTGCAGGCCTGGTGGACTGCCCTGGATTCTAGTAAGTTGATGTGCATTCTGGACTCCCAGGGGATCCAGCTGCCCTGTCCCACGTGACTGACCATGTGTACACCACACCCCATTCCTCCTCCTCCTCTTCTAAACATGCAGCATCCACGCTGTGAGATGCGGGGACCTGAACGCTGGATGCAAAACCTGACCGTGATACTGAGTCAGAAGATCAGGATGAAGAGGAAAGGATAGGGGAGGCCAAACCAATAACATGAGGAGGTCAGAGAACCAGCATTGTCTTGGCCACACTGGAGCAATAAGAATGAGCTTGGCACAATCCAGTTTAAGCTTGAGACTGACTTGTGGGATATATGGGAGTAGAAACCCTCAACTCTTGCGTGGCAATAAAGCACTGTTTCTCTGAGTGTTTCACTGTAGGGGGCAACGAAGCTGGAGTATTCTAGAGGGCCTTTGAAGGCTCCAGGGAAAGTCTCATTTATCAGGATGGCTACTCTCCCCTGGAGCTGGTGGTTGGAGAATATCCAGCATTTTATGGATATTCTCCCGCAGGAATATTCTGACTGGATACCAAAGGTAGTGGCCATACACCTCAGGAGGCCCTGATGCAACTTAAAATCCTTGGATACTGAGGGAGAGGAAGATTCCAGCACAGTAGAGTCATCCAGGGAGGACAAAGAGGCAGTTAGCTGTGCCAACAATGGATCCTGTTCTTGTACCACAGGATTCAGCCAGAAGAGCCCTGTAGGTCCTGGGGAATGGACTAAGTAGTTCATTGCAGTTGAGAAGTACAGCAGCGGAAGCTACTATTGGGACTGGTGATCTCGCTCTGAAGTGGGTCAAGGAACATGATCTCAGGGACCGAGGAGCATTTCAGTGATTCCAAGGAGGCCACTGGGCAGAAGAACAAGGCTTTGGTAGCCAGTAGGCACTGGTCTAAGAGCCCTTTGTCCCAACTGTGGGACAGATGCTGATCTTGGTATCGATAATGATCTGAGTACAATCTCTGGCGCCTATCCGGGAGGACAACCCGGAGGTTCTGTATTGACAACAGGCGAGCCAACCCTGATGGGGCAAACAACTGATCAGACTCATCTGAAGCCAAATAAGGAGGCAGCACTGGTGCTGAAGAGAAGTGGAGAGTTGGCACTGGTGACATCGAATGGGACACACTCCCACCCACTACCAGGAAAGGTGTCGGCACCCAGGCCACTACCAAACTCCAGGATGGGATCTGCCACCACGGTGATGACGGCGCCAAAGAATGCACCAGCATCAAAGGGGTCTTCAGTGCTGGACCTGGCCTCAACTCCAAAATCTACAACTCAGCTGGTTCGAGCTGTGGTGCCAATGAACCCGGCAGCTCTGCGACATGACCAGAAATTGTCCGGGGCACTATGGAGGACGAGCCGGCGGAAGCCATAGCACCAGAGAACCCCTGAACTAGCTGAGAGTCTGGGACTGAGAGATAAAGTAAGTCTGATGTCGGCTGGTATGCCATCAGCATGGCGACAGTTGGCACTGGTACCAGCATCATTGGTACTGGACTCAATGGACACCCCAGTGCTGGGATCAGAGTTGACAGTACAGGCCCTTGCTGCTCCCAGCACGGTACCGGGAGCAGTTGGGAGGGACCTGCTCCATCCCACGTGCCAGAGGGAATACAGTGCCAGTCAGCACTCCCCTTCAAAGAGGAGTCTTCCTGAACCCTGGAATGGTCTCAACTCATTTAATGGGTCCTCTTCTTCACTGCACCAGAGGAAGTTGAATGACCCCTTTTCCTCTTGGGGGAAACGCCAGAGCTTGAGTGTGCAGCAGCATCGCCTGCCAGATCCAAAGGGTACTGCTAGACAAAGTTCTCCAACTCTAGTGCGTGGGGCACACCCATACCCACATGCAATACATGGCTTCATCTACTCAAAGAAGAAAGTTAAGGTTCCACAACAATATTAACTCTGCCACGCTGCACATACAGTATTTTATTCCTAATTTTCTTTTATGTGTAGTTTAATATATTATCTGTTTCTGCTGTAAAATGTGCCCATAAACTAACAAAACTGGGGACCAATATTAGCCAATTATTGTTTTGTGTTTTGAAACTGTAGCATTTCTTTATTTTTAGGGGTCTTTTTTAACTCTGACCATAATGTTACATCAGCAAAAAAAAAATTTCCACTGAATGTGTATTATTGGTTCATTTATTTCTCAAACACAGGTACATCAGTGGTGGAATCAGACAGCTTTCTCTCACAGCAACTCAGAAAGCATTAGTACTTATTATGCCCCAAACCCCTCATGTAATGTACAACCGCTGTGATTAGGAGATGAGATGCAAAACAATGTGAGTTTGTAAGTCACCCATGTGTGCTAACTATGGAAAGTGCTTAGATACCACAGTGAAAGATACAAGATCCTGAATGCAACCGATCATAGGGTTGCCAACTTTCTACTCGCACAAAACTGAACACCCTTGCCCCACCCCTCCTCCAAGGCCTCGCCCCACCCCTCCTCCAAGGCCTCGCCCCTCCTTCCCGGCCAATGGGAGCTGCAGAGCTGGTGCTCGGGGCGGGCGCAGCATGCAGAGCCCCCTGGCTGCCCCTACACCTAACAGCTGGAGGGGGGACATGCCACTGCTTCCGGGAGCCTGCCTTAGCCCCGCTGACCGGACTTTTAACAGCCCGGTCAGCGGTGCAGACTGGAGCCGCCACGGTCCCTTTTCGACCGGGCATTCCAGTCGAAAACAAGACACCTGGCAACCCTAGTTCATCAGCTCTCTGCACTCCTGTGGAACAGTTATGGGCAGATTGTGAATAGCAGCTTGTTGAAACTTCAGGAGAATTTAAGTAGTCAAAATGTAAATACCCAAACTGAAATTTGGCCATGACACTGTGACACATGGTCTTATCTGAACAAAACTTATGTTCATGTTAAAACTAAAAAAAAAAGGAGCTTGTCTACACTGGAAATGTTTTCAGTTATACTAGAATAAGACTGTTCACATGGGCGTTACACTGTTATAACTACAGCCATTTAAAGTCACACCCTACGTTATAGCAGTATAATCTTTGTGCATCAACAAATCCTAAAAGATCATGGGCCTGTTTCTAACAGCTGCTGAGCCCCTGAAGTTCCTATATAGCTTCATTTGGCATTTCTGGTGCTTGAAAATTGAGCTGCATGTGTCATGGTAAATGTTTGCTGAGGCTTTTCGGTGTGGAACCACATACCAATGGATGTAGGGGAGCAGATAAACACTAATTTTGCAGGTTGTTCCTGGTTCTGACATGCCACTTAATGGTCTAGATGTTCGTCAGGAAACCACAGCTGGAATACCTGCACAATAGCTGAAGCACAAAGTATGTAAACTATACAATACCAATTCACAAGTGTGCTTTCATTTGTATTGCATTCACATTAAAAGGAGGAAATACTATCGACTGGCTCAGTAAAATATCATATTTCATTTGTGCATGGAGCATTTTGGTATGAAACTTATTACCTGCATTAAAATGAAAGCTACAAAAAATGATCATTGCCCATTACAAAAAACTCTGAAATGGCACTGTTTAAAAAAGGTAAATGTGATGCTATATCATATCATTGGTATAGGGTTTGTAATACGGCTTACATTGATACTTGATTTTATTTTTTTCCCCACCTGATATTGCAGATGACCAAATTTTTTCCAGGTGGCAATATGAAATAAACTTTACATTGGGTATTGTTTCTGTTGGGAGAAGTCCTTCCTGGCCATATTTAGTACTGTTTTTTCTCAGGAAGCTGAGAAATGTTATAATATAGTGATTAACGCTGGCTGTGGAGCTGCTGTTTCCTTGCCAATAAAGGGCAGAGTCTTTAAAAACACTCCATTCATTTTTAGCCTTCCTTATGTTCCTTTTTAGATTCCTTTCCCCACTCCTGATCTACGTTATGAAAATATTGTTGTTTAAAGAGACTTTTAATTGCAATGTGCAATGAATGCATACGTTGGTTTTATAGCCTGCTTTGAAAATGCTGTGATTTTTAGAAACAGAAATACCTTTATTAATGCATTTCAAACACTAACAAACCAAATGAAAAACTTGGTGAAGATAAAGCTGAGGCTGAAAATACGTATTTATTAATTACATCACTCATTACTTTAGTTATAACAAAAGAACAGATGTTTGAATGTCAGGAAACTAGAAGGTTATAGTTCAAAACAAACAAATGTCAGAAAATCTCAAGTGTCTGGACCAAGTCATTTTTTGAGATGGCAAGAATACATTAGAGGACTTCACTAAAAATGAAATATTCTCTCTCAATGCACATGTCTCAGACACCCTGTGTTATATACCCAGACTTTGCCAAAATAACTCTTTTGGCAGGAAGAAACACATTTGTGAAATGTCAAGCTATAGGATCTTTACTATGGAATTTAGGAGAGCTCAAAATTGCCCTATAATGGAAAGTTTCTTACAACCTCAACTGTGGAGTCACAGCTGTGCCGCCATAATACTGCTGCTCTGAGTATTTCAACACTGAGTCTTCACAAAATACCAGGATTGCTCTCTTAATTGCCTGACTCGGGCAATGGCAATGGAACAATCTGAACCCACCTGCAGGATGCAACCAATGTCCTTTGCATAAATACAAACTCCAAGTCCTGAATTGTCTGTTGACAGCTAATCCAAGCTTTTGGAGTTTGGTCTAATGTTTCCTTGGAAAGTAGTTGGAAAAATGATGCTGTCTGACCTCAGACTAGAGAAGAAAGGTACAAGTTATTGCTCGTGCCCTCATATGAGGATACCTCTAGGTAAGGAAGCTGTGATTTGTTAATTAAGTCTGAGTTCAAAAATCAGCTGGCATCAGAATAGGTTAAAATAACGGGGACAAATTCTTTTCCATTTTATTTAAGGTAACAGATTACACATCTAATGATTCATCAACATCTATCTACAATAAACTAATGTCATCTTGATCACAGGCAACAGTGCAGAAGTGCGCACTCACAAATACTCAGTAGTAAAAACAGATTTTTCATATGCACATTTTTATTTGCATTAGTTTAGGCTTTCACAAAGCAAGATTTCAAATTTAAAGCTCCTCAGCATTACCCATGTTACTATTTTAAATCTCACTATTTCTTTCTGTGGAAAATGAATAATTTCTTTCTCTACAGCTCTTGGATTTGTTTTTTCATTCTGGCACACATACAACAGTTAAATCATTTTTGCACCTTTTGACCTTAAAGCTAGCCACATGATCATGTATTTCACTGAAACTCTTTCACTAGTGCTAAGATCAGTTCAGCTGTAGATTCATGCCAATCTCATTACAGTTAAGCAGTGTTACTATTCATATTGTATTTGACCAACAGCAGAGGATAAGAAAATTGAGCTTTTTTTTATTCCTGTTTTAAAGTTTAAATAGCTTTTTCCTATTCTCTCTGCCAAAAACCAGACTTGCCCAGGTTATGGTACTACAAACGAGCACTGCACTGAGAGATCATTTTCTTTTAATGTGTACTTGGGTCTATGACTTCTTAGATTATTAGCTGAAAAAAGGCAAAATGCACTATTTCTAATTTGCATCTTGGAAAGATACTATGCACTTTCTTCAGCAAAGAAACAGCTAGCGAACAGGAGCGGCTAACGGGAGTTTTGCGAGAGAGTTCTCCAGGTGAAGGAGGAGCGATTACGTGACCTATGGGGTAAGTTTGTCTGTAGTGCGTGTGTTTGTGTTGTGCTTGCTGCTTGACTGAAATATACCATGTGATCTGTTTGTTTGGGGGACCGTGTGCTGAGCCTAGCAGCCTGCTAGGTAAGGCTGAGAGCTTCTTAATAAGGCTTTGATCCCTAAGCCCTTTAGCACCTATCAACCCTTAACCAGAGGATGGGGCTACTCAGGAAGACCAGGGCTTTCAAAAACCCGTTCCTAAGCGACTAGAGGACCTAACAAACAGGAGAGGCTAAAGGAGGGGTTTTGCGACGGAGTTCTCCAGGTGAAGGAGGAGCGATTACGTGACCCTTGGGGTAAGTTTGTTGTCTGCAGTGTGCATGCTTGTGGTGTGCTTGCTGCTTAACTGAAATATACCATGTGGTCTGTTTGTTTGGGGGATCATCTGCTGAGCCAGAGGAGCTAGTGAATGGGAGTGGCTAAAGGGAGTTTTGCAAGGGAGTTTAGAGGGGGAGTGTATGTGTGTGCACGCGTGTGCGTGTGGTAGTGGGGGGGGCGGGGGGCTAGATACACTTACCATTCTTTAAACTTAAAGCCAAAAACACCCCCTGGTAAAAACAAAACATCAACAAAGGAACGAGCTGCAGGAGTAAAAAGAGAATTCAGGCAGAAGTCCAACAACAACAACAACAGAGTACCCAGTTTATTGTACCCAATGCAGCATGTATGATTACCTGCCCTATGGGCGGGTGGTGTATGTGTGCATTCAGTGCAAGGAGCTCCTGGCCCTCAGAGTCCATGTACGGGCTTTGGAGACCAGGGTGGCTGAACTGGAGGAGCTATGGGAGACAGAGAGGTACATAGATGAGACTTTCCGGGACACAGTAGAACGGTTCCATCCCCAATCTGACGGCCTCTGTGCAGTTCAGGGGATGAAAGTCTCATGGAAGGAGAACATCCAACTGGAGCAGAGGGAAACAATCCCATAGTTGGGATCCTCCTTCCAGATGATGTTGTGGTATCCTCTTGCACTGAGGATACCTCTCCGCTTGAGGGAACTCCAGTTATTAGGAAGAGACGGGTAACAGTGATGGGGGATTTGATCATTAGAAACATAGATAGCTGGGTTTGCGATGACTAGGAGAACCGGATGGTGATTTGCCTGCCTGGTGAGAAGGTTGCAGATCTCTTGAGACATCTAGATAGACTTATGTGTAGTGCCGGGAAGGAGCTGGTGGTCATGGTACACATGACACAGAAGGTCCTGGAGGCCAAATTTAGGCTGCTAGGTAAGAGGTTAAAGTCCAGGACCTCCATGGCAGCATTCTCTGAGATGCTTCCAGTTACACACGCAGGGCTAGTTAGACAGGCAGAACTGCAGGGTCTCAATGTGTGGATGAGACGATTGTGTAGGGAGGAGGGGTTTAGATTTATTAGGAACTGGGGAAACTTTTGGGAAAGGGGGAGCCTATACAGGAAGGATGGACTCCACCTAAACCAAAATGGAACCAGATTGCTGGCACTTAAAATTAAAAAGGTTGTAGAGCAGTTTTTAAACTAAGGGCTGGGAGAAAGCCGACAGGTGCGGAGGAGCACCTGGTTCAGATAGAGACATCCCTTAGGGGAGGATCTATTAATAGAGATTCTCTATGTCCTAGTAAGGAGGAGAGGATGGAAGATGATAAAATACAAGTAGGATCTGATGAGAAACAGTCACATAACAAAGAATCCCATTCAATTACATCATGTAATGGCAGACAGCTAAAAAGTGACAAGTTTTTAAAGTGCTTATATACCAATGCTAGAAGTCTAAATAATAAGATGGGTGAATTCAAGTGCCTCACATTAAACGAGGTTATTGATACAATAGGCATCACAGAAACTTGGTGGAATGAAGATAATCAATGGGACACAGTAATACCAGTGTACAAAATATATAGGAAGGACAGAACAGGTTGTGCTGGTGAGGGAGTGGCACTATATGCGAAAGAAAGCATAGGATCAAATGACTTAAAAATTTTACATGAACCAAACTGTACCACAGAATCTCAATGGATAGTAATTCCATGCTCTAATAATAAGAATATAGCAGTAGGGATATATTACTGACCATGACAAGGATGGTGATAATGACTGGTAAATGCTCAGGGAGATTAGAGAGGCTATTAAAATCAAAAACTTAATAATAATAATGGGGGAATTCAACTATCCCCATATTGACTGGGTACATGTCACCTCAGGACAGGATGCAGAGATAAAGTTTCTTGACACCTTAAATGACTGCTTCTTGGAGCAGCTAGTCCTGGAACCCACAAGAGGAGAGGCAATTCTTGATTTAGTCCTAAGTGGAGCCCAGGATCTGGGCCAAAAGGTGACTATAGCTGGACCACTTGGTAATAGTGACCATAATATAATGAAATTTAACATCCCTGTGGTGGGCAAAACACCACAGCAGCCCAACACTGTAGCATTTAATTTCAGAAAGGGGAACTACACAAAAATGAGGAAGTTAGACAGAAATTAAAAGGTACAGCGCCAAAAGTGAAATCTCTGCAAGCTGCATGGAAATTTTTTAAAGGCACCATAAGAGAGGCTCAACTTAAATGTATACCCCCAAATTAAAAAAAACAGTAAGAAAACAAAGAAAGTGCCACCATGGCTAAACAACAAAGTAAAAGAAGCAGTGTCAGACAAAAAGGCATCCTTTAAAAAGTGGAAGTTAAATCCTAGTGAGGAAAATAGAAAGGAGCATAAACTCTGGCAAATGAAGCGTAAAAATATAATTAGAAAGGCCAAAAAAGAATTTGAAGAACAGCTAGCCAAACACTCAAAAAGTAATAGCAAAAAAATTGTTAAGTACATCAGAAGCAGGAAGCCTGCTAAACAACCAGTGGGGACACTGGACAATCGAGATGCTAAAGAAGCACTCAAGGATAAGGCCATTGCGGAGAAACTAAATTAATTCTTTGCATTGGTCTTCACGGCTGAAGATGTGAGGGCGATTCCCAAACCTGAGCCATTCTGTTTAGATGACAAATCTGAGGAACTGTTGCAGATTGAGGTGTCATTAGAGGAGGTTTTGGAACAAATTGATAAACTAAACCATAATACAGTGAAACCCCGCGATAACGCGATGATTGGGGTCCAAAAAATTTGATCGTGATAAATGCGGAATCGCGTTATAGCAGGGTTAGTTTCAAGCTGGTCAGTTTCAAGCCGGTCAATTTCTCTTGGGCTGTCAGCCTGCTCCAGCAGCAGGGGCTCTCAGCCATGCAGGGAGAGAGGGAAACACTTAGGGAGAGCAGGGGAGACGTGCAAGGGGCAGAGGCAGAGCGAGGGGCAGCTGGGGACAGAGGAGGAGAGGAGAGGGGGAAGCAGGGACAGAGGAGAAGAAGCAGTGGGAAAGGCACATTTCTTGTTTTTTTTTTTTGCTTCGGCAGCGCTCCAGCCATTTTTTTTTTTTTTTTTTTTTTCGCTTCAGCGGCGCTCCGGCCGCTTTTTTTTTTTTTCCTTTTTCGCTTCAGCGGCGCTCTGGCTGCCTTTTTTTTTTTTTTTTTTTCCTTCTTTTTCGCTTCGGAGGCGCTCCGGCCGCTTTTTTTTTTCTTTGCTTGGGGCAGCCGGAGCCACCTTATGATTGCATTATATCCGAATTCGCGTTATCGCGGGGCGCATTATCACGGGGTTTCACTGTAATTCATCAGAACCAGATGGTATTCACTCAAGAGTTCTGAAGTAATTCAAATGTGAAATTGCAGGACTAGTAAGTATCATTTAAATCAGCTTCTGTATCAAATGACTGGAGGATAGCTAATGTGATGCCAATTTTTTAAAAGGGCTCCAGAGGTGACCCCAGCAATTACAGGCCGGTAAGCCTGATTTCAGTACCGGGCAAACTGGTTGAAACTATAGTAAAGAACAAAATTGTCAGACACATAGATGAACATAATTTGTTGGGAAAAGTCAACATGGTTTTTGTAAAGGGAAATCATGCCTCGCCAATCTACTACAATTCTTTGAGGGGGTCAACAAGCATGTGGACAAGGGGGATGCAGTGGATATAGTGTACTCAGATTTTCAGAAAGCCTTTGACAAGGTCCCTCACCAAAGGCTCTTAAGCAAAGTGAGCTGTCATGGGATAAGAGGGAAGGTCCTCTCATGGATTGGTAACGGATTAAAAGATAAGAAACAAAGGGTAGGAATAAATGGTCAAGTTTCAGAATGGAGAGAGGTAAATAGTGCTCCCCCAGAGGTCTGTACTGGGTCCAGTTCTATTCAACATATTCATAAATTATCTGGAAAGAGGGGTAAACAGTGAGGTAGCAAAATTTGCAGATGATACAAAACTATTCACAATAGTTAAGTCCAAAGCAGACTGTGAAGAGCTACAAAGGGAGCTACAAAGAGCTACAAAACTGGGTGACTGGGCAACAAAAATGGCTGATGAAATTCAATATTGATAAATGCAAAGTAATGCACATTGGAAAACATAATCCCGACTATACATATAAAATGACGGGGTCTAAATTAGCTGTTGCCACTCAAGAAAGATCTTGGAGTCATTGTGGATAGTTCTCTGAAAACATCCACTCAATGTGCAGTGGCAGTCAAAAAAGCATACAGAATGTTGGGAATAATTAAGAAAGGGATAGATGTAAGACAGAAAATAACACATTGCCTCTATCTAAATCCATGGTATGCCCACACACTGTGTGCAGATGTGGTCACTCCCATCTCAAAAAAGATATACTGGAATTGGAAAAGGTACAGAAAAGGGCAACAAAACTGATTAGGGGTATGGAATGGCTTTCATATGAAGAGAGATTAAGAAGACTGGGACTTTTGAGCTTAAGGGGGGGGGATATGATAGAGGTCTATAAAATCATGACTGGTGTGGAGAAAGTAAATAAGGAAGTGTTATTTACTCCTTCTCCTAACACATGAACTAGGGGTCACCAAATGAAATTAACAGGCAGCAGGTTTAAAACAAACAAAAGGAAGTATTTTTTTCATACAACGCACAGTCAAACCATGGAACTCCTTGCCAGAGGATGTTGGGAAGGCCAAGACCATAATAGGGTTAAAAAAAGAACTAGATGGGTTCATAGAGGATAGGTCCTTCAATGGCTATTAGCCAGGATGGGCAGGGATGGTGTCCCTAGCCTGTTTGCCAGAAGCTGGGAATGGGCGACAGGGGATGGATCATTTGATGATTACCTGTTCTATTCATTCCCTCTGGGGCACCTGGCATTGGCCACTGTTGGAAGACAGGATTCTGGACTAGATGGACCTTTGGCCTGACCCAGTATGGTCTTTCTTATGTTCTTATGTTCAGAAGCATAATCATATACTTCATGGGAGATGTGGCATAGTTACTAGAATATTTCAGAATGGTTTTGCTGATGGAAGCTCATATAAGGCATTAAACTACTAGCACCATTAAGAGTTGTGAAAGAAGCAATTTTGCTTTTGATTTCTCTTGCTATGCAACAACTGTCAGAGCAGTGGTCTGTGGTGGCCTTTCCAGCTTCCACCAACTACTTTCTGAAGAGGTGGGCTCTCACTGATATAGCAACTGAAGCCAATACCAGTGCTCCAAGAAGGTCCTTGAGTCACTGCTCCAAGTGAGATAGTATTAATGTGACCACACCTCCTCCTTCCACTTCTGTAGGGCAAGACTGGCAGGGGTCACAGAGAAATAGTAAATCCCATGGAGGTAGCATTCAACTGATATTTTTTAAAAGGTGGGGGAGGGAAGAGTAAGGGGTGGAAGGAAATAGATGTAGCCGCCCAGCGAGCTGGACTGAAAAGTAACACACATGAATTATGAGCTTCTGCCCAGAGCAATGGATTCAATGTGCGAGAAAGGATGTTTTCTCCAGAACTTAAAAGCAGTCAGAATCCCCAACTCCATCCAGCAGAAGCTGCTCACAAAAAGAGGCAAATTATCCAATATGGGAAACTGTAGAAAATCTCTGTGCATGTCTTAATTTATGTAAATATCAACTCACTCAGGATGGTACAGGATGAGAATTTTTGAAGGAGGGATTTCAACTCAGATCACCTTCAATGAGAAGGGAGGAAGGGAAATTTTTCTACTGCTACTGGGTCTTTTCTCCTCTAGGGAGCTCAATCTGAACTCTCACACTTGCACTTCTCTGCCAAGAGGCTACGCACACAACAAGTAAATCAAACAGAACATCGTTTTGTTTTGTTTTTCTTTACACATGGCAAAGCCAAAAAGTTACTGCTATCTGAAGCTGCTCTATCTTCCTGACTCTGTAGGAGTACAGGTAGGATATGGCATGCCATATATTACCACTTTTACTTTTTTCCATTTTTTTAGAAAGAGAAAAGGGAGGTGGTTTCCACCCTATACTGTGAGTCTATTTTAATTTTTCTGTTAACTTGTTTGTTTGTTTTCTAAATAAACAGAAGAACTTGTATAGTGTACCGATTCGCTGTGTGCTACCAGCATAACAGATTGATTCCATGTTACATTTAAGAAGCAAGTAGTCATGGTAAAATGTTTTACAATTATTATATACTGCAGCATTTTAATTTTCTAGTTTGTAGATTTTAATCCAACACAGCACATTCCTGCATCCACGCTGTGCAGTTACAGTAGATGTTTCATCAGCCAAGCGAAGCTGAAGACAAAAATATTTAATGGAGACAAAAGCTCTACAGAAATACCAGCAAGCTAAAGGGAAGGAATGCATGATAAATGAAGAATGTAACCAGAGATAACTGGTAGGGGCAAATTGAGCTTTGTGCAGTTCCACTCAAAACTTAAAATGCCGATTACTACTATACATTATACTGGGCAAAATAAAGACTTTTTTAAAGCAACTAACACACTTCTGTTGAACAATAGTTCATTGTCAAAGCTGTTATCCCTGGATAGCAAAATTGTATCCTAGTGGCAATTGTAGAAAAATATTTTTAATATAGAGGGCCTTTTTTATTCAATAAAAAAAGTCTAAATTTAGTTCGTAGAGAAAGGTTTTAACCAGGTCACTTCTTGATGTTCAGATAACACAAGTATCTCACACTTAGTGAAATGCTCAACATTTCCCCTCTATTTATGCTTGTGCTACATGCTACACCACAAAGAAGCAACCAACATGTTTTTCCTGGCATCAACCAAAAAATTTCTGGGAAGGACATGTAGAATATCTGATTGTACCTCAGAAAATCTAATTAACACCCCGTCCCACATGATTTATACAGTAAGATACAAATAACCCCTATTCTATTATATTGCATAAACCTCACTTCTCTCCTGCATCCTTGATCAATGTCACATCTCTCCTAGATTGTAAATGTGGGGCAAGGCCTTTGACCAATTTCTCTGTACCATGTAATATGGCACTATATCTATAGCACGGGTAGGCAACCTATGGCACGTGTGCCGAAGGCGGCACGCAAGCTGATTTTCAGTGGCACTCACACTGCCCAGGTCCTAGCCACCGGCCCGGGGGGCTCTGTATTTTAATTTAATTTTAAATGAAGCTTCTTAAACATTTTACAAACCTTATTTACTTTACATACAACAATCGTTTAGTTATATATTATAGACTTATAGAAAGAGACCCTCTAAAAACGTTAAAATGTATTACTGGCACGCAAAACCTTAAATTAGAGTGATTAAATGAAGACTCGGCACACCACTTCTGAAAGGTTGCCGACCCCGATCTATAGAGTGCATTTACAGAAGTTATGTAGTGCAGGCAATGTACGATGCAAAGCGAAGATAGGCAGGTCATGTAGTCTGCAGGCAAGACAATAGGTGGACAACTTGCATCAGTGACCGGATCCCCAGAGACCCCAAGCGACCACTGGGCAGACAGAAAACGTGCTGGGCCGATCCCATGATAAAACTCTTTGGCCAGAAATGAAAAGAACGTGCTCACAACAAAATGGAATGGTGTGGGAGACACACGAGGACGGACAAGGAAAATCCGGACAAAGGTGATTTACAGAAGTTGACTGTTTCGGCATGGTCTTTCATTGCTGCCCAAACCAAGATCCTTCTAATTCCTATGGCATTCCCTCTACGTTTATGATCGCAGTGAGCTGCACTATCGAGAGTGCCAATGGGCCAGTGTTTTTAGCAGGTTCGTAACCAGTGTGTTAAAAAACTGTACATTATAAATGTCTGTATCTTTTGAATCATTCCTCAGTCATGTTTTCCCAATTATATAAAAAGTAATGACCCAGGGAAATATATTAGTTTTTTTTCTTCCCTCCCAACTCATAGTTGGAAATTAAGTGGCATACATTTTGGCCCTAACGAACAAAGCAGGATTCCTTAACTCTTTGAAGTAGATGAAAAGGAGCAACAACTTGAAAAACTTTTAACCAAATCAAAGAGTTAAATTTCTAGCTTCCTTCAAATTTTAGATTAAACTAGGTCTTATAAAACGAAGTAAAACACAGTGCTTTTTTTATATTAAATAGAAGTTCTTCCAACTACCAGCCCTGAAACAAGTGACTTGACTAGCATCACACAGGACTTCTGTGACAGAGGCAGGGATAGAATCCTGTTCTCCAGGGCAGTATTTAACTGCTTTAACAATAACACCCTCCATTCTCTTCCTGCACTTCACTGCCTAATTCACTACACACCTCCGAACTTCTGGTACACTATAGGGAAAAAATGTGTGTGATCATGTAATTGAAGATTGTATCATAGAATCATAGAATATCAGGGTTGGAAGGGACCTCAGGAGGTCATCTAGTCCAACCCCCTGCTCAAAGCAGGACCTAATCCCAACTAAATAATCCCAGCCAGGGCTTTGTCAAGCCTGACCTTAAAAACCTCTAAGGAAGGAGATTCCACCACCTCCCTAGGTAACCCCATTCCAGTGCTTCACCACCCTCCTAGTGAAAAAGTTTTTCCTAATATCCAATCTAAACCTCCCCCCCCCCCTGCAACTTGAGACCATTACTCCTTGTTCTGTCATCTGGTACCACTGAGAACAGTCTAGATCCATCCTCTTTGAAACTCCCTTTCAGGTAGTTGAAAGCAGCTATCAAATCCCCCCTCATTCTTCTCTTCTGCAGACTAAACAATCCCAGTTCCCTCAGCCTCTCCTCATAACTCATGTGCTCCAGCCCCCTAATCATTTTTGTTGCCCTCCGCTGGACTCTTTCCAATTTTTCCACATCCTTCTTGTAGTGTGGGGCCCAAAACTGGACACAGTACTCCAGGTGAGGCCTCACCAATGTCGAATAGAGGGGAACGATCACGTCCCTCGATCTGCTGGCAATGCCCCTACTTATACAGCCCAAAATGCCGTTAGCCTTCTTGGCAACAAGGGCACACTGTTGACTCATATCCAGCTTCTCGTCCACCGTAACCCCTAGGTCCTTTTCTGCAGAACTGCTGCCTAGCCACTCGGTCCCTAGTCTGTAACAGTGCATGGGATTCTTCCGTCCTAAGTGCAGGACTCTGCACTTGTCCTTGTTGAACCTCATCAGGTTTCTTTTGGCCCAATCCTCTAATTTGTCTAGGTCCCTCTGTATCCTATCCCTACCCTCCAGCGTATCTACCACTCCTCCCAGTTTAGTGTCATCTGCAAATTTGCTGAGAGTGCAGTCCACGCCATCCTCCAGATCATTAATGAAGATATTGAACAAAACCGGCCCCAGGACCGACCCTTGGGGCACTCCACTTGAAACCGGCTGCCAACTAGACATGGAGCCGTTGATCACTACCCGTTGAGCCCGACGATCTAGCCAGCTTTCTATCCACCTTATAGTCCATTCATCCAGCCCATACTTCTTTAACTTGCCGGCAAGAATACTGTGGGAGACCGTATCAAAAGCTTTGCTAAAGTCAAGGAATAACACATCCACTGCTTTCCCCTCATCCACAGACCCAGTTATCTCCTCATAGAAGGCAATTAGGTTAGTCAGGCATGACTTGCCCTTGGTGAATCCATGCTGACTGTTCCTGATCACTTTCCTCTCCTCTAAGTGCTTCAGAATTGATTCCTTGAGGACCTGCTCCATGATTTTTCCAGGGACTGAGGTGAGGCTGACTGGCCTGTAGTTCCCCGGATCCTCCTTCTTCCCTTTTTTAAAGATGGGCACTACATTAGCCTTTTTCCAGTCATCCGGGACCTCCCCCGATCGCCATGAGTTTTCAAAGATAATGGCCAATGGCTCTGCAATCACATCCGCCAACTCCTTTAGCACCCTCGGATGCAGCGCATCCGGCCCCATGGACTTGTGCTCGTCCAGTTTTTCTAAATAGTCCCGAACCACTTCTTTCTCCACAGAGGGCTGGTCACCTTCTCCCCATACTGTGCTGCCCAGTGCAGCAGTCTGGGAGCTGACCTTGTTCGTGAAGACAGAGGCAAAAAAAGCATTGAGTACATTAGCTTTTTCCACATCCTCGGTCACTAGGTTGCCTCCCTCATTCAGTAAGGGGCCCACACTTTCCTTGACTTTCTTCTTGTTGCTAACATACCTGAAGAAACCCTTCTTGTTACTCTTAACATCTCTTGCTAGCTGCAACTCCAAGTGTGATTTGGCCTTCCTGATTTCACTCCTGCATGCCTGAGCAATATTTTTATACTCCTCCCTGGTCATTTGTCCAATCTTCCACTTCTTGTAAGCTTCTTTTTTGCGTTTAAGATCAGCAAGGATTTCACTGTTTAGCCAAGCTGGTCGCCTGCCATATTTACTATTCTTTCTACACATCGGGATGGTTTGTTCCTGCAACCTCAATAAGGATTCTTTAAAATACAGCCAGCTCTCCTGGACTCCTTTCCCCCTCATGTTATTCTCCCAGGGGATCCTGCCCATCAGTTCCCTGAGGGAGTCAAAGTCTGCTTTTCTGAAGTCCAGGGTCCGTATTCTGCTGCTTTCCTTTCTTCCTTGTGTCAGGATCCTGAACTCGACCATCTCATGGTCACTGCCTCCCAGGTTCCCATCCACTTTTGCTTCCCCTACTAATTCTTCCCGGTTTGTGAGCAGCAGGTCTAGAAGAGCTCTGCCCCTAGTTGGTTCCGCCAGCACTTGCACCAGGAAATTGTCCCCTACACTTTCCAAAAACTTCCTGGATTGTCTGTGCACCGCTGTATTGCTCTCCCAGCAGATATCAGGGTGATTAAAGTCTCCCATGAGAACCAGGGCCTGCGATCTAGTAACTTGTGCTAGTTGCCGGAAGAAAGCCTCGTCCACCTCATCCCCCTGCAGTATCACATTGCTTGTATGCACAAAGGATGCACAGACAGCCTTAATTCTGGCATTTCCTAACTTCTAAATGCTTGACTTTGCAACTGTAATAGTGTTCTTTTAACACAGTTTTTGTGTAAATTCCTTGCTTTTTAAAAAACCAAACTGAAAAAACAAAAATTCTATCAAATAGCATCATATTGACACCTACATGGATGATTAGTACCATTGGAACCTTTAGATCTCCCACACAGACTTCTGCCATTTGAACTAAGAGGTCCCCAAACTGTGGGTTGTGCCCCCATAGGGAGGCCTGAGGAATGTTCAGGGAGTCTAGCAGGGCCAGGGCCAGCCCCCAGAGGGGAGAGGGGTGGGTAGGAAGCACCACCCAGTCCCACTCTGCCTCAGCCCAGATCTGGCCCCAGCCACAGCTCCGCTCCACCCCCTACTCGTCATCCAGCCCAGTTCTTCCCTCATTCCCTCTCTGCCCCCAGGTCAACTCGGCCTCTGCCCCAATTCCTCGCCCATCCACAATTCTGCCCCCAGCTCCACCATCAACTCAAGCTCCTCCATTATTGGTATGGAGCGCGACAGGAAAAGTTTGGGCACCACTGCTCTGTGCGGTCCGGCAGTAGAGGGGGATGAAACACATACACTGAGCAGTAGAGGGGGATGAAACACACACACACTGGGTTTCAGTGATATTTACTGGCAGCGAGGAAGCTCAGGAATCTTAAATTCCACTCCAGCCTTTGGAGGGAGTGTCTCTGGTGGACACAGACTCTTCTGTCCATTCCATCCTAGACTTCTTCTGCTCCATGCCTTGCAACATGTCCGTCTCTTTCCCACCCCTTACTCTTCGTCCTAGTGCCATTCTCCTCACCTAGCCAGTCCCTGCCTCCACTCCTCAGGCTTCTAACCCTAATCCCAATCTCACTGCCCAACAAATCCGTGTCTCACCCCCTGGACTCCTCCTCCCATACTCCTTGTTCAGCTATTCCCAGTTCATCCTCACCCCCTGGCTCCTTGCCCACCCAGTTCCCCCTCTCAGAACCTTGTCTAATCTGTTTTCCCGTTTCCCCCAGCCTCCAGTCCCTTCCTCCACTACCCATGTTCTCCATCCTCACTGGCTTTCAATCCCAGTCTCTCTCCCTAGGTTCCTTGCAATCTGTCTCCCAGTTCCAGTCTCTCTGCCCAGCCAATCCCAGTCACCCTTGCCCAATTCTTTGCCCCAATCTACTTCTTCCCTCTCCCTTCCTCCTACATCCAGCTCTTGTGCCCTCTGCATTCACATCAGACAGCTTCCTGCTGCTCACTTCCTGGGTCCAGTAGCGGTGCACTGAGAACATAAGAGAGTCAGCCTCCCTGCTGTCAGTTTTGTTTTCACTTGCTTGTTTTGAGTTTTAAGCCTTATCTACACTGATTTAGTTAAACTAGTGCAAACCTTTATGCAGTCATACTTATATTGACTTAAAACTGGTTATATTGGTTTAGCTTGCCCTGTAAATTTACCAACACGAGCTAAACAGATATAAACTGAATTTAAATTAATTTAAGAGTGTCCACACAGGGTTTTGTGATGATTTAACAAAGCCACTTTAAAACCACAGTTTTAAACTACTGCAACTTTGTGTGTATATATGGGGCTTCTGATATGTCTGACACGTGGATTTTCCCCTGAAAACAAATATTGTAATCTTACTGATAATGTTATGTTACAGTAAACCTCAACTACCTCTGGACTAAGCACTAGCAAATACAGTTAATCTATCTTTCAGGAGGTACACTGAAAGTGATATCATTGCTTGGTTTCAAATCTATTTCCAAAGCTTCAGTCACAAAGAACAGAAAACGCGTAAGTTTACTTACCTCTTTTTGGCCTCTTCATATTGCCAGCTCAGTCTTACTTTGTCCACAAGTCTCGTTTTATCATCAAAGCAAAACTGTTTTTTGGAGTTGAGAACCAGGAAGAGAAGGAAAGGTGGAGAAACACAACACACATTAGTAACAAACATTGTAAAAAGAATATAAATAAAATGTATTCTCCCCACCCAAGCTTACCAAAAACTGTCAATGTTTCAAATAAAAATGTGTCTGCAAGAGATAGTTTGGATTCTTAAGATATGAAATTGGGTTATTAATAAATTACCTAAAGGTGCAGTAAGTGTAAAGTTAGCCCTCTCAGTAAACAGCCTTTCTGGAAATTAAACGAGTTAGTAACACTTAATTATGCATTGTCAAGACCTTCCTAAGTCAGAGCTCAAAATGTAAAGAATAGGATGTATCAAACGAGTGCAATATTTAATTGCTTATTACAGTAGCATTCTTATTTTATGGGAAAATTCAGTGCGAAGTTATTGGGGTTTTGCTTCCAAAGCAAAAAGAAAGATGTTCCCTATATGTTGAAGCATTACTCAGTATTTTAGTCCCTGGAATCCATGGCTCTTTGCCTTAAGTTTATCTAGAAACAAACAACAGATTAAACAGTTTTATTCTAATGTACTACAACTGCTTCTTGAATCAAAAGGTTGCAGCACTGTCTCCATGCTGCAATTCTTACTGTAGCAAAGCGAGCTCTCTTCTGCAAACCCTCCTCGGGCAATATGCTCCATCACATGCAGCTTTAGTTCCTCCCCAAGCCAGCCACATATAGCTTAATAGCTATAACTTCTCTGGATCCCCATACACACCAGATCACTGAGCTTCTAGTCCCTTGTCAGTTGCCTGTCCTACTCTATGCACCTTCAGGCAGAGGTAACACAATCCACCAATTTCCCACTCACAACCACCAGCTGATACTAATTCCCCCACTGCAGAATATTTTTCAAATTCAGGAGTGCAAGGGTTATCCCTATTCAGTTATACATTTATATTTTCTAACCAAATGTATACTATACAAACAGTCTTCAAAATATACCATAGTTGGTTTGTCTTGGATGGTATTCAGTGTGCATTCTGAAGCAGAGAACATGGCTATTATCCTTTTGGTAAACTAGGATACTGCAATCTGATCCACCACCAGTTTCAACAAATGACTCTCCAATTGTACCACACGACTCTCACTTTGGACCACGTGAGAAAAGTTTAGTGCCAGATCAGTTCCCTCAAACTCTTCACAGATCACAATTACACGTCATATTTATAAAAAATTCCCTTTCTACTCACCCATCGCTCATGGGTGAAAGGGACTAGAGGGAAAACAGACCAAAGAAAAATGCATGGTATACAACACTCAGAAAAAGCAGTTAACTTAAAGCTCTTGAATTGTAACAAGCTTTGTATCTGAAGTAACATTCAAATTCTTATACTATTGCACTGTGAATGGGTTCTCAACTCCACGTCAAATTTCCTCAGAAGCAGTTGCTTACTTTTTGCCCATGAAAACCTAATTCAAATGACCAAAGTAACAGTGCATGGTAACCACTTTAAAAAGCATGCACACGACAGCGTAATTCACATTGGGTTGTTTAAGTGCGGTGCTCTTATACTTTTCTTGAACATGTTTTAAAGAAGGGCTTGAAGGAAATGACAGCGAAAGCCTGTCCGACCAGATCAAGAAGGAAGTGGATTCTTATAAAGAAAAAAATATTAGAGTCCTAATTTAAATGGTAAATTTCCCTCTATTTTGGATGAAAGGAATAGAGATCAACTTAGATCTTGAATCTTTCAATCCATATGAAAAGACGAAACCAGTGTGGTAAAAAAAAACAACGACAGCTCAGAGGGTAACAGATCCTTGAGGCAAATGTAAAACTGGGCACTTAAAACCCTTTATTTTTTTCCCTCCAGCATGGCTGTAATTTAACCAGTAAAAGTTTGATGCTTGGTGCAAACAGCTGGCAACAATTGCACTATAAAAAGGCAAAACCATAGACTGGGAGGCTTGTGAACACTCCTGTGGGGAACTATTATTCAGGGTCTACTTTGCCATCTGCCCATTAGTCATGGCGATGGTTAGAAAGTGATCACTTCAGCCCAGACTGATGGAACTGAGAAGCAGATTCCTTTGTAAACACATTTCACGAAGGCCTTTCGCATGTTTGAGGATTAGAATCACAAAGCACATAACTAGTGAACATTATTTGCACACTATTCAACCAAAATGGATTCTTTTAAAAATGGAGAAAAAAAACAGAGTATTTTCTTCCAAGCATCCATTCCACTGCAGCCAAAACATCTTTGAATTAAAATGGAAAACGAACCATAATCATGTGACTAACACAAAAGCAGCTTATTTTCCACAGCAAACATCTCGCATTGGAACACATACCTCTCCAGTGATGTCAGTTTGAGAACAAGCATCACAGTGTTGTTGAGGTAAACAGGAATCACTGAGCGAACTAGAATTGTGCTGGAGACCTTGCAGAGAGTCTGTAATACAACAGCTATTCCTGAATCCATCTGTTAGCTTCGCCAGGCTCTAAAAAAGAACATTAAAAAAGTGATCTAATAGAATCTAATTTTGGTTGTCCATTTTTAAAAAAATTGTAGAATTACTCCACCCACTACTTTTTCTATTATTGGGATATAAAAGGATGTTTATTAAAAAAGCTACCTGTAAGAAAGTCAAATTTATCATTTCATTCCGTGAAATGGGAACTTTGTTTTGAAAACTCCATTTCCAAAAACCCCCAATGATTGTATATTGTATGTAAATGTATATTAAAACTAATGTAGTTTAAATCCAAGAACAATAGTTAAGAAATATCTGTCAAAGTTTCAGTTTTCAGAGCTGTGAATAGCTCTGACTTTATATACAGCAGCTGCCATCTTCCAGGACAGACAGCAGAGAGGGCCACGTCTTACCTGCCCCTGCCTCAAACACAGGACACTCCTCAGTGACTAATCCCTCACCCGTCCTGAAAAAATATCACCCATTGCTTCAATTTCAATCACAGTTAATGTCACCCCTGGATTCTACAATCGCAAGGTCCATGCAGCCAGAGAGGTTTTTCCACCTGGATTGCGGGAAGGGCAGCACTATGAAATCTGTGGATCTGAGCAGACTGTGTAGGTAAGGGTGTAGAACAGCATAGAGGGAAACGGGCAGCTAAGACACAATCATGCGAAATAGCAACTGCCAGATGGAAGGCAAGTTTTCAATTTGTTAAATGAAATGTTAATTAAAAGAAGAAAGCCAATATCATGATTTTTATATAAGCTTAGACAACAGGATTTGGGTTTTTTTAAAGTTCCCATTAAGAGGAGTTTCTCTTCAAGATAAATAGCCAACTTTTAATTTCATGATTTGACTTTTTGATTATTCACCCTCTCCTGCAACCAAATGTTTTCAAAAGATTTTTTTCTTTTGCCACAATTAAAACAAAAACCACACAGTCTGGCATGCATAAGAGAGACCACTGGCATCCTCCACTGTGAAAAATTTAAACATAAAATATTTAAATAAACTTCTCCCAAACATTCCCAAAAAGAGATAACTCACACTAACAAATCCCATCAAAAATTAAGTTAACTTACTATAAGCATACTGACCAGCATCAGGTAGAAGACTGTTACCTAACAAAGAACTAATCTGATTCTAAACTACAGAGGCTCAGTGCCAGTGAAACAGAGTTTGCTGATTTTAGGTTCCTATGGGGATTGCTAATTTGCAACAACCTGTAGTTATTAGGCACACCCAATTTATTAAGAAAAAAAGGACATAATATAGCTCAGTGGTTCTCAAACCGTAGCTCACAAAGAACTGCAGACAACATGGTACTACTGGCATCTCCCCCTTGCTTACAATTGGACAACTATAGAAACAAGAAAAAAGCCCTTCCTGAAAGCTAATAGAGGAGAGGGGCCTGGTGCCCTCTGATTTCCACACATGCTCTACCACATAGTGTGGTCCCACTTTCATCTGTACTGCCCTGCAAAAAGCCATTCATCTCCACGAGGTACAGGGGAAATGTAGCTGTGCTGGGTGTAGGGCAATGAGGGTCTTCTGCCTGGAACTTCTCCCACTTCATCACTTGATAGCTCTCTCCTGGGGACACTATACCAAATACACACACTATCAGATACAATTTTGGGGCAACATCTACTTCATGTTAGATAGAAACAACTCTTCCACTTCAATATTTCCTACTCAATCTCCCAACCCAATAAAAAAAAGAAAATCTCCCCAGGGCTGTCGATGGATGTTAAAATTAAAAAAGAAACCACACACTGGAGCAGACAACAAAATCAATATAAATATATACTTGGGAGGCACGGGGAAAGAGCAGCTCTCCGAAGTCTAACCACGCACACAAACTTTTATAAACATTCCCTCATCTTTTTGGAGCAATGACACCACATATATGGCATTATTTCTAACCACAGCACCCAGTTTAAACCTGTCCACCTCTTCCTTCCTTGCCTCAGACCTCGTTCCCACATATCCTCATCCAATTATCATATTTCTACAACAGCCACAGTTTTCTGAGCACCTACAGAAGACTGAGTCACCTCTGCTATATTTAGGTCCACTGCCTACACCTTACAGATTTAGATTAAGAGGTAGTTATGAAGTTTTCTATTTCCTCTTTCTGGAATAGTTTACGAAGTGTTTACACATAAAACTCCCAACTCATCCATAACCACTGCTTTTTCCAAAATGTGTTTATTGTGAGAGAGATTTTTTTTCCTTCACCTGCTAAGCAATGGTTTTAAAATGTAAGAGTAATATGGAAAATTTTAAACAGACTTCATACTGGTTCTACATAACTGAGATACTCATATTTTGAAAGATTGAAATATTATTATTTTGTTAAATCTTATAATTGGGTCAGGATTGTAAAGTATGCCGTAATTGAATAAAATACGTAACTACTAATTTTGAAACAAATTAATATTAAAGACTATTGCACTGGAAGACATATACAATTGTGACAACTTCAATTCTCATCCGTAAAACAGATCTAAAACCAACAACCAATATCACCCTAAATTTCTCATTTGTTCTATATGACTTCTATTCCAGGCTTGCCAGAGGACCCATTTCAGTCCATGGTATTTAACTTGACACTAGATTTGTAATTACTTAATAATACTTTTCAGGCCACTGCTATCACTCTTAAAGTTTGTTTTAAAGGTGCAATTCTCAAGACTTCTCAGTCTGTCAGGTGGACACTGTGTTGCTGGGTTAAGACATAAGAATAAAAAAAATAGTCTAGTGGGAGCATTAAAACAGTTGAGCTGATCCAAGATTTCTCACACACAAGTCTTTAAACTGCCAGTTACTTTCCCCAAATGTGCATTATGGAATCCAGGAAGAATTGCTTTTCTAATCATTCTCACTAGCCATGGCATGTGGAAGGCTGAAAACCATTTTAAAAGTTGGCCAATACAAAATAGCAAATATACTGAAAGTTGCCAAGGCTGAAATTTTTAATAGTGACTTCACTGTTCTGCCTACTTAGACAATGTTTTGTAGTCCATCAGCTAACCTTTGGGTAATGCTTCAGAGACTGAATAATTTTTAAACTATGGAAACATAATATAAGCAGATTACAAGATACCTAGATAATTAATTAAAAAAAAAGCTAACAGAACATGATGAAACTACTGCAGAGAGAGATGAAAGATACATTTGAAAGGCTATGTTAATTTACTAGGCTCCTAAAAGTTAGCAGCCAAGATATTGCCTTTCGCATACAGTAGAGCTGATTTAACAGAACTATCCTTGTCATCTTTCCAAGCCCACAGGCTCTCTGTTTTTTTTTAATAAGGTGTATAAAGCTAACGTATGGTATGAAGTTGAGACTTAAAAAAAGGAAAGGGGGAGGTTAATGCCTAATGGTGGTGAGATAGGGATGAAGAGGCTTCATGCAATCATATGCGATTACATTCCAGTTATCTGGACTAGTACATCATAGTACTGGTATTCCTCCGCTGGCTCTTGAAGCCAAAAAGGTGGATCATTGAATTTTTAAAAGGCCATAGCACAAACTACAATGGTCAAGAGAGGCAAAAATATTATTAGAGGCCTGGATAGATTCTAAATGAGGATAAGTTAATAAAATAAACACTTCATAGTTTAAAGAAGATAGGAGGAAATATGGTATAGCGATATATAAAATAATAAGTGGATTAGCACATTCCCTTCTTTACCCTGTTTCATTATACAAACAACAAGAGAACACAAAATGAAATTAAAGACAGGTAATGTAAAACTGATCAAAGAATATATTTTCTTATGTAACACAATTACTCTGTGGAACTCAAGGTATCCGTGAAGTCAAGAGTTTAAATGGATTCAAATAAAGATGAGACATTTATATGAATAAGAAGAAGATTTAGTTATATTATCTAGGGTATAAATGATTCCAGGATATGAACTCTCAGGCTCAGGACATAGGCCAACCACTAACTGATAGGGATTAGGAAGAAACTTTCCAGATAAGCAGGTTACAGCATAAATTGTTCAAGATGTGTTTTGCACCTCTCCTCTACTTCTGATCAATGTCAGACAGAATATCAGACTAGATCAGACCACTAGTCTGATTCAGTTTAGCAATTCCTATGCACCTACAAACAAGAGAAAACAGCAGAGACCAGGGGAAGCTACATTTTTGCAGCTATTCATCCAGTAGAAAGTTTCTTACCTGCATAAGGTCCTGCCTTTCTTTCTCACCCATACAAATAGCTTTTTTTATGGTTCGGAGCTCATTCATTATGGCCTGGGCTTCATCCAGTTTATAATTTGTATGAGCACTTGACATCTTACGATCAATCCTGTTGGCAAAAATTCAGAGAAATTTAAAAGTTAACTAATTATGCAAAGGTTCCGAAAGTATTGGTTGCTAATATGCCACTTCATTTCTATGAATAAAATGGTATATTTACTTTGAATTAACAAACACCAAGTATTTATAACATTCTAAAGTTATCTGACTATAAACCAGGAAACTAAAAAGGCAATGCAGTTGGCCCAACTCAGCTTCCCCAGAACTGACAAGTTTCCTGTTTTTAACCTCCGGAATCAGAGTTCACAGTTCATGCAACAAACATACACTCTAAAGGCAGTTTTATGTAATAAAAATAAAATGAACTTACAAAGTAGTATCACAGATGGTCAAGTTGAAATAGACCCCTTAGTGTAAAAGCTGCTCCAATTCCCTGCCAATGTCAGCATTGATTCATAGATTCCAAGGCCAGAAGGGGCCATTGTGATCATCTAGTCTGACCTCCTATATAACACGATCCATAGAACTCCCCCAAAATAATTCCTTTTGATCTAGAGCATCTCTTTTAAAGGAACATCCAAGCTTGATTTTAAAATTGTCAGTGATAGAGAATCCGCCACAACCATTGGTAACTGGTTCCAATAGTTTATTACCCTCACTGTTAAAAATTTACACCTTATTTCCAGTATGAATTTGTCTAACTTTCAGTCACTGGATCTTGTTATACCTTTGTCTGCTAGACTGAAGAGCCCATTATCAAATATCTGTTCCCCATGTCGGTAATTCTAGACTGAAATCAAGTCACCCCTTAACCTTCTCTTTGTTAAGTTAAGTAGATAGAGCTTCTTGAGTCTACCACCATAAGGCATGTTTTCTAACACTGTACTATAATCATACTTGGAACCTTCTCCAATTAATCACCATCCTTGCTCTTTACAGCATATTTCCTAGGACAGGGGTCGGCAACCTTTGGCACGCGGCTCACCAGGGTAAGCACCCTGGCAGGCCGGGCCAGTTTGTTTACCGGCCGCGGCCGCAGGTTCAGCCGATCGTGGCTCCCACTGGCCACGGTTCGCCACTCCAGGCCAATGGGGGAAGCAGGAAGCGGTGCGGGCCGAGGGATGTGCTGGCCGCCGCTTCCTGCTGCCCTCATTGGCCTGGAGTGGCGAACCGCGGCCAGTGGGAGCTGCGATCGGCCGAACCTGCGGACGCGGCAGGGAAACAAACCGGGCCGGCCCGCCAGGGTGCTTACCCTGGCGAGCTGCATACCAAAGGTTGCCGACCCCTGTCCTAGGACTTTGTTCAGTCTTGTTTTAAAAGTGACTAGTGATGGGACTCTCACGATTTTCCTTGGGAGACATTTGTAAAGTCTCAGGTTTTATTGTCAAGAAGTTCTGATTGGTATCCAGCCTAACTAGGAATAATCAATACTTATTCTTTCTGCTGGATTTCAGTGTTCACATCAAAATGGGATCTCATGGCCAGCTTGAAATCACAGGACTGCACACACAAAATTTCCAATTCAATTCATAGCAGGACATCTTATCTTTGGTCTGGGAGTTGGGGGTGTGAAGATAACATCTTTATCATAGCCAGACCACTTCTTGCTCCAGGTTAAGGTCAGCTTCTTTCAGGGGAAAGATCTGTTAGGGGGCTGACGGACCAAGTGCAGATCCAGATATCTCTTATGGGTTCTGCTGCTCAACCATTAAATCACTCTGTCAAGAGCTGGCTGATTATAACTTGTTATCAGTAATCATTGACAGACCAACACCTACAAACCCTCTCCCATTACCTCATCCTCACCACTCTCCTGGAGATAACAATTAAAAATAAGAATACTGTTATGGGCTATATGCCACAGCTAATAAAGGAAATTTGTCAGCAGATCTCATAATTCAATACAAAGATTCAGTAATACAAAGTGAGAATACTCACAAACTGTATTTACTTGACAATACTATGGATACGAAGAGCTCAAAAATATTCTTTATGGTAAGCTGACAAGAGTATTGTCAAAGCCACAACAGAAAGAAAGAAAGGATTTGTGGCTTAGATAGAATGCAAATTATGACAAAAATATCGAAGTGCGAACAAGTATTTATGATAGAGAACAAGCATACCACAGGAAATTATCTTTCATATTCTAGCAGAATGATACAAGATAAACATAGAGAGAAGATTTATAGCCACCGTGAGGCTGGAAGACCAGGTGCCAGCTGATGCCAAAGCCTCAGGTCTCACTGAACACTTACAAGTGCATAGTTGGAAACCAGTCTTGATTATGTGTGTGTTAGCATTATCAAAATAAATAGTATATGTTAAGATGATAAGAATGTGGTTAGTGTTTTATAAAATGCTTGTAGGATGCTGCATATATTGTTCTCACTCAACTATACCCCAAGTCAGAACATAACAGCAAACATCTGCATTGTATATATCCTTATAACTAAGTAACCCATCAAACAAGAAAGAATGCAAATGATGGTTCTTACAAGATGTTAAATCCTGTTCATTAACCAAAACATGAGCCATTGTGCGAGATCAAGGATCAAAGACTTTGTTAAGTGCATTCCTCCCCACCATTCGGAAGAAGGGGCCTGTGTGGGAACTGTTGCTGTCAGCTTGGTTTGTGTGAGAAGAAGCTATAAATACGGACACAAGGAAAAATTCTTCATCTCTGCACTGTTTGGATTCTAACTGAAAGAGAAGACTAAGGTCCCCAGAGTTACTCTGTGTAGCCCTAAAAAACTTTTGTGAACTGGCAGATTACTACATCTCTGCTACTTTTCAAAGTTATAGACTGCGACTCATCTATACATATATTTTCACCTGCTTTAACCTCTGAACAACTCCTTTTTTCTTAACTAATACACCTTTAGTTAGTTTACTACAGAACTGGCTGCCAGCGTTGTATTTAGTGTGACGTCTGGGGCGCAAATCGACCTGGGTGAGTGACTGGTCTCTTTGGACTGGGTGCAACCAGAATATTTTGTTATTTTTTGTTGTAAATGACCACTTATCACATAGTCCAGTTTGCCTGGGTGGCAAAATAGACTGCAGTGTCTACGGGGACTGGCTGTGACTCCATGTACGACTATTGTAGTACTTTGGGAGTTCACATTTGTTACTACATTGGTGAAATCTAATTATAGAACATAGCACCAGTTTGCGATGTCTGCCCTAAGGTAGGCATTCACGGTCATGAGCCACTCCAGACAGCGTGACAGCCACCACAAAAGGAGGACAACTAGCTGCACAGCGTTGATTAACAAAGATTTACTTTTGATGTCCTATCTAGCGAGATGTCATTAAGCTACTCCATGCTAGCAGAATCCTGACACAATCTTGAGCTACTCAGTGCTGACTAGCAGAAACTCAAACTTTACTGAAGGAGAGAGGCTGTTGAATTGCAATATGGAAGGAAGAAACTGATAATAAAAATGATAATTTGCTGAATACACTGAAAATACTAAAATATGACACTGAATACACTAATGTATAAGAATAACTTTATATATAACATGAAGAGACAAGTCTCTTGCCCCTTCATATAGCATGTGCTACCACCACCCACTTTCATAAACTAATTTGATGAAACTCCATTTTCAATGGAGTCTTATTGTCTGAAATAAAAAATAAATTGAAAAAAAAAAGGAAAGGAAACCTATTACCTGGTAAATAAGCCATCAATGAGGTTATCAATTTTGCTAATTCTGGTGATTTTATTGAGAGTCTTTACTGAAAGACCGAGCTCCTGGAGTCATGTCACTAACCTCCTGGTTGCAAAGAAAAGGTGGGAAACATGAACACTGAAATTTCAAACACCAGAGACGACATAAAGGTGTTACTTTAAAAAAAATCTCATGATTCTTTTGGGCCTGACTCGTGATTTTTGACTGCTAGGAGCTGGCAGCACGGGTTTAAGATTAGACCAAACCACAGTAGGAAAAGTGATCTTAACTCATTAAGAATTTCATATGATACACAAAGTACCTGGCTTTAACCCAAAGTCACATTAATATCAAGAACTTGGATTCAACCCAAGTATTAGGCCAGATGGCCCCATTCTACTCTCCTGTTGCTTGACATCTACAAGAAGACATCCAGAGAAAAGAAAGATATTTAACTTCAAGTGGAATTTTCTACAGGTTAAGTATCTGCTAATTCATGTTCTTGGGGGAGGGTTGGAGGCTCACTAGTGAGTTTTATTTTCTCAGACAAAAGGTCATTGTCAATCATACTGTTTACAGTATAATTGGCTGTCATACAGTCAATCCAAGCTGACCTAATATTCTAAGGCTGTAGGTCCCAAACCTTTTACTAAGGTGACCCAGGCTAGCAGAATCCTGACACAATCTTGAGCAAGCTTAACAACAGGCAGCACTACCAGCCCCACCTATAATAAAATCTACCTGATCTCCTAGGTCTCAGTCCAGGACCACTGAAGTCAACAGGAGTTTTAACACTGACTTCAGTAGTAATAGGTTCAGGCCCCTAACTGCTCATAATATTTTGCTGTTTGGAAACTATGCAAGGGTTTTAAAGACCTAACATTCACCCAGATGCAAAGTTCAAAATACGATTCCTAACGTTGCTTAAAGTCACACTTAAAAATGAAAGGAAACACATGATTGCAAACCAAACAATTAAGACTTCACTTCTCCTATTTTATACTTGGTAATTAGCTGAAAATGTAATTAATAAAATAGTTTTGACACAGCCTAGCGAGAAGGCAGAAAGCAGTGGTGAAGACTGAAGTTTTTAAAGAAATTCAACAGCAGAAGAGGAATTAATAAGGTGACTGAGCTTAAAGCACCTGCAAAAAATGTAAGTTTTCCATTTAAAAAGGATGGGGGAGATGATCTACTTGGCTGTCTATTTTGTGACAATGCACTTTCTCTGTATGGATTGATACAACAAAATATCAGATTCACACATGATTCAAAACGTATATCCAAAAACAAGCCTTTCCAGTGCAGCCTTTTTAAAAAACACAAATCTCCTGGCTCATAAGTCAAGAAGTCACTGTGGAGAACATACAGAGATCAGCAAAGCAAGAGTGCTCTAGAGAAATTCTTGAAGAAAATTCCATCACAACTTCAAATAACACACTAACAGACATATGGCTGCCTTCAATAAACAATAAGGATGAGAAATGAGACAAAGCAGGAGCGATATCATGACTTCAATGTCAGCGACAAACAAGCATCAAAGCACTGAAGCACAGAACAGTCATGTCTGAACTTTTAAACTGTCTGATCAGAGGTACCTAAAAAATTATTAGTTGATCAGATTCACAAAATCCTATTCTAAAGTAATACTGATTTTTTTCCCCCTGGATGTAAGCAATTTAACTTAGACTAAAATCTTGGACATTAATATTTAGGTTCAAAACTACTTCTCAGGCTTTTCTTTTCACAAAACCATACAAGAGAAAGGTTTGAAATTGCCTTCAAATCACTTTCTTTGTTCTTGGATCTTCCTAGGGAGGTGATTAATCCTTCACAGAAACAGCAGAACAGAGCCTTAAATCAGAACCCTATCATCCTCATTTTAAGTTAACCTCATGTTGTCATGGGAAAGAAGGGAAAAGCAGAAATATGTTTTATCTAGTTTTAAAAGTTAATATTGATAAAGATATTAAGTCACTGTGTAAGGCATAAATGTTTGTGAGTGTATGTGCTACCTGTCATGTGAATACAACAGCATTCTGAATTATTGCTCATCTTCAAACAACCAAGATCTTTTCACTATATTAAACAGTTTCTTTATGTGTTACTGTATCTTTTCCATTACTTTAGTATATTCATAATTGGTCTTCTATCATATACCTCTGACTGGCCTCGCAGTTACCTGATGAAGTCAATTTAAAAGACATTTGTGTATGAGGATGACTAGTTAATGTTTGCCAATTAAGTACTTTGGCTTGACAAGAGTTTTCTTCTCTTAAACTTTTAAGTATGAACTACATCTTTCATGTTTATTTGTTGTTACTTACTAAGTACCATGTTTAGCAAATGGAAAAGAAAGCAGCTGCCTGTTTTTAGATTGCTGCCTGAAAGTCAGAAATTAAGGACAACTGTCAGTTGCAATAGTAAGCAAACACCACCTCTACACTAAGCTCAAAAGGGAATTCTATAACCTAAAATACAAAAATTGCTCAATTTTTGCATATTTTGCCAGTTTTTCATAACTTGCTGGCACATTAATCAATGGAATCATCATCCAAAATAATTTCAGCCAATCTTGCTTACATCAGTTTGCCTTATCATCAATGAGAGCACATTGTTAGCAGCATCCATGGTTGTCTAAGTAGGGATAATTGTTAAAAAAAAACAAAAAAAAAAAAAAAAAAAACTTGCAGCAGGAGTCTATGCATTACATAAAGCTTTGCAACACTTCCAGTTAAGTAACAAGAAAGTACACCAACAAGAAGGAGAGAAAGAAAAATTCCCCCCTCCCACAACCTCCCAACTCACTCTTGTAGTGTTTCCACTCCTTTTTCTTTATACTGCAGTTCTTCCTTCATATGTGCCAACTCTCGTTTTAGTCTAGAAAGCTTAAAACAAAATATTTTTAAAGCAAAAATATGTTACGGCAGCAAATCACTGAGTAACTATTATTCTTTCAAATCATTCTTAAAATAATTGTTCTTTCAAGATTTTAAAATTACTGTGCATTGTTCAAAGACTAGTATTTTCAAAGTGAAAAGTGATAATCTGTTTGGTTTTTAATCTACAGAAAAACAAAATCAACAAATGCTTTAGAGAAATATTAATAAAAACCTACCCAACAATGGTCACAAAGTAACAACATTGCCAAATATACAAGGTAGCTGTTTCTTTGTATAATCTTCTACTATGCTATCTGCTATCACTTGTTCTAATAGCCAACAAGTCTCTGTCCGCATGTGATTTCCCATTTCCCGTCTCCCCCGGAACAGTGATTTCCCATGTAACTGTAGTAGACAGCCACCCAAAGACCTGCTCAACTATATTTAACTATATTGCAAACAGCCAGCTCAGACAGCCAGAAAGAAAAAGAGGTTCAGTACTATGGCTTTTTCAATGGGAAGAATGTTCGTTTAAAGACACTAGAGATTGTGATGATTCATCTGCCCATTTTTATTTCTGTATTATAAAATACAAGTACAAAGTGACCCTTCAGCAGCAGTAAATAGTGAAAGTTGCCTGGCGCATCATTTATTTAATGTAATAATAAGCAGCTGTTCATTATAATCTCCCCAAAATTTGGTGTGTGTCTGCAGTGACGTTTACTACCAGGTTTCACTATTTTAATAAAGTTGTTCCTTAATTGATGCTTATTGTAACAGATACACAGAATTATGTCTGGTTCCGTATGGATGTTTTATATTTTTGGTTAAAATGTCACATATATGTTTTGGGACAGGCACTTCTTTGTTTGTATATGCATTTCAATAAATGATGCCGTCAACTTCCTGCCACAGAAAAAAATAAAAATGTGAGCTTCATACACAGAAAACAAACTGAGTCTCCCAGAGATTTAGTAGATTTTCTACAATGTATCTGAAACACTGATAAGACGTATGTAAATCAGTAAGTAACAAAATGATTAACACAATGTCTCCTTCATGCCCCGCAAAAACAGAAATCACTACATCATAACAAAACAGGCAGTATATAGTGACTTCTTGGATTATCTAGTCCAACCCTTATAAAATAAACTCCGCTAAAATAAGAAAATATATCACTAATATCTTCCATGTTTATATATTCAATGGTGTATAGTATATTGCACTCTTTATATTAATTCAATATACATGAGCGTGCATAACACAGAGGTTCACCCTATGTACAGAAGTAAAAAGGTGTATTTCATGGTCACTTTATTATTGGACTATGGTCGGGGGGGTGGGGGGAGAGATAGACAGGTAATCCATATGCAAATAGAAAAGTCACTTATTTTCTTTAAACCTTGTTTAGAGAAATTGAGTGAAATTTTAACTTGCTATATTTTCTTGTTTGGTTTGCTGCATTTTCTAAACATTAGCTCTACCATATACAGTATGTTGTAAATGCATGCTAACAGAATACATGGCCTTTGATGGGTAGCGAACATAATTTATTTTCCAGAGCCACTCCTGTGAAAAGTGGTCACTAAATCATGACGTCATAAACAGGAACACCACCCTTCAAAGATATGTATTTTATTTATTTCACGAATTGAGCATCTGGCATGCTAAGTCCCATTTTATCCATTAATAAAAGGAATATGCAGTTTAGATATATGGTGGGCCTTAAGTTATAAAGCTGCTTTATTAGTTGTGGGCATCTAACTAGCTTCCATTAAATATGTAGAATTTTACTGTTCATTAGGAACACTGAAAAGCAGATTTGGAAAGATAAGTATAACTTTCCCCTCTACCACTGTAACTACTTCAGACAAGACAATATTCAAAGTATGGTTCTAACTTAAAAATGGTTAAGTAAAAATGGTACTTTCTTATACAACAGATGTGGCCCATATGTGTTCAGAGTTATATATGCTTACCATAGTATATGGGGATGTGTTGGGGGGGGGGGGGGGGGGGGGGGGGGGGGGGGGGGGGGGGGGGGGGGGTCATTTGTCACTTTTTATTCTTTTATAAATGCAGCCCCGGGCAAACGATCTATTCTGGTTTGTGCATCAACTGAACTTATCACTGAGTTCTCAACACAGAGCCACATCCTGACCTCAGTTACATCTATAGAACCCTATGGAAGCCAAGAGCAAAATCTAATGACAACTGGTTTGGACAGGTGTTGCTGGGGACAGAATATTTGCTACTAGTGGTGATGCTCGAGATATAAAGGAAATGATTTTTAAAATACAAGTTGAGTTGGTGTGTCAGTCATTCAGAAAAAAAATTCTTTACACTTATAAACAGAAAAAAAATAATCTTTGGAATCATTGAGACATAGTAAAGATGGAACCACACTGCTATTTTTATTGAATAATTGTTCAAGAGTAGAAGGGCACTTTAAACATGTGCAGTTTTAGAAAGCATGCATACACAACTTCTAAGCCTAATGGTGGGTGGGTGTGTACGGCACTGTTTTAATCACATATCAAAAAAAGATTACTCACTCTGTCACGACGGCTTGCTATTTCTGCTTTAATCTGATATGGGTCATACTTGGTATTAGTTGAAAATCCAGAGAATGCTAAACAGATGGAAAACAATGGTATTTTATAATACATTTTTCACGTTTTCAATGTGTTAAATGATAGTGTGTGCAGGTTGTATGCCATGTAAATTGTAAATAGGTTAGCCTGTCCAAACATGTTTCTAAAACTTCAAAGCCACAACTCAGCAAATCACTTAAGCATGTGCTTAACTGTTTTGCGGGATTGTGGCCAAAAAGAGTACATAATTGTCAAAGTGTGGCTACACGTCATTCTGGGTTCCCAAAGTTGAGTCATTCTATTTCAAAGATGGAACAAGCTTATTTGTCTACAACTTCCAGACCTGTCTTTGTAGGATATGATAATCTTGTGTGACAAGACTTACTCAGTGTAATTATTTTTAAGTACAACACAGGAATGTTTGTAGCCAAAATTATTTCTTCTAAACAGTAGGGTCTAAAAATTGACAGTACATTTAATGGATGTTTCCATTTATTTTTCTTGCAGTTTAGGAACTTTCATAGGAATGTAACAAATTTAATGTCCCTATGGTAACACAGATTTTATTTACAACCTCCTCAACATGATTACAGATATAAGTCATTTTTGGCTGTTAGTTAAGTGTATGGTATTTATATGCAATAAAGAGAAGAATTTATTTAGCTGGACAAAATTTGGACTGAATAGAATGTGAATCAATCTGCTACCAAATACATATAAAGGAAGTAAAATCACATCATCACAAATTTCAATTTAATAAAGCCCTTCTAAGAACAGAAAACAAGGAAAAATTGTTCCACATCAATATCAGTTTCCAGCTCAATCACTGATGAAATTAGGTCTGCTTGCAACTCAGTGCATGCAGTAACCACATGCAAGTTTACAGTTCAGAAATGTCCTCACTCTCAGAGTTACAGCCCCTCAATAGTGAGTGTTTTAATAATCTCATCACAGCTTCTCTTAAAACAGAGTTTCAATTTAAAGACACCTTTGTGTTTTCTCTTTTGGTAAACCGAGGTTTTCCAAGATGCAACATAATTTTGCACACCAACATATTCTTTCTTTTATAAGGTACAAGATTTCAAAAGTCAATCTGGGCTCAATTCCAACTGGGAAGTTATTTCGTGTGTACCTAAAGTTATTCACTATCTATCCTGAATTGCTATATAGCAGCACTGTCTGTTGATTAAAAGCTGCTACCTTCCATTCCAGTGTAACTGTCAGGATCATCTCCGGAGCCTTTTTTAAAAATCATCACTACATTAACTCCCTTCCAGTTATTTAGCACGCGGGCTTGTTTAAATTGTTTATTATTGTTTAATTTACCAATTTATTCCAAAACCTCCCTTTATTGACGCCTCAATCTGGGACAGTTCCTCAGATTTGTTACCCACATCAGAGCAATCCTTTTTGGACATCTCCCCCAAATCCTCTGCAGTGAAGACGGATGCAAAGAATTCATTTAGTTTCTTTGCAATAGCCTTGTCTTTCTTGACTACTCTTAATACCTTGGTCGACTATTGGCCTGCCTCCCTTTTTGGCGGGATTCTGATGTACTTAAATTCTTACTGTTAGTTTTTGCATCTTTAGCAATTTGCTTCCCAAATTCTTTCATGGCCTGCCTTATTATACTTTCACACACAACCTTCCAGAGATCATGCGCCTTCTTATTAGGATTTGACTTCCAAATTTTAAAGATGCCTTTTTGCCTGTTACAGCCTCCATTACTCTGCTGTATAGCCACAGTGGCATTCTTTTGGTCTTCTTCTTGTCTTTTCTGATTTGGGGCACGCATTTAATCTGAACCTCTATTATGCTGCTTGCAGGCATTTAATCCTTGTGACAGCTCCTTTTAATTTCCATCTAGCAAGCGTCCTCATTCTTGTGTAGCTCCCCTTTTCAAAGTTAAATGTTACTGCAGTGGGATTTTTTGGTATTAACCCCCCACAAGGATGTGACACACAATGTCTCTTCATACTGTAGGAAAAAGAGAACTTAATGTGTGCAGTTTAATGCAATGCTGAAGGGGAACATAATGTTCTATATAGCAAGTAATTGGGTTTTTTTTTAAATGGAGAGTTGTGATAATATTTTCCATCACCATCCAAGGAAAAAAATGAGTAATAATGTCCTTAAATGATAACAAGAAATGTTTAATTTTAATGCCCCCTCATCCATTCCCTGATGTAGATCTGACCAGAATGCCTGTTTTGGGATTAGAAAGGATTTTTTTCCTTTTGCGCCAAATTAGCAAGGTCTCCAGGGAGGGAGGTCTGGGTTTTGCCATGGAAGTCCTGCTGGTTTAAAGGAAAAAGGAAAGGAATAGTTAATGTTAAGCAGTAATACAGGAATACCTAATTTGTAGCAATTAGCAGCCAGTGTCTAATGTGGATAAAAAGGCTAAAAGGGCCAGCTCCCAGAAGTAAATATGCTTAAAGTCCCAGAAAATGGCTGGTGGGCCTGTTACAGTGTAGAGAAAAGAGGAGACTTGAAGCCCTTGCAGACTGGGGTAATAAAAGGATTCTGAAGTGGGCTAAATCCAAGAGGTTAGGTTGGAGACTGCTAACTCTAATTTGCTGGGTTTATTGTGTGAAGCCATTTAGCTCAGCACTAGGCCCAATAAAATGCCTGGTATTTCAGGGGAGTAGGATGAGGGGAGAGTCCTCTCTACCCATTGTTAATAAAGTTGTGGTCTGACACTTTATAAGCCAGCTCAGCATTTCATTCTGCTGTGTCTCTTGATCAATTGTGGAAAGAACTTTATAACACTGAATAAACCATGCAGTAACTTGCCAAAAGAGGTTGCGCAATTGCTATCAATACATGGACTGAAATTCTCTAATCAATTATTTCATAAACTTTTTCATGGTATTGATCACAACTTAGTAGTGAAAGAGTTTCATGGACACCTCTGCTTCCACCTGCAAACATTCAGATCTCACCTTGCCCTGCTCATGAACACATAGCCTTGATGAACTTACAGCAAATGCATACATAGAAAAGTCTATGTATTTTTAACTGTCTTTTAATCTGATTTGACAGATGGAAACAAGAAGATTGTTCGACAAACCAGCTCTCCACAGATCCAGAACTGCTCTAACTGGTCAGAGACCAATATTTAGAAATGTTTACGAATACTGAAAACAATTTTACTGGTCTAAAATGTTTCTAGATCTTAAAGCACAAGTGAAACAGTTTATTACAAATATTTTTCTAGTATTTTGTTAGGCTTCTGATTCTGGGGAATGCCAGCAACACATCTCAATAGTTCCAGAAACTTCAAAATTAGTTAGTGTTTGTACCTTTCCTATAGATACTCTCCCAGCAAAGTCCGAGTAATTGTTTGTGTCAAATTCTGCTGCTGTCATATGCAGTTTACCTTTTCTGGGTAGAAAAAGAACTACAACAGCCCAATCAAATAAAGCAGTTTAAAAAAAAAATCAGACCTTATTTCCCCAATATTTTTTCCACTTATATAAAAATTGCACTGTGCAAGATGATAGGCAATCGGTTATCAAAATTAGTGGAACTAAAGTCTTGTGGAACTACTGAAAGTCTTGAAAAATAAATAAAAATATTTTTATAAATTGGATGACTTTCCTATTTTAAAATGACATCAAATTATATTAACTTGCTTCCCACCCCCCATTTCAATTGTGACAGGATTTTAGCAGCCAACCTTGCACGCCACAAGAGCTGGGATTTAAATGTGTCATAAAGCATCAGTTTCAGCCTCTTAGAGTGTTTGCAATAGCAGCAACTAAAACCATGTTATAAGTGGGAAGAAAGCAAGAGGTATGACTTTGGCATCCAGTACCTCAGAAACCAGAAGGGCCAAAAACAAAAGCTATTTCTCAGCTTTCCAACAGTACATACCACTAGCGGTTTGATAGATATTGGACTATGCCACTGATCCCTTGGACCAACAAAGTTTTTTTGGCCATTGTTACAGGAGTACATATATTAGATCAAGGTAATTTTCAGAGAGTCGGATTCACACCAAGAATAGATAAGAAATTAACAAGGGTTTTATAGAAATCTATTCATATTATTCTGGGACAATAGGGAAGGAAGGACAAAGACTCAAGAAGTTCCTTACAACTCTGATATATAAAGGAACTTAGTTTTATTTGTCAGCTCATTGATTATTTCAACAACAAATTCTCAAGTAGTCGTTGCAGAAAACAGCAGAGAAAAACGTAAGATGCTTTTTGCACAGCTCTGAAAAAACATCTGATTTTTAAATAAATATTAGCAATACAGTGATAGATTTTTTTAAAATATTCTGAAACCAGAGGGCATACAGTGTAAAAATTATTCACAAATTATAGGTGTTAGGAGGGAACTAAAATAGTGAACCTGGAAATAAGGACAGCCAAATATAGCTTTTACTTTAAAGGAAAAGAGACGTATGCACTTGAGAAAACAGTCAAACATGAATTCATTTATTTTTCATTTGTCATAAATGCTACTGCCATGATTGCTAATTATTAATGATAAATACTTTTAAACAGGGTCTTTTCTTTCCAGTCTATTTTCACTACTTGATCCTGCACTTAAATGTATAATGCTGCTATTGTTAACATGTTTATTACCATGTTAACATGTGACTATGATATCACAAAATGTTACAATTAAAATTTAAGAAAGAGAAGATGGAAATGTGTAGGAGAAATCTGTCTTAAATAATTGCTATTTAAATAAATCACTTGCCACATACATATAGGTGAAAGAAAGCAAGTTTAACAGAAGAACAACTACACCTCTACCCCGATATAACGCGACTCGATAGNTAACACGGTAAGATTTTTTTGGCTCCCGAGGACAGCGTTATATCGGGGTAGAGGTGTATTTACCTTACAGTAACTACAATTCTTCAAGATGCTGTAGTCACTGTGGACTCTTGTGTGTGCACATGCGACACTCACACACAAGATCAGTTTGTATGTTTTTAAACAGCAGCGTCCGTCAGGGCCACACACATGCTCTCTGCCTCCTCATGCTCCCATGTGAGGGCATAAAGGGAAGAGAGCCATGACTCTCCCTTAGTTCCCTCGTAATTGAAAGCTTGGGGTAGCTGAAAACCCAAAAAGCAGGGCTGGAGGTTGTGGGATCCACACTGACATCATCATCTCAAAAGAGTCACAATCATTTGTAGGGTAAGGAAGAAGGACCGGGGAGAGCATGTGTCAGTGTGGATCCCACTTTAGGTGACTGGCAACCAGTAACCTCTCAGGATGGTAGGAATGAGGAGTTCCAGTTGCATCAGTTGAATAGGGATTGTAGTATTGCTCTCACAAAGTTGGTATTTGGCCTAGCAGCTAAGTCCAAGGAATAGTGCCTGACAAATGTCAGAGGGTTATTCCAAGTCACTGCCTTATCAATCTCTGATATTGACAAAATCCTTTAGCAGGCAGAGGATATTGCTTGCACTCTGGCAGAGTTTGAGACTTGATGTTTGGTGGGAGAAGCTGACAGGCAAGTGAGGACTTTGTGTTATCCATTTTTATATTCTTTGAGAAGAAGTGGCTGGACCTTTCAAATGTCCAGCAAGTGCAATAAACAGATCAGGCTACAGTCTGAATAGTTTGGTCCTGTCAGTATGATAAAGCAAAGTCATGGAAATGTCAACTATATGTATTTTCTTTCCTCCTTGAGCAGAGTGTGATTTCAGGAAGAAGGCAAGTAGAATGATCAGCTGGTTTAGATGAAAATTAGAGACCACCTTCAGAATAAACTTTGGGTGTTGTCTCAGCACCATTTTGTCACTATGGAAGGTCATATAAGGGGACACAGCCACAAGTGCCTGAAGCCAGCTCACTCTCTTGGTTGAAATAGCCATGAGGGACACGGACACCATCTTCTGAGTGAGTTAGTCCAGGGAACATTCTGAGAGAGGTTCACACGGAGGTTTTGTAAGTTTCAGGAGGACCATACTAAGGTCTCAAGCAGGAGCAGGTTTTCTGACCAGTGTGTATGAGTCTCTTGAGAAACGTCGATACTATGGGATGATAAAAGATCAAGCACTGCAGTACAAGCAGGTGGTGACCTGAAATCACTATGAAGTGGACCTTTATAGTGCTAAATGGAAGCCTGATGCTTCAAAGGTAGTAGAAGGTCTTCAGTACTTAAGTCTGGGTCATGTCCAGACCATGTTGGGCTGCTTATATTGAGAAGCTCTACCATTTAGATGAGTAGGTCCATCTGATAGCTATTTTCCTACTTTGAACCAGAATTTCCTGGATCCTATGCATGGTACTTAACCAGACAACGGCCACACTGTTAGATGTGGCAACTCTGGGTCAGGATGAAGTATCTGACTATGGTGTTGTGAGATTAGGTCAGAATGGTCCAGAAGTTGGTTCAAAGACTGAATGGACATTGGTAAGAGACCTGTCAGCCAAAACCGCCTCACCCAATCCTGGGGCAATGAGAATGACCATGGCCTTGTCTCTCCCAGTCTTGGAGATTATCAGGGGAATCTGTGGGACAGCCTATTGGAGACCACTGTTCCACTGTAGGAAGAATGCATCCAGTAACGATCCTGGGCTCAGTCCTCTTCTGGAGCAAAAGCAGTAACATGTAGTGTTGTCCTTGGTGTCAGACAAGTCTACTGGGGACCTCCAAACATGGAACAGCTCTTCTGCAATGAATCTATGCAAGGACCATCCGTGGTTAGTCACAGATTGTCTGCTCAGGAAGTCTGCCAGGTTGTTGCTGACTAAGAAGTGAAGAGCCATCAGGATCTCCCCATTCTGACAGCATCAAGTCCAGAATCTGATGGTTTCCAGGAAGAGGGACAAGGAGCAAGTGTCCACTTGTCTGATTATGGAGTACATCACTGTCTTGTCCATGAAGATTTGCACTACCAAATTCCGGAGGATCTGTAGGAACACCACACAGACCAGTCTAACGGCTCTCAGCTTCAGGACGTTCATATATAACTCCATATCATCTGAGGACCAGGTCCCTTGAGTCTGCAGTGGCCAAAATGAGTTCCCCTGCTTGCCCCTGACACATCCATGATCAGCGTATCTTCATGAGGAACTGAAAGGGGCACCCCTCTTAGTGCATTTGTGGGATCCAACCACTAAGCCAGCTCAGCAGTGACTGATATGTGGGGCACATAGATTTTCCTGTCTAGTCAATGTTGCAGAGAATAGCCTGACCTGAGCTAGAGCTGGAGAAGTGTGAATGCCTTGCCTTCCCCAGGTGGGCAGCCACCACTGCTAGAGTATTCACAAAAAGCCTAGGTGCCATGGAGAGTCCAAATGGAGTACCGTGTATTGGTAGTGATTAATTTCCACTGTGAAACTCAAGTACTTCCTGAGGGCTGAGTGAATATCTATATGAAAGTACACATTTCCCAAGTCGAGAGCCACAAACTAGTCTTGAGTCTGAAGAGATGGAATGATGGATGCACATATTACCATCCTGAATCTGGGGCAGTGTATGTTCAGTCTCCAGTCAATTCTGCTAGCTGGATGACAGGGTGGGATAAATGCCAGAGGAGCCATATGAGGGGCATTTTTGAGTATCATGATCATTTTCAGAATGGTACTCCTGCTGTCTGCCCTGGGAGTATGGATGAGCCCACAGTTTTCATTGGGGCTGGTACTTATAGAGCTTCCAGTAGGGGTCGGTGTGTGGGTCCCCAGTAGGGTTACAAGGGACATCCCCAATTTAAACACAAAATTGCCTGTCCCGTACTAAGTCAGTAAGGGATGCACTTTATCTCATATTTCAACTTGGCACATGGGGTCTCAATGCCACTCAGTCATGCCAGAGGCTCCGACTGTTCCCAGCACCTGCACGGAACCTTAACAGGTGCCACAGTGGCAGCACCCAGAGCTAGAGAAAGAACCCCTGGGAAGAATGAGAGACAAGAAGGGACTTTCCCCAGAGGTGCAAGTGAAGACTAGGCACATCTGAGGTTTGTCCCACATTTTTGAAATTTAAAGTTGGCAAGCCTAGTCCCCAGTGATTTCAGGGTGGCCCCAGTGTCCTTTAAGGAATGATTTTGCCAGTTCTCTTCTTGAAGAGCTCCATGCTGCACACAGGAGATCTTGTTTGGTATCCTGGACTTCTCTAGGTATTTCTGATGCCAGAGCCAAGAGGCCAGTCTCATGGTCATGGTCATCTACCTTCTGGCTGTGCCAGAGGCACCCATGTCAGCTTGTGAGGCTGTCCTGGACACTGTCTGGTCTTCTCTGATGATCTCCTTTAATTCCTCCCTAACATCCTGTAGCACATTTGTCAGAAAGAGTCACTCTTTCCCATATCAGGACATTATATTTGGCTAACAGTGTTTCATGGTGTGCCACATGGAGTTGCAGTGAGGCAAATGAGTAGGCTTTGCACCCAAACAGGTACACACAGGCACCCAAAAAGCTTTTCAGGGTCTTTTTCCTTGGATGTGCCTTTTGTCAATTTTAATTTTTCCTGCACCGCTGCAACTACCAATTGATCCTGAATTGGAGAAGTGGAGGGGAGTGAAGTGCTCAAAGGTTTTTGGAGGCACCTGATAATGCTTCTCCACCAGTCTGCATGTGGGCTGGATGGTTGCTGAGGTATGCCAGAGCCCCCTACCTGGTTCCAGTATGCCTTCATTTACAGGAAACAATTCTGGATGGAGCCAGTGTGATCAAGAAATTAAAAGTGTGTGAGATTTATCTTGGATTACCATCATTTCACTGTCCAGGGACTTCACTATGTGAGCTGAAAGATCCTGGAGTACTTTAAAGTCCTGGGTCACCAGGGCTAGAGATGGTATGACCAGCTAGTCAGGAAACAATGAAGATGCTTTGGATGGAGGCCAAGGTGCCATTGTTTCTCCAGTGTCCCTACTTCTTGGACATCAACTTATGGCTCTGGTGTCAGTAGTCCAGGTCACAATGCCACTGGGGAGCCTGATCTCTTCATCTTCCTGTACCTACAGGAGGAGGATCTGCTGTGGGATACCAGAGATGACTGGTCCCCAGTATGACCAGAGTAGCTTGGTATATGGATACTAGCCCAGGAGCGACTGGTTGACTCAGTGTCACTCCTTTTGTCTTTGTGGCGACATTGCAACAGGAACCCCGGGCCATCTTCAGGGCCACTCCCAGATGGTAACAGGGAGGCATCCCTGCTTAACCCTGCGGAGAAGGCATAGCTCAACAATGATGATGAGAAAAGTAGTCCTGGAGGGAATCCTGGCAGTTCCACAAGGGTCTACCTCAGTCCTGTGGTATGGTTGATGCCTTCACTGGTGTCAGCTTAGTCAATGCCAATCTCCATGGTAGAAGATTTAGGCTCTTTATCCTTTGAGGAGTGAGGCCTCTTCTCCTTTCTATAGGGTGATGCCTCCCTACACTCGGGGCCATGTTTGGTCTCAGTTTGGCCCTTCCAATCTTTATATTGGGTGCTGGCTCCAAAGATGATGTTGTGTATGCCAAAAGAGCTGGTCCAGAAGTCAGTTGGTATTCATGCTGATTTTGTACCCGATATCAGTCCTGAGGTAGCTATGATTGGTGTAGATGATCCCAGTACCAGGGTACTCCATGTGTATTCAATGGTGGAGTTTTCTTCACTTCCTTCCTTTCATTACCAAATCCTGGGTTGTGGTGCTTGCTGGTAGTGTGTGTCGGGGGTGGGGAGGGAAGGAAACGGGGAGGCAGCACTTAAGTGCAGTTTCAGCCATGCATCCCTTGACTTGCTCATCCTCATTGAGAAGGATGTATACACCGAGCAGTTATCGGGCAAGTGGCTGCCCCCCTGACAGAAAAGCCATCAGCTCAACCTCTCAAATTGGGGAATGAGTCCATTACAGATCAGGGAGGGCTGAAACCCTAGGGCTCAAAAGAAGAGCTCTCAACTTCTGATATGTAGATTTCATCAAAAATTGAAAGGATGGAAATATAATCTAATCTAATATGGAAAGCCTTTGAATGAAAGTACCGCAGATTTTTGTAGCATCCTATTTTATTAATACTTTGATGCAACAGACCAAATATATAATGCATTGAATATTCGTTTAACATTTGCATTAGCAAATCTGTCACCTTATGTAAAATACTGTCCTATAATTGCAACTTAAAGTTATCAAAAGAAGTTCAGCCATGAAGAAAAACCACAGTGATTTGGACAGAAGATCTTTGCTTTTTCCTAACAGTGTGGTTCCATTCCAAAATAACTAAAGCATTTATGGCTAATACTCAACACCCTTCGCAATATTTTTTGCCCACCAAATGTGGGTGAGGTGGGGATGGAAACTCACTGAGAATGGGGGGCAGAAGAATCAGAGAGGGAGTGATTCTGACACTCAGGGGTGAGAGGGTGCAGCCAGCAACAGACTGAGAAGGAAAGTTCTTGGTGTTCCTACCTGATCCCATTGCTGTACTGCTAGGTCCTGCTCCCTGCTCAATCCCGAGCGCCACAGCAGCCACTCTCCCCCTCCTGCCCACCAGGCATGCACAAGTTCTCAAGGCAGCAGAGTTCCCCACTCCCAATACTTCCATTGCTGGGCTCTCACCACCTCTGCCACAATATCTTCAAAACATTTTTAAATTATCTGTTTTTTTGTTTTAATTTTGAAAACCATATAAAAAAGAATCAATGAGGATTATGAGGTGGAGGGATCTCCAAGGTAAAAAGACACTGAGTGTTATGATATTATGCATGAAACAAGAACATCTAAGAACTAGCTAAACAAAGTAGCCTTTTAGTAAAGGCACATACAATTATTAAAAGGATTTGCTTACATAAATTATCTAGTTGTGTACTACATAAATATATTAACTGTTTGGACACCCTGGCTCTGAGCCCTTCAAAATGCCAAAGTCATGCATCAAACATCGCTGTTCCTGGCTCTGAATATCAAAATGTAAGTAAATGTTACATTTAAAAGCAGGCACTACTAAAAGAGAATAAATTGTACTGGGACTGGACAGTAAGTTGGACTGTGAAGGCAGTCATCTGTAGAAACCTTTTATGTCTATTCCACCACAGTCACCAACCAGTGGTTGGCCAAATGAAAGGAAGCTTTCTGTGGTGCTCACATTATAAAGTCATCTCTCATAAAATGTCCAGCTTGGCTCCTAAAGCCACATCAAAACCTACTCTCAACTAGTGATGGATGAACCTCAATGGATTCACTTAATCATCCACTGTGATCCAAACTTTTTTGGACTTTCACTCATTTCATCCTTTCCTAATAGGCACCTCGCCCTTTCCCCTTTAGGTAGCCCCCATTCCTCCACAACCCACACTAAATACCATTTTTCCCCCTGCAACATGCTCCTGTTTCCATGTCTGACATACAATGAACCTCCACCTACTCCTCCATTTGTCCCTCACTCTCCTTTAGATATTTGTTGCGGGGATACAGTTGTCTCTGTGCTTGACCCCAGGAACTTGTACTTTTAACTATCACAAGGTCTGGCAAATCTTGGTGTGACTTAACCCAGACTGAACTATTCAAGACACAACGTAAGAGATTTTCAAGTTGAGGCAGCTAGGCCCTTCAACAGACCTTAAACAGTATTAGATAACAACATAGTGGAGAGATCTGACCGGGGGAAAAGTTTGAGTTTGTTCGAGACTTTAGAGTTAGGGAGGAAAAACAATTAGAGGCCTGTGGGACAGTGAAGGAGCCAGCAGAGGACGACTGAATTATAGTGTAGGGGAGAAGTGAGTGAACCAATTCTTCTTAGGTGATACTATTTTTTCAAGTAGCACCAAAGAAATCCTTAACTAAACCTTTGGTCAATCTTATAAAATAATATTTAAGCTAGGATCAGATCAAAGGTTGAAGTTCAAACTAGTTATCTTAGAAGACCTTGTTTGCTCATTCCTATCCTAAACACTGCCTGATGAGGTAATACATTTGATGAGGTAATACATTTATTAAGAACTGTGTATGGAGTTAAGGAAACTTTTCAATTTTCTAAGAGTTAGCTCTAAGGCGAGTAAATTTGTCACCTGCTGGTACACAGTGTTGCAAATTAACACAATGGATTGCCAGTGCAGAAGGCACTGTCTTCTCTAGAGCAAACAGTAACTTTAGAAACTGGAGTGCATACATGTAACCAGAATCCAAACATACTTTAAAATATTCCAGTGAAGGAGATGTTTTTCATTAATTTAACACATAACTTTCACATTCATAGAGCCTGAGTAGCAGAAACTAGTGTGGGCCTATTTCTACTCTCATTGCTACATTAATGCTTTCAATATTCTGCAGATGGATAAAAAGATTAGCCTTCTGTTCTAAGTAAAGATAGAACTTACTTAGTGCAAGTTCATTAAAATGAAACTCCTAGTTAGATTGGAGGAAACTGTCTTTGGAGAGGGTTATTTTCTTTTAAGATGCAATTTCTTCCAAGAATCACAGCAACTTCATGAGTAGTTTAAACTTTTACATCACTAAAAATAGAGTGACGGGAGCAAGCTCCCAGATTGTGTGTAAAAACTGAATAGTGGAAAAATATGTATTTGCAAGAGAATGAAAGTAAACTCACCACTAGCATAGGAGCGGCTGTCATCCTCACACAATTTGTGCAGCTGCTGGTATTCTTCTTGGGCTAGCTCAAAACGCTGCTGTTTAATTTGGTAAATCTCTTTCTTGGCATTAAGTGCCTCCTGGGCAACAATTAAATATTCCTTTAGCATGCGTTCCTGCTCTCTTCGCCACTGCTCTCTTGGGTCCTCAATTTGTGTGAGCTCTGAGGAGAAAAACGGAAGTCCTGTTACTCCACTAATTACAAGTACCTTCTCAATGTCAATTCTCAATACCTACACTAATAGTTCATGACCACAGGAAATGTGCTCAAAGAATCCAGGTGAAGTCTGTCTCTAAACCATCTAGTATACTCAATTCAACACAAAGTTCAATATCACTCCAGCAAAGAGAGGAAAAAAGTGACTGCACTGTCACTTATATTTGAGTCTTTTATTCTTAGAGATGAGGTTAAAAAGAAAACTAATTTTTCAGCCGTAAATGACCTTACTCAGTCAACTTGTTTTAAGATGACAAATTAGATCATTCTGATGGCATAACCGTAATACAACCCACAGCCAAGTAAGAGAGCCAAATCAATATTCCAATACTTGACTCAGTGGGTGGTAGGAACAGTTCAGAGATTTCACATTCAGCCTCCAGAAAGGTGAAAGAGAACACAACATCCTGAAAGGCTATTTATGTTATCTTTATGCCTGCACGGTCAAATAGTGATCAATGAAGTTAGCTACCAAAAGGATTAGTGTTTTGGGCCCAGATTCAGGAAATCACTAACACATGCTTAATTTTAATTTTCTTCTATCCTAACAGTCATAACAAGATGCTTGATGTTCTCATCACTACCCTTTTAACCAGGGCTTTGGAGCAGAGCCCGGAGCTGGAGCACGGAGCAGCTCCAGAGCAGTGGAGCTGCAGGTATTTGCCTGGAGCTGGAGCGGAGCTGGAGCACTGCTCCAAAGCCCTGCTTTTAACATTTGAGAACAGCTAATGTTTACAGTCAGACTGAAAGTAAAGCTTGTTTCTAGTATCAAGAAACTTTCAAATATATGCTTATAGTATAAAAAAGTTTTCAATATGTTATGTTCCTGCAAACACTTCAGTGGCCCACAAATTCAAGAAATAGAACAAAAAAACCTGAAAAACCAGGTTTTTCTGGGGTGTCGGGGGGGGGGGGGGGGGCGGCAGGAAGAAAAGTAGTTTTACATCATCCTGCCTGTGCAGAGTCTGCTGTGTATGCGAATGCCAGCCTCCTATGGTTGTGTTTACAAAAATCAGATGCGTAAATCACCATTACTGCAGCTCCACTGTTGGTAGTAACTGTGCAACCTGTAATACAGCCAGGGGGCAGGCATCTTACCACCATACTTCAGAACAAGGTTAGTCAATATGGTGGTAAAAATACTTATACCTTATCTGCATTGCTGTTCCATAGCCACCATATAAATCAATCTTTATGGTTCAAGTTATATCATTACCTTAATGTGCACAAGTGCAATAAATAGTTGCCAAAATCATTTAGTCCTTTTTTTAAAACTTTAGCCACAGTAAACCCTGCAGTAGGGCATTCCACAGGTTAACTATAGGAAGTATTTATGTTATGGGTTCCAAAAGTATTAATAAAGTGATTTTTGAAACATCATACCACAGGCGATCTTGAGGAATGTAGAATAAGCCATAAGACAGATACTCAATACAAGCAAAGAAGATATTTTCAGTTAATTTCCCCCCCTAAAAACTCTGATTTTGTTGTTACTATGATAGGAAAGGGGAAAGCCAACTCTTTTGTTGGTACTAATAATAGGACTTAAAGCTATTTAAATATTTCTGTTTGCGCTGTGAAATCAGAGATTGTAGTGATTGAGCCCCCAAAAATAAAAACTGTAGTTCTCCCTTCAAACTAATAATAAAAATCACCGAAGGCATACAAACAGCTCTGTTGTTTGAGAACCATTTGAAAAGTAATTGCCTAAACAAATGAAATTTTCAGGAATTAAAAAAGTGAATATATTTAAAGTGGTTTAGAACTATGATACCCCAATAAATGGCTCTTCACAATGTTCCAATTCTAATCCCAGGTAACAGCAAAGGTTAAAATGTATCAATCATAGCCTTTGAGAAGAGGAGTCTGTACATTTTGAGGCACTGCATAACCTGCCAAGTGACCAAAAATCTTCATCATCATCTTGTATCCCACTAAGAAAGAGTCTCACTTCCTGTTAAGTACAACACTGACATTCTTCTGTGGAAGACTGCACTGTACTCTGGCCTGGAATAAGTGTATGGAGCACAGACTGCACCAGTTACCATAGAGAAACTGAAACTGAAGGTGTTTTAGATTTGGATAGGCACTAATTTAGTTTCCGTAGAGCTGACTGAAATTCCTAGTCATCCGAGCACAGCCCTGGCTGGCCAAGAACATGGAATATGTTATTCCCAACTGGGAAATGTGCAACTGGTTAAAGGAGACTTCAAAGGCTCTCAAAACTCAGAGGAGGAGGGGAAAGGAATTCTGTGGTTGGCAGCCACTGAAGCTTCTTAAGAAATGGTTGGACAGGCTCCAACACCAGCTTAGCGAGGGTGTCAACGAAGTCCAGAATTAACAGGATGAGATAGAGATCGGGGTTGGCTCTGAAGGTAGCTCTGTGATTTACAGAGGATTCCTTTTAGTCTTGGGTTTCCTAATGTAAATGGAAAGTCATTGACCAGAATCCTTTTCATCACAGCCCAGACTGTGTTCCTCTTTCTTGAGTAAAGCTATCAAAACAGGAGGCCTAGAAGAGTGATATGAACTGTTGCTTTATTTTGTAGAGTAGAAGGAAAGAAAGGATTTGGGTGTACATAGTTTGGGAGGCTTCTTCAATGCATGGACTTTAAAAAGCACTGATTTGAAACCTCTCTTGCATTTTCTCCCAACATTTCTTGTAACTATTACATTCATTTCTGCCGCGGTGTCTACTGATACACTAAGCTGTAGCTGCTGGAGAGGACATATAACCAGGCCATCAGTAAAGAAGAATGGATAAAAGTCTAATCAAGGAGTGATCCTGTTCTCCTACTGGATACTGTCACCCGATAGCTACTGTGGCAAATATTTTAGGTAGATCTCAGAACCCCCAGAGTAAGATTCTTTCCACCAGAACCTCTCCTTGATTCTTATACCATCACTGCATTCACCTGTCATTGCATCTCCAATGGTTACTGAATAACACCCCATCAATTCTACCCCTGCACTAGGATCAAGCTTAAAAAATTGAAACAAAAAAGAACAGATCTTTGTTCCATAGCATGAAGAACCTAGTTCCTAACAAAGGAATCCTATTAATTGGATGCTTTATTAACCCTTTTAGCCACAGCATCCCAAAGGGATTGTGTGTTTAGTTCATTACACTGCTCTACAGCCAAAATGCTTCTGAAATAAATGTAGTCAAACTTTACTAATTCTGGGTCACTGAGAATGAAAATGATGCTTAAAATTGTTGATTGGCTCTAGTTTTCAAGATATGCTATTGGGTCAGTATATACGACCCTTGACTTGGGAATGGCAGAGGATACGTGAGTTATAAAGGGAAGGGATCTCAATTTAAACCAGAAATGACTAAAATACATCTTTGACTGGATCTATGAATAAATCTATGACTGGGTTTGGACAGTACTTGCTTTTTGGGCAAAACAATGAATGATGCAATCTGAAGCTGGTATTGCGTCATACAGGATATGAATTGCATCATGTTATTCCTAGAAGTCATGGATAATGCAATCATAACAAAGCTTACATCACTCTGCTGAACAAATTGCCCTATATCAGCTCTAGAAAACATACAGTGTCGTGCTCTCTTATTTGTCAGTGTTTGATTTTGCAAAGGGACACATTTCTGTTTAGCCAAAGTGAGCAGAGATGCCTCGTACTTGTGTGAACAGTGCAGATAACTTCTGCTATGTTTGTGGTGAAGTGACTTTTGCATCACAAAAGCGCAGTATAACCACTATGGTTAAGAAAGCCTATCACCTTTATTTTGGCTGCAAAATTGGAGATCAGGACAAGAGGTGGGCCCCACACATATGCTGCAACACTTGTGCAACAAATCTTCGCCAGTGGTTGAACAGGAAAAGGAAATCTATGCCTTTTGCAGTGCCAATGATTTGGAGAGAGCCAACAGATCATACCAGCAATTGTTACTTCTGCATGGTGCCTCCAGTTGGGAAAGGTGTGTCAAAGAAGAAAAAGTGGACTGTGCATTATCCAAACATTCCATCAGCTATACGCCCAGTACCCCACGGAGAAGGACTGCCGGTTCCTGATGCACCAGAATCATTCTCACTTGAGTCAGACGAGGAAGAGGAAGAGGATGAAACTTCTGGTCCTGAACCATCAATGTCACAGGACCCACATTTTCTCCCATCCTCCTCCTCTGAACCACACCTCATAACACAAGGTGAACTGAATGACCTTGTCAGGGATTTGGAACTACCCAAGAGTAAGGCAGAGCTGTTGGGCTCCAGACTACAGCAGTGGAATCTCCTGGCAGGTGATGTTAGGGTTTCCATGTTCCGTGACCGTCAAAAGGATCTTGTCCCATTCTTCTTCATGGAAGGTGATCTTGTAGCCTGCAACAACATCGATGGTGTGATGGCAGCCCTCAACATCGTTCACGATCCAGATGAGTGGAGACTGTTCATTGATTCATCGAAGACGAGTCTTAAAGCTGTTTTACTGCATAATGGCAATGTTTTGCCATCAATTCCAGTTGGTCATGCAGTCCATATGAAGGAAACCTATGACAACATGAAACAACTTTTGAGGTGCATAAACTATGACCAACATCAGTGGCAGCTTTGTGGCGATTTGAAGGTTGTTGCTCTCTTGCTTGGTCTGCAGGCTGGATACACAAAGTACTGCTGTTTTCTCTGCGAATGGGATAGTCGTGCAAGAGATTCCCACTACATCAAGAAAGATTGGCCACTCCGACAGTCATTGGAGCCTGGGAGGAAAAGTGTTCAGCATCCACCACTTGTTGAATCAAGGAAGATTTTGTTACCACCCTTACACATCAAGCTGGGTCTGATGAAGAACTTTGTCAAGGCCATTGACAAAACACAAGCAGCTTTCAAGTACCTCCGTGGAAAATTTCCAAGGTTAAGTGAAGCTAAGATAAAGGAAGGTGTCTTTGTTGGTCCTCAGATTCGTGAACTTCTTCGAGATGATGCATTTGACCATGCACTGCGTGGCAAGGAAAAGACGGCATGGAAAGCCTTCCAGTTAGTGGCAATAAATTTTCTCGGAAACAACAAGGCACACAACTACAGGTTGTTGGTGGAAAACCTCCTCAAGGCATACAAAAGCCTTGGTTGCAACATGTCACTAAAGATACATTTTTTGCACTCTCATCTAGATTTTTTTCCACCGAACTGCGGAGCAGTGAGCGACGAGCACGGCGAGCGATTTCACCAGGACATTGCAACAATGGAGAAACGCTATCAGGGCAAATGGAGCCCATCAATGCTTGCAGACTATTGCTGGACAGTGACAAGAGATGCTCCATTTAATGAATACAAGAGACAAGCCAAGAAGCGCCGAGTAGACACTGAATAGGACTAAACTATGTACATAATAGTTTTTTGCCTTTTGTTTCATAATAAATTTTATTTATATAACCCTTTTGCTGATTTTTAAAGTGTTACATAAACAGGACAGGTGAAATATTATCATGTAAAGCAACCATAAACACATGAAAAGACCTAGGTTTACAATTTATGATTAAAACTCTACTATCTACACAATATACATAGACATAAAATGTAAAAACTTAAATATCTTAGAAACAGTAGCCAATCAGTTGTTTTAATTGTCATATTTGAATTCAGCACATCAAAATACATAATAAATATCACATTTTATCTCTGAAGCAGACGACTTCTCAAAAATTGTAGACCAGTGTTATCTACCATACCGGTAAGTCCTTTACAAAGTAAAGAAACCTGTGACAATATTCAGAATTATTGACACTATGCTTATATGTACAATGTGTGTGTTTCTATGGTGTTTTATTACAGTCTGAGATAAAGCTCTATCTTCTATAAAAGTTGTCCTGACAGCTCAAATAAGAATATTGCTCATATAATTTTTAACAGTAAGTACTTTAAGAATTACACAAACACCTGCGCTATGATTTTTCAATGGATCTTGAAATACTCACTAGGTTATTTATCTTTCTAGTGACTGCATTAAAATCTCTTTAAAGGTTTTTGTTTTTAGAGGGAAGAAATGGCTGTGTATGTGTCTTTCACACACCAAAATCAGGTGAAAAATGTTTTCGTGAAAACCACAAAAATATGCAGAGCAGTTCAGAAGCTGGTATAATACCTTAAACGATTAGTTTAAATTAACTAGATTCCAAAGAGATGGTGTTGAAATTGGTTTTGCAGAGAGTGCTTTTTACCACTGATGTTACTGCTGCTACTGCTCCTTTCTTCTTTTCTTACCAGCTAGTTGCCAATTCACACAATATTGAAAGCATTCGCTCATTAGTGATAAGCAGCTTAAAGATGGAAGCACAATAGTACCAGCAGCAATAACATACAGCTATAAAGATAAGATATATACTTTAAAAAGTATAATTGGCAAATGTGCCAGACAGTGGTGATGTGAAGCTCAGCAACAGCCCAACAGCAACAGTGCGTAATGTATATATCCAGTCGTTCTAAGACCACTGATTTGCTATGTGGAAGCATAAAATATGCAATGCTTAGGAGAGGATGAGATTATTATTTAAATAAGAATAAATATATCAATCAATAATCTTAAAATTATGCTAAATAGCTGCTAAAATGAAAAACACCACACACTCTCAGACTGTTTTGGGTGCTGTGGGTTGTTTTGTAAGGGAGCAAACTATGGACTACTGGAAAGGTATGCAACACACAAAATGCAGTCTGAAAATGCTGACACTTCACCAGTATTAGCATTTGTATCACTTTTTTACATGCTCCTTCAATACTCTTCTGTCAAAACGAGAACTTGAAGCACTGATTAGGAATACATCTACCTTGGAAATTCTGAATATAAATATTAAAATGAAATTATAAACTTGACTTATTCCAACAAGGGCTGTTTAGATAACCCTTTGCATTACATCACAACAGTAATAGTGATTTTACATACAACCATTTTTCATCCATAGATCTTAAAGCACCTTACAAAAGGAGGGCATTATTGCCATTTGACATATGGGGAAACTGAAACACTGCAAGAAGTAACTTGCCCAGGACTTCTCATAGTAGCTGGAAGTTGAATAAATGTCATCTTAATCACACTTGGTGCAACTATAGATATCAGCTTGTGAATGTTCATAAAACCAATTTCATTTCTACTCACGATTTATATGGTCCATGTAATAAATTCCAATCTGTTGATCATAAACAGTTTCCCATCCTAAAGGAAGTTCATCGCCAACACAGTCAGCAAATGTTAATGGCTTTGTAATCCTGTAAAAATATAAATAATGAAAATAAACTCAAAAGATGCACAGTTTAGTATGCAATTAATGCTATTTAGTATGTGCTTTGACTAAATCAAACCTCTGATTTGAGCAACATTAAATAGTTACGACACTTGGGTATGCAATAGTAATTTTAAGTACATGAAAACTGAAATGTACAAAGAAAATGAACATTTAATTTAGAAAGTATGTTGACAGCTACTCCCAAAACAGGTGAGGCAGCTTCTCCCTTCAAGTTCTGTGTTTAACTATTTAATTATGATGGCATGCAGTCCTGCCAGTTTTCTCCTTCCCTCCTTCCCCCCCATACTGCAGTAACAATGTGAGAACAGAGCTGGAATTCATTGCTGTTCACATTTATTGGAAACTTTATAGCATCCAAGTTCTTAGACTGTCAAAGCAGTACAATTTGCTATCCATAGCAGCTCAAACGTAAAAAAAAAAAAAAAAGTATCTTTTTCAACTGCCAACGCACAACTGTTCATGAAATTCTATTATCTCAGGCCAACATAAATTACCCTGCTCTGCCCAGAAAAAGGAAATAGGCAATCACTATAGGTTTGTGAAGCATTTTGATATTCCTAGAATGAAGGATATACACAAGTATCAGCAGCAACATTACTAACCAAATATTTTGAATATCATACTACTTCTGCAGCAACTGCACGACAAACTAATAGTAATAAAATACACAGAAGTGATAACATTCAATAAAGTACTGGTAAATAGTCATTTTTCCTACTATTCACTGAATCAGAGCTTCTCGACCTTTTTCTTTCTAACACCCCCACACACACGCTATAAAACTCCATGGTCCAGTTGTGCCACAACCGTTTTTCTGCATATAAAAGCCAGGGGTGACATTAAGGGGAAGCAAGCAGGGCAACTGCCCGGGCCCCCATGCCACAGGGGGCACCGCAAAGCGAAGTTGCTTCAGCTGCAGTCCAGTGTGGTGGGGCTCGGGGCTGCAGTCCAGTGCGGTGGGGCTTTGGCTTTCTGCCCTGAGCCCTAGCAATTCTAATACCAGCCATGCTTGGCGGACCCCGGGTATGCCTACACTACGAAATTAGGTCAATTTAATATAAGTCGGTTTTTTAGAAATCGATTTGATACAGTCGATTGTGTGTATCCCCACTTAAGACCATTAACTCGGCGGTGTGCGTCCACAGTACCGAGGCTAACGTCAACTTTTGGAGCATTGCACTGTGGGTAGCTGGGGGTAGCTATCCCACAGTTCCCACAGTCTCCGTCGCCCATTGGAATTCTGGGTTGAGCTCCCAATGCCTGATGGGGCAAAAACATTGTCACGGGTGGTTCTGGGTACATGTCGTCAGGCCCCCCTCCCTCCGTGAAAGCAACGGCAAAAAATCATTTCTCGCCTTTTTTCCTGGGTTACCCGTGCAGACCACATGCCACGGCAAGCATGGAGCCCACTCAGCTCACTGTCACCGTACATCTCCTGGGTGCTGCTGGCAGACGCGGTACTGCAGTGCTACACAGCAGCAGCTCCTTGCCTTTGCAAGTTAGCAAAGATGGTTAGCAGCCGTATTGTACCTTCTGCTGCTGTCTCCTGGTTCCTCCTGGCCGGCCTTGGTGAGGTCGGTCGGGGGCAGCTGGACATAAAGAAGGGAATGACCTGGAGTCACTCCCATTTAAGTTTCGTCTAATGGAGATTCAGGAATATCAGGCAAGCCTACCAAAGAACCAGAGAGGCAAACGGCTGCTCCAGGTCAGAGCCCCAGACATGCCGCTTCTATGATGAGCTGCATGCCATTCTAGGGGGTGCCCCTACAACTACCCCACCCCTGTGCTTTACTCCTCCCCCACCCCTCCCGGACTACCTTGGCAGTTATCCCCCCCATTTGTGTGATGAATTAATATAGAATGCATGAATTTGAAACAATTAATTTATTGCCTCTGCAAGCGGAGATCAAAGGGGGATGGGGAGGGTGGTTGGCTTACAGGGAAGTAGAGTGAACCAAGGGTTTTCATCAAGGAGAAACAAACAGAACTTTCAGACCGTAGCCTGGCCAGTCATGAAACTGGTTTTCAAAGCTTCTCTGATGTGCAGCGCGCCCTGCTGCGCTCTTCTAACCACCCTGGCGTCTGGCTGCACTTAATCATTTAGTCTTTTAGAACGGAGTTCAGATAGCATGGATTCACCTCCCCATACAGTGATCTGATCCAGTACCTCCCGTTGGGTCCATGCTGGAGCTCTTTTGCGATTCTGGGACTCCATGTTCACCTGTGCTGATCAGCTCTCCACGGTGGCCAAACAGGAAATGAAATTCAGAAGTTCATGGGGCTTTTCCTGTCTACCTGGCCAGTGCATCTGAGTTGAGAGTGCTGTCCAGAGCGGTCACAATGGAGCACTCTGGGATAGCTCCCGGAGGCCAATTCCATCGAATTGCATCCACACTACCCCAAATTTGACCCAGCAGGGTCGATTTCAGCGTTAATCCCCTCATCGGGGAGGAGTACAGAAATCGATTTTAAGAGCCCTTTAAGTCGACAAAAATGGCTTCGTCGTGTGGACGGGTGCAGGGTTAAATCGATCTAATGCTGCTAAATTCGACCTAAACTCGTAGTGTAGACCAGGGCCCCCTGAAACCTGCTCGTGGCCCTTGGTTGAGTACCACTGCATTTTTGGATTCAACATTTGTATTGCTCTGGAACATCAAAACTTCCAAGAATTTAAGAAAACCAATACAAAGGCAAAAGTAACCCAGACAGAACCAAGGGTGTAGATTTTTATCCAGTTCACTTCCCACAGCATCATTCCAGCAGTTGCTGAAACCCTCACATAATGTATTCCCTAACAGTTTCTAAATGGCTCAAATAAAAAAAATGTAACTAGCTATGTAATCAACTCAGTCACAAAAGAAAAGTTAATTTTATAAAGATAAACATTAACAATACAAACATTAGTTAAATATAAACAATATAAATATAAACAATTCCAATATAATATAATACAAGTGATGCATATCACCACATACTGCATAAAATCAGCTTCCAAATTTGTGAACAAATGTGCAATATCTGATTACAGTCTCCTATAAAAGATCAGAATTTGGACAACATTTATAAATGCATACATTTTATGGCCAGCAGGAATCCTAATGATCATCAGTCTGACCTTCCATATAACACAGATCATTGAACTTCCTCCAGTAGTTCCTGCAAAAACTCTCATCTTTTAAAAAAGACACCCTTCTCAGTTTACAGACTTCAGGTGACGGAGAATTTACCACATCCATTGGTGAGTCGTTCCAATGGCTCATTACCCTCAATGATAAAAAATGTGAGCCTTATTTATTGTTTCAATTTAATTAACTTCAACTTTGAAAAGTTCAATACTGAATCTTTTAAAGCCCTTGTATGCTAGATTTAAAAGCCCTGAAGTATCAGATATATTCTTCCAGTGTTGATACAAACTTACCAACTTGTCTCAATCTTCGCTTCATGAAACAATCTATTTAGCTTATTAAGTCTCTCACTGAAAGATGTATTCTCCAGACCTCAAACCAGTCTTGGCTCTTTTTTGTACCCTCTTCAATTTTTCAGGATCGTCTTTGAAGTACTGACACCAAAATTGGCCAGAGCATTCCTGTAGTGGTCTCACCAATGCCATATATAAAAGTAGTATCAATTCAATATTCCTACTCAATGTTCCTTTGAGCATCCAAAGTGATCTTTATCCCTTTTAGCCATAGCATCACACTGGCAGCTCATGTTTGTTTCGTTATCTAGCATGACCGCCTATGTTCTTTTCAGAATAAAGGAACTAGACTTATTGCTAACTGTCCCCAAAGCAGCCTGCAAGACATTGCTTATCTTTTTACATAAAAACAGTGAAATCTTTCATAATTTCCAAAACCTTTAGGCCTGATGTCAACTTGACAAATACAAATGGGAAAATATAATGACTCTATATTAGTGTCTGGGTCTCTCTCCTCAAACCCTCTCTCAACTTAAAAAAAAAATAAAAAAAAATAAAAAGTATTTTCCACACTTTTATAGCAGCACTCTGCATTATACCATGCGAAAGTGTTCCACTAATTTTCAAAATGCAGGGAATATAATACTTTCCCATCATGTTTACAAACATGCGAGCAGCGGCACAGGAGCCGGCGAACAGGGCTGCTAACAGGGGAGTTTGAGTGGGAGTTTACAGGGGGAGGTGAAAGGGGGACAGGGGGCGTGTCGCTCTGTGTGCTGTGTTCCCCAGGTGAAGAGGGCACAGGTGAGAATGCAGACAGAGGCAGAGACAACAGCAGCCATGAGCCAAGCAGCAGAGGACCCAATGCGGATAGTTGCATGTGGCAGCTGCGGTATGTACATGGTCCTAGCGGGGGTGTCTGAACAGAGGTATGTCTGCATGAAGTGCCGCCTAATAGAGCTGATGGAAGAAAAGATCCGAGGTTTGGAGTTGCAGGTAGAAACCCTGGTAGAGTTTAGAAGGGGGTTCGAGCAGCTGATGGAGCAAAGGCAAGGTGTGGCGGAAGGGGAATGCTCAGGGGTACAAGTGGAAGCAGGGGCAAAGGCCTGTGAGGGGGGAATGCCAGGGGGAGAACATGGGCAGTGGAGACATGTGACCATGAGAAGCAGGCATGGGAAAAGGAGGGCCAGTGAAGGAGAAAGAGAGCTCAGGAACAGGTTTGAGGGTTTGGAAAATGAGGAAGGAGTACACCAGGTGTTAGCTAACGGTGGGAGGGCGAGGAAGAAAAGAAGAGCGGCTAGTCCCGTAGACAGAGGGGAGGAGTCGATGGAGACAGCACCGAATGTGGGCCCCGGGAGGATACAGGATGGCTTAAGGGTGATTACAAGGGACTGTAGGAATGGAAAGAGCTTGCAACCAGCGGGAACGGGGGATAGACTAGCAGACTGCACTGTCACCAGACAAAGGCAGGTCTACGTGATTGGGGACTCCTTACTGAGAAGGTTAGACAGGCCTGTGGCGAGGGCCGATCCAGAGAACAGAAGGGTGTGCTGTCTACCGGGCGCTAAGATACGGGATGTGGACCTGCGCTTGAAAAGGATCCAAAAAGGAGCGGGTAAGAACCCCTTGATCATCCTTCATGTAGGAACGAATGACACGGCTAGATTCTAGCTGGAGAGAATCAAGGGAGACTATGCCAGGCTGGGTAAGACGCTTAAGGACATCGAGGCTCAGGTAATCTTCAGTGGGATTCTGCCTGTCCCAAGGGAAGGCCGACAAAGGGGGGACAGGATTCTGAGGACAAATAGTTGGCTCAGGGAGTGGTGCTATAAGGAGGGCTTTGGGATGTATGGCCACTGGCAGGCTTTCGGGGACAGAGAACTGTTCTCACAGGATGGACTTCACCTGAGTATGGAAGGAAATAGACTTTTAGGAGGGAGGCTGGCTCATCTGATCAAAAGAGCTTTAAACTAGGAATTTGGGGGAGACGGTTGGGAGATGCCCAGGTAATCTCCACGCCTGATTTTAACATTGAGAGTGAGGAGGGCGAGATAAGAACGGATATAGCCGGAGGGAGGAGATTTGACATAAGGAGGAGGGGGGGATGGATACTAGACTAATAGGTCATACTGGCGGTACGGTGCCCGTACCAAATTGGGCAACCAATGTGAGAGAGGCCAAACGGCAAAAATTGAGATTTTGTACACCAATGCGAGAAGCCTAGGTAACAAAATGGAGGAATTGGAGCTCCTGGTCCGAGAATTGAAACCGGATATCGTAGGAATAACCGAAACATGGTGGAACGGTAGTCATGACTGGAGTACAGGTATGGAAGGGTATGTGCTGTTTAGGAAAGACCGAAACAAAGGTAAAGGGGGGGGAGTAGCATTGTATGTCAATAATGAGGTAAACTGTAAAGAAATAATAAGTGATGGAATGGATAAGATGGAGTCTGTCTGGGCAATGGTCACATTGGGGAAGAAAACTACTAGAGCCTCCCCTGGGATAGTGCTTGGGGTGTGCTATAGACCGCCGGGATCTAGCCTGGATATGGATAGAGAACTCTTTACTGTTTTTAAGGAAGTAAATACTAATAGGAACTGTGTGATCATGGGAGACTTTAACTTCTCAGATATAGATTGGGGAACGAATGCTAGTAACAATAATAGGGCTCAGATTTTCCTAGACGTGATAGCTGATGAATTCCTTCATCAAGTAGTAGCTGAGCCGACAAGGGGGGATGCCATTTTAGATTTGGTTTTGGTGAGTAGTGAGGACCTCGTTGAGGAAATGGTTGTAGGGGACAACCTTGGCTCGAGTGATCATGAGCTAATTCGGTTCAAACTAAATGGAAGGATAAACAAAGTTAAAACTGAAACTAAGGTTTACGATTTCAAAAGGGCTAACTTTAATAAATTAAGGCGACTAGTTAGGGAAGTGGATTGGACTAACGTATTTAGGGATCTAAAGGCGGAAGACGCCTGGGATTATTTCAAGTTGAAGTTGCAGGAGCTGTCGGAGGTCTGTATCCCGAGAAAGGGAAAACGGTTCGTATGTAGCAGTTTTAGACCGAGCTGGATGAGCAAGCGTCTCAGAGGGGTGATTAAGGAAAAACAGAAAGCGTACAAGGAGTGGAAGATGGGAGGGATCAGCAAAGAAACCTACCTTATTGAGGTCAGAGCGTGTAGGGATGGAGTGAGAAAGGCCAAAAGCCGGGTAGAGTTGGACCTTGCGAAGGGAATTAAAACCAATAGTAAAAGGTTTTTTAGCCATATAAATAGGAAGAAAACCAAGAAAGAAGAAGTGGGACTGCTTAAGACCGTAGATGGTGTGGAGATTAAGGATAATCTAGGCATGGCACAATATCTAAATAAATATTTTGCCTCAGTCTTTAATGAGGCTAATGAAGGGTTTAGGAATAGTGGCGGCGTGACTGATGGGAATAAAGGGGGGGGGGTAGACATTACAGTATCCGAGGTAGAAGCCAAACTCGACCAGCTTAATGGGAGTAAATCGGGCGGCCCGGATAATCTTCAGCCGAGAATATTAAAAGAACTGGTGAGTGAAATAGCTAGCCCGTTAGCGATAATTTTTAATGAATCTGTAAACTCGGGGGTTGTACCGTTTGACTGGAGATTAGCTAATGTAGTTCCTATTTTCAAGAAGGGGAAAAAAAGTGACCCGGGTAACTACAGACCTGTTAGCTTAACATGTGTAGTATGCAAAGTTATGGAAAAAATATTGAAGGAGAAAGTAGTTAAGGACCTTGAGTTCGAGGGCAATTGGGACAAATTACAACATGGTTTTACGAAAGGTAGATTGTGCCAAACCAACCTGATCTCCTTCTTTGAGAAAGTAACAGATTTTTTAGACAAAGGAAATGCAGTGGATCTAATATACCTCGATTTCAGTAAGGTGTTTGATACGGTACCGCATGAAGAATTATTGGTTAAATTGGAAAAGATGGGGATCGATACGAAAATCCAGAGGTGGATAAAGAACTGGTTAAAGGGGAGAGTGCAGCGGGTCGTACTGAAAGGTGAACTGTCGGGTTGGAGGGAGGTTACCAGTGGAGTTCCTCAAGGTTCGGTTTTGGGTCCAATTTTATTTAATTTATTTATTACTGACCTCAGAACCAAAAGTAGGAGTGGGCTGATAGGGCGGTATTGCCAATTCGGAAAAGGATCGGGATATCCTGCAGGGAGATTTGGATGACCTTGTAAACTGGAGTAATAGTAATAGGATGAAATTTAATAGCGAGAAGTGTAAGGTTATGCATTTAGGGATGACTAACAAGAATTTTAGTTATAAGCTGGGGACGCATCAGTTGGAAGTAACGGAGGAGGAGAAGGACCTCGGAGTCCTGGTTGATCGCAGGATGACTATGAGTCGGCAATGTGACGTGGCCGTGAAAAAAGCTAATGCGGTCTTGGGATGCATTAGGCGAGGTATTTCTAGTAGAGATAAGGAGGTGCTAGTCCCATTATACAAGGCATTGGTGAGACCTCATTTGGAGTACTGTGTGCAGTTCTGGTCTCCCATGTTTAAGAAGGATGAATTCAAACTGGAACGGGTACAAAGAAGGGCCACTAGGATGATCTGGGGAATGGAAAGACTGTCGTATGAAAGGAGACTTGAGGAGCTCGGTTTGTTTACCTTAACCAAAAGGAGGCTGAGGGGAGATATGATTGCTCTCTTTAAATATATCAGAGGGATAAATACCAGGGAGGGAGAGGAATTATTTCAGCTCAGTACTAATGTGGACACGAGAACAAATGGATATAAATTGGCCGTCGGGAAGTTTAGGCTTGAAATTAGACGAAGGTTTCTAACCATCAGAGGAGTGAAGTTCTGGAACAGCCTTCCGAGGGAAACAGTGGGGGCGAAAGACCTCTCGGGCTTTAAGATTAAGCTTGATAAGTTTATGGAGGGGATGGTTTGATGGGATAATGTGATCTTAGTCAATAGGTCAATAACTTGCCATCACTGGTAATTAGTACCATGGGTCAATGATGGGATATTAATATTCATTTTCCTAAGTGTCTGGCTGGAGAGTCTTGCTCACATGCTCGGGGTTCAGCTGATCGCTATATTTGTGGTCGGGAAGGAATTTTCCTCCAGGGTAGATTGGCAGAGGCCCTGGAGGTTTTTCGCCTTCCTCTGCAGCATGGGGCAGGGGTCGCTTGCTTGAGGATTCTCTGCAACTTGAAGTCTTTAAATCATGATTTGGGGACTTCAACAGCTGAGTCAAGGGAGAGAATTAATCCAGGAGTGGGTGGGTCAGCTTTTGTGGCCTGCATCATGCGGGAGGTCAGACTAGATGATCATATTGGTCCCTTCTGACCTTAAAGTCTATGAGACTAATTTGGACAATATTCAAAACAATATTAAGAAAATCCTAGTTTGTTCTCCTAGTTATCATATACTTGTGGTCTAGATGTTTCCTAGAGACACTGATTATTTCTTCTACACAACAGGTAATGAGATGCACACAAAAAAATGCCAAAAGTTTTGTTTTAGTACCAAACAAGTTTTTGGTTTGAAGAAGATAGGAGAATGATGACTGATCCAATGAAAAAGCCACTGCATATTTAAATTTATTGAACACAAAATAAAGTAGCAAAGAAAGATTTCAAAAGACGATTCATTTTCTAACCAAGAAGGGGTGCACAGCAAGCACACATAGAATGTTCTTAAATTACACCCAACGTCACTACACATGCAAGGGGAACACTTTCTTTTCTTGCTCAGACTCGTTCATTGATGTCACATGCAGAAGGCATGGAAAGTGTGCCACTCAAAACTTAGATAAATTTTTTCTTATCTTAGCTCATAGAGCCAAGAAGACTCATCATAAGACTCTCATTATAGTTAAAAGGTTTTGTCTGTCCTAACACTTTTCTCACCTTTGGTCTTGAACCAGTGCATCTGCGTTGTCAGTGGTAACCCTGGTGGAAATGCTAGCAAAGAGAGCATGAAAAGCCTCTGCCGTTTCTACGCTAGCACTTTCACCATCACTACCACAGGTGGTACAGCACCAGTGGTGAAATAACACTGGGATAGATCACAAAAAGTCCATACATAGGCACATGCATGCAAACTAAACAATGATATTTCCTTATTTCACATGATTATTTTAAGCATTTTTAAATGCATGTAGAGTGCTTTAAAACTGTGAATTACTATGTAAGTGCAAGACAGTAATTCATAGTCACAATCGTATACAATCATGCTGTTTTGAATGTGCCTAGTACAAGAGTTAGTGAACCGTATGATCAGTGCAAACATGTCCTTTTGTTTTTAAATATAAAAATGTTATATTAGGTTTGATAAATTTTTGCAGATTAAAGAATATTTTCAACAAGCTGCTAAAATGAATGTTATGATAACATTACAAGGTATTGTACACAACACTTACCCAACAGGAAACCCAAACAATTGAAAATAAAAATAAGAAGTTTTATGAATTTTAGAAGCTACAGAAATAAATGTAGACTAAGTGATTAGAGTTTACTAATGCTGCCTGATATGAGATTTGAAACCTAGTAAAATAAGGAAGGAATTTTACAGATTAGAGCTATTGTTACAATGAAATGATCTCTAGCACTACATATACAGCACACCTACCTTAACATTTTCCATTACTGACAACTTCTATGTATGCTGCTTCATGTAGAACTGTCCATTTGAACCAAAAGCTGCAGTCACTGAGAAGAAGCTTTATTATAGAACAGAATAACTGTTCTCCCAAGACTTTATCTAGTAAATGTAGGCAAAATACTGCCACATTAGTTCTAATTTCTCTGGACTTCAGTTACAATATTAAAAATGCAAATGAAGGTATAGCAATTGATTTACCTCTGATGATTTTGTTCTAGAGACACCGTGTTTACAATGACTCAAGGTAATTCAGGTAGGAACCAATGTCTAGACTGCCACATTATCAACAAGATTTTCTTTGCAATGAGTAGTGAGGCATGCTTGCCCATTACACATACACATCCCTTATTCATAAGCAAAACCTACACATGCAGTATTCTACCTTTGCATGCCATAAGAACCTTAATCCAGCATCCATAATGATCCCACCTCTCTCACTTAAACTTCTAGAATATGAACATTAACTTTCAGTGAACAGATGGAGCAAGAGTGAACAGCGAAGAAAGGGAATTAAGTAGATGTAACAGGTTTTATACCATTTTCACAAAAACCTGTTTAAACTGTAGAATGATAGTTTGTGTATCCAAAGGAAATCTTAGATCTGTTAAGAATTCATGCTAGCATTCTAAAAAGAAAAAATGGAAATGGAAACCATGATCACACAGTCAACAACTTAGTTATTTAAGTAAAGCTTTTACTAAGGAATTGTCTCTATTCAAAGTTGTACAAATTTAATTTTAATTCAGTTTAAACCTGATTTCTTTAAACCAGTGCACAACAGAGTGGGCGTTCTTAATTTGATTTAAACCAGATTTGTATTAATGTATCTTATTGAGTCCTTATTTAATTAAATCAAAATAAGCAAGGTTTAAATCAGATTAAGGTGTTTGCACAGGTCTAACTAATCAGGTTTAAAGTTACACCTTTAGCTAAACTGGTATAACTCTGAATATAGACAAAACCTAGAAAAATCGTTTTTCTGCAGGGCAAATTACCGGCTCGCATAGCAACACCACGTAAATTGTAGAACAGTAACATAGAAACAGATACAGCTGTAGCAGGTCAGCCAAAAAATACATTAGGAGTCTACTGAAATTAAATGTCCTCTGAAATTAAAAGTATCACACCCCTTTCTCTGATTAATTCAAATGCTACAAAAAATGGGAGAGGTCTCCTTTCCTGTTTCTATATAAGGAATTGTACATGGAATGAGAGCATCTGTAAAAGCATTTTAAATCAGCAAAGTTAGGAGCTAGGCAGCAACAGAACAAGAGCACTCACTTTTTCCCAAAAAAAGAATTCTTGTCTGAAGTCACAAGTGAAAATGACTTTGGTTGTCTTATTCTATTCCCCCATCTGTTCACAGTATAAAACCAAACATAATATAGCACAATTAGCTATCTCTGCATAGGAAAACACTAGAACTTGAAGAACAGGGGTAGCTGAAAGACTGAGATATGCTGAAAGAACTATTGGATGAAACTTTCACAGATTCAGAGAGTTTAAGGCCAGAAGGGACCATTAGATCATTTACTCCTGTTTATCACAGGCCATTACATTTCACCCATTTCCTCTGTATTAAGCCAAATAACTTGTTTGGCTACAGCATATCTTCCAGAAAGGCATCTAAGTAGTGATTAGAGATGGAGAATCCACCACTTCCCTTGGTAGTTTTTTGGCAATGATTAATCACCCTCACTGTTAAAAATGTGTGGCTTGTTTCTAATTTGAACGTGTCTGCCTTCAACTTCCAGCCACTGGTTCTTGTTATCCCTTTTTTCCACTAGTTTAAAGAACTTGTACAGTGCCTGACTGCTCTACTTGGATCAAACCAATGGTATTCATCCTTCACGTTGATGAGAACAAAATTCACTCCCATTGCAAGGAAAAGCCAACTAAATAATGCCTGTTGTACACAATCTGAGAGCTGTTTAGTGCTCACTAAGAGAGACAGACTCCATTCTGCCCCCCTTGACTCAAGTCCTCTAACATTCTGCAATGAGCACATGAAAAAGTACTTGGTATGTTCCATGTAAACTTTTATTAAAAGACCACCAGATTAAGTTTAAAACCAGTGACATGGTGAGATCACTCCACACTGGCTTCTTCTGTCTCTCTTATCTGTGGTGTACAAGCTAAAAAGTTAAATTTTAAAATGGTACATTTTTATATAAAAAGGTGTTGGTCTCTTAACTAGAGATCATACTTCACAGTAGACAACAAACTGCCACAACAGTATCTTTGCCATTATTCATACCATGATTCAAATCAAGATAAAGCTGTTTCCTCAGCTCTCTGATTTAACTTTACCTTTTCCAAAGTAATAGCAATCTTCTGAAATCACAGCCATTTTTGGCTATGTAACCCTTCAAAAGCTTAAATTTTGAAGCACATTAGAAAGTTTCTGGAATCTGAATCCCATGGGTTTAAACAGACAAAAATCTTGTTTTGGGGGATTTTTTCCCACCTAAATTGTTTTGAGTAAAAACATTTTTTTTTAAAAGACAGCCTTGTATGCACATGCAATAAAGCAGATAAAAATATTCCTATAATGCCTAGCTTTATTAAATATTTACTCTGCCAATTTAAAAGCCAAATTATAAGAACAGTCCAATTACAAGATTTGAGGCTTGACATGAACATGGGACAGTGTTGTCACCTGATTAGATTCTGATTGAATCAGAAGGGATTGCTTCCCATCCCCATTTTATTTGTTTAGTTTACATTATCATCTGTTGTGGATGCATAAGAGGCACTCCTCTGGATAATGTAAATGCTTCCAAATATAGTCCAGCATCTTTGTAAAAGTAGTTCCCAAAAAAATATCAGCTCAGGGGGGAAATCACACTATATTAGGTGAATACGCAACCTTTTGGCCCAAACTTTAACACCCTTTATAATAGAATCCTGTTTGTTGTTTTAAAAAGGTGAAAATCGCCTCTTGGGATAAAAACAACACAACACAAAAAACTCAAAGGACCTTTGTATAATAAGAAAACCTTTATGGGTGCATAACAAGTGACAATTACATGCCCCTCCTGCCCCTACTCCTTCAAAGAGGGCTGAAAGCAGTTTGGTTGTTAGTACGGACACCTGGTACAAACCAATCTGAGTTACTTCCAACACACTGTTCAGAAACTGAGCTAGACCAGGGGTGGCCAACCTGAGCCTGAGAAGGAGCCAGAATTTACCAATGTACACTGCCAAAGAGCCACAGTAATACATCAGCAGCCTCCCACCAACTCCCCCCCTCCCAGCGCCTCCCGCCCACCGGCAGCCCGGCCGATCAGCACCTCCCCATCCCTCCCTGCACCTCCCAATCAGCTGTTTCGTGGTGTGCAGAAGGCTCGGAGGGGGAGGGGAGGAGCGAGGGCATAGCAGGCTCAGGGGAAGGGGTGGAGTTAGGGCAGAGCCAGGGGTTGAGCACTGAGCACCCCCCGGCACATTGGAAAGTTGGCACCTGTAGCTCCAGCTCTGGAGTCGGTGCCTATACAAGGAGCCGCATATTAACTTCTGAAGAGCCGCATGTGGCTCCGGAGCCACAGGTTGACCACCCCTGAGCTAGACCACTGGGAGAACAAGAGGCTGGAACATGTTGGGTGAGATTTTCATACTGCTATGGCTACTTTACAGCCAGTAGCTATGTCTTGTCAACATAGTGCTGTCTACACAGAGGATTAAGTCGGTATAACTATGTCAATCAGGGGTGTAGATTTTTCACACCCCTGAGCAACGTAGTTATACCTATATAGGTATGTAGTATAGACCTGGCCTCAGTCTAACAGGGATTTAAGATAGTTTTGACCAGTCAATGTGGACTAGGCAAAAAGCTTGTTAAAATTTATTTCTAGTAGAGACAAGGCGACAGGATGTTGAACGATTGCTCTCTTTAAATATATCAGAGGGATCAATATCAGGGAGGGAGAGGAATTATTTCGGCTCAGTGCTAATGGGGATACGAGAACAAATGGATATAAATTGGCAGTTGGGAAGTTTAGGCTTGAAATTAGGCGAAGGTTTCTAACCGTCAGAGGAGTGAAATACTGGAATGGCCTGCCGAGGGACATAGTGGGGGCGAAAGACCTCTCCGGCTTTAAGACTAAGCTTGATAAGTTTATGGAGGGAATGGTTTGATAGGATAACTTGATTTACTCAATAGGTCAATAATGTGCCACCGCTGGTAGTTAGTACCGATGATAAATGTTGGGATATTGAAAGTCTTTTCCTAAGTGTCTGGATGGAGAATCTTGGCCGCATGCTCGGGGTTCAGCTGATCGCCATATTTGGGGTCGGGAAGGAATTTTCCTCCAGGGTAGATTGGCAGAGGCCCTGGAGGTTTTTCGCCTTCCTCCGCAGCATGGGGCAGGGGTCGCTTGCTAGAGGATTATCTGCTGCTTGAAGTCGTCAAATCATGATTTGGGGACTTCAACAGCTGAGTCAAGGGTGAGAGTTATTTCAGGAGTGGGTGGGTCAACTCTTGTGGCCTGCATCATGCAGGAGGTCAGACTAGATGATCATAATGGTCCCTTCTGATCTTAAGTTCTATGATTCTATGAGAGTGTGCAATTTGACACAAGAAAACACTATTCATTATCTTATCCTTATTCATTCTGATAGGGCTAATGCTGGTCCACTCGCAAAGTGAAGGTACTGTTTTAAACACCATACTGGCAGATGCTAGGGAGAAAAGGGATGAGAAGTGGAGAGGGTGAAATGAGGAGGAAAGCACATATCTAAACTGTTTTTGTCAGATGTCCGACTTCTGTCCTAATGTTTGTTTGCCTTTCATACTATATGTAATTTCTAGCCACTTTAATAAGTTTACGCTTGCACATTAGCCTGGTATTTTAGCAACTGTTTTTCACAGAAAATATACAGTTAGGAAAGGGAAATGTTGAAGAGGGCTTTTTTTGTTGTTTCCCAAAGCTATTCACAGGAAACGCTGTTTACAGCTTTTTTAGTCACATTCCAATCTTGAAGAAGCTATAATGACTTCCTTCACCTTTGTAGCTACAGGCTGGCTAGGAGTACATTCCAAGGCCTGCAGGAGCTTCTTTGAAGAAAGCCAGTCTGTGACCACTGAACTGTTCAGCTATATCCCTCCTGCAGCCGTAACCCTCACAGCTCCTCCAAACAGACTAATCCAAAGAGATCAAACACACTCTCCTTAGAGATGCCACCTCCCACGCAGAAGGACTACAGTATTGAACAAATAATGAATGCACTGCCCTGGTCCTGAAGGAATGTGCTTTTTCAGCAATATTTCTATTAAAAAATATAGACTTTTTAAAAAAAAAGCTAGGACACTTTAGCAATGTGGCAGCAAACAAGATGACACTCATTTCTGTATGTAAAAATCTGTAACAAATTACATCATAAGCAATGAACCCTATATTACGGTACTTTGGGATATTATTACATTGTCCAGCTTACATAAAGCATCCCATTCTACTAACAAAATTCAGAACATGTTAAATGTTCTACTGCTGGGGGAATTCTGTGCCACTGCGCAAGTGCAGAATTAATGTCCCCCACAGATTTTTTTCCCCTGTACAATAATTGATTCTGACAGAGAGGCAAAGAGAAGCTGCAATTACACCTTTTGCCCACAAGGGGCTGATATGGCACCAGAAGAGCGGGCAGGTGGCTTATGGGATGGAGCAGCCAGTCAGAGAGAGGAAGGGGGCAGAGGCTGCCTTCCTCACAGCGCCCTGCCCGCGGGACTAGGAGGAAGTGAGGAGGCACTGGGTATGTGGGGACGGACAGATAGGGCACATGGGTCTACTGAGGGGTGTCACAGAGATGGGGGTTCAGAAGAGCTAGTGGTAGTGGACAGACTGGGGTTGGGGCACAGGAGCTAGTGGGGTGACAACGCTGAGCCAGGGGCTGAATGGGAATGGGGGTGCAGGGCCACATGAGGACAGGGAGAGGGGGGGATGCAGGGCCACATGAGGACTGGGGCAGCTATGACTGGCTGAATGCAGAGTGGGGGTTCAGGGATACATGGAGACAGAGGCAGCTACGCCTGGCTGAATGAGGGTGCAGGGACACAAGGAGAAATAGGGGTGCGGGGCACATGGGGACAACGGCAGACATTGATGCCGACTCCATGGGTGCTCCAGGGTTGGAGCACCCATGGGGAAAAAATGGTGGGTGCTGAGCACCCACCGGCAGCCCCCATATCAGCACCTCCCCCTCCCCCCAGCACCTCCTGCCCTCCGGTAGGCCCCGCTGATGAGCGCCTCCCCCTCTCTCTGCGCACCTCCCGTCTACTGCAAACAGCTGTTTCGTGGCGTGCAGGAGGCTGGCGGCAAGGGGGAAGGAGCAAAGACGTAGCGGGCTCGGGGGGGGGGAGGCGGAAGAGGTCGGGAAGAGGCGGGGCAGGACAGGGCAGTGTGTGGCATTGAGGGAAGGGGTGGAGTGGGGGCGTGGCCTGGGGCAGAGCCTGTGGGGACAAATGTGAAGGCGGCACCTGTGGGGGCAAATGTGCTTGACTGAATGGGAGACGCTAGGGGGCAGCCAGGGTCTGCATGCAGGAGGCTCCTCAATTCCCTAACAATCCTTCCCCCTCCCACCACCACAAAAAACCTGTTCTCTACTTTCCCGCTACACCCAGCAACCCTCCAAGATTCTCTCCCAGGCACCTTCCCCAACAATACTTCCTTATTCCCTCAGCTCTTCCATTACCCCTAATTCCCCCAAGCCTTTGCACTGCTTCTGAGGGATACAGGAAATACATTTCTGTATTGCAGTTTAAATGAATTATTACTCACAGTTCTGTATAAATATACCTAGTAAGGAATCTATTTGTCAAAAAAACATTTACTGAATCTTTGTCTGTATTTTTACAGACATACTTGCTGACAGGTATTTTGAAATAAATTACCAAAATAATTGAAACTGGCATGATTATATTGTGTTATTTTGACAAATAAAATATGCAGAATTTTGCAGAATTTTAAAATATTGTGCACAGAATTTTTAATTTGTTGGTGCAGAATTTCCCTAGAAATAATGTTCAAATCATAGAAGATGGTTAGCATTTTAATATTCCAACCTTTTTTAAAGCCCACCTTCACTACTTAGAAATATGCGTAGCTCAGAGTAATATAGGCTATAAATACACATTTAAAAAAAAATAAATAAAACCTGAAGGTAAAGTCTTCTTCCCTCACATAAAAGTGCACATTTGTGTATGAGTGCCTGACTGGCTAATTGGATTTCACTCTTGGAGAACGGCAGCTCAAATATAACCTTAATTTCTGAAATAAAATAATTTGGTACACATCAGCTCAGGCCCTGGCGGACATAAATCCACAACATAAATGACCACACAGAAATTGGCACAAATGAAGCTCAGTGCTCAGGACAGTGTTAGCACAGAAACTTTCAGAATGCAATATATCCTAGCTTGAGGTCACTGGGAGGAAAATACTCATACTACAAGAACCTGCACTGTGCTCAGCAACTACACAACATTCAATGCCAGTTGCCTTCGTTCTTTTATTTATATATATAAAATCTTATAGTAATTAATGATATTGTGATTTTTTTATCATATTTTAAATTATCACATATTTTAAATTACAACTTGCATTCAAAGCAGCCTCTCACAATGGATTTTTCCCCCCTCAGAAATAAAACATTACTTCAGAGTGAGAAAAAAAAAAAGTATCAATTCAAAGGTCAGTTATTTTTATGGTCCTCTAGTGCTTCCTGCACTTTGCGGAAGGTACACCCAAACTTAAAAAAATTTAACATAAGCAGGTTACATTGTAGCATTATTCCAATGGTATTACAGTGGCATAAAACAGAAGTAGCGCAGTGATGAATCAGGCTCATTGTGCTTAAAAAACAATGGAAGAGAACTGCTTTCCACTGACTACCACTTCTATAATATTTTTTAGCCAAAGTGTCTTATTTGTCTCTAACAGCATGAACTGCAAGTTGTTCCGTATTTGTAAACCCTTGCACCTGCCTAGGACAAATTACAGGATTAAGGCAAAGAACAGACTGCAGAACTGGGAATTTACTGCCTAATATTATCAGGATCAGCAAATCATTTCATATTATTTAATTTGGCAACTGTTACAAAATACATAAAAAGTAGAAAGTCATTTGATAAACATCACTTATAAGGGTATACAAATGAAGAAAAACATTCCCATTTTTCTTGAATGTCACTGGAAATGGTCATTATATTAAATTAATAGGTCAGGAATATTCTGTTCTGACTTCTGAAAATTCACTAGAATGATTTTGATTCACACAGTTTTATATGATCTTGAGCCTTGGCTTGTGTTATAGGATCTTGAGCCCTGTGTTATATGGCATACTGCATCAATTCAGAGATCACAGAGACAACAGGCCATACAACCCCTTTACATTTTCTTAAGTGTCAGTGATAATCAGCCAAACAGGAAAGAACCTCACCCGTGCACTGGAATTTGAGAGATGCATTAAACATGCTCAGTGTATCCTCTGATATCTCACATAAGCCAAATGCCTAGGAAAGAGATGAGTACAGGTAACCATGAAATACTGAAATCTCTATTATGCAGCTCCTTCCGTGCCACAAATAACCAATCTGAATAGGATAGCCCCTATGTCTACATACACCAAGAGGGTAGAATCTCTTCAGGACAGCAGTTGTATGTTGAATTTGGGCTGGACTGAACTGTAAAACCCATAACAAAACAATCCTGTACTTTAGCAAAATAAGAAGAAATAACAGTAGTTCATAGTCTCAATCTTGAGACTCTGTATACCTAAAATTATGGTTGAACTAACAAAAAAATTGGAAGACTCCACCCTCTGACTTTTTCTTTACTATCACCAAGTAAACCTATGAGCAATGATAGTTATATATTGTGTTTTCTTATTTTTCTTCACAATCAAATTCAGAAAAGAAGGCAAGGCTTAGAAAATGTTGTTTTATTCCATTACGCCTTAAAAACTGTACTCTCTACTCATAACTCTCCCATGTAAACAATATATCTGGCAGCAAAGGAACTCCTGAAATACATCATGAAAACTAGAACTAATCTTCCAAGCAGCCACCATTGTTTAAATGGCAGCTCTGATCCACAAGCAAAATCAGGCTAAAGGTGTACAAAAGAAAGTGTGTCTGCCAAGTACTGAAAAAAGGACTGAAAAACTTCCTCTACAATCCATACCCAGGTTAAAGATCAACTACAAAGCAGAAAGTTTGCTGTTGTTTCTATATTTACTGCTCCTACATAACTGCCTTAAATTTTTATCTCGTGCGTCTTTATTTCCCTGTCTTTTTGTGTGGTTGTGTGTATTTAAAAGTGTTTATGGATACAACAAAGTATAGAAATGTAATAAGTCTTCTGGCTTGTTACTGGACACTGTGTTATCTTTCCCCAATTCAACATCCAACCAGCAGAAGGCTCCATAATCCCTCCAATTCGGGAAAAGAATGTCACATTCTGAGACTCCCCACGAAACAGGGTAGGCAGAAAGCCAAAATCTGAGAGAGGCAGTGTACATAAGAACGGCCATACTGGGTCAGACCAAAGGTCCATCCAGCCCAGTATCCTGTCTTCCAACAGTGGCCAATGCCGGGTGCCCCAGAGGGAATGCACAGAACAGGTAATCATTAAGTGATCCATCCCCTGTCACTCATTCCCAGCTTCTGGCAAACAGACATGGGACACCATCCTTGTCCATCCTGGCTAATAGCCATTGATGGACCTATTCTCCATGAACTTATCTAGTTCTTTTTTGAAACCTGTTATAGACTTGACCTTCACAACGTCCTCTGGCAAGGAGTTCCACATGTTGACTGTGCATTGTGTGAGCTGTGCAACTGTGCGTCCCAGTGTAGCCTGGGAGCTGACTGCAGAAGGAAGGCTTGATCCGGGACTGGGAAGCTGAGAGCCAGGCAGACTCAGCCTATTGCTGACAGAAGGCCAGCAAGAAAGCATGCTGTCCTGTGTTCTGCAGGCAGAACAATGGTGTGGAGAAGTTGAGACTCTTACTTATACACCTCTGTACAGGACTGTCATTAGGTGATAGGTTAGGAACTCTTGGTTTGATCTTTTCTGTTATAACAAAAGCAATTGTCCCTACGGTGTTTGCACCTCTATTTTGCCAGCCCTAGTAAAGCATTCTTGTGTTACTCAGAATCTGTGAATGTTTCTGGGAGCCTCCCAAGCACTACTGTCTGAAGAGCCAAAGGCTGTGGCTACACCTGCAAGTGAAGGACAAAACTTTTGTCATACAGAGGTGTTAAAAAAAACACACACCCTGAAAAACAAAAGTTTTGTCGAGGAAAAGCACTGGTGCGAACAGCGCTTTGTCAGCAGGAGCGCTCTCTCTCGTTGGGGGTGTAAGTTTTTTGTTGATGGGAGAGCTCTCTCCTTCTGACAAACAGCAGCTATACTGTGCAACTTTTAGTGAAACGGCTGTAGCGGCACCGCTGTGTCACTAAAAGCTGCATAGTGTAGACAAAGTCTAAAACAGTGAGTGCCTACAATGTTTACAGTCAAGCTCATGGTACACAGAAAAGGCTACCAAATATCGAGAGGAGAGGTATACCACAACACTCACAGCAGGGTTGGTTACAGTATTATTCTTATAAATACTTTTTTGTGCAATTTCATTGTAAATGCAAAAAAATTGCTAGTTGGCCAAACGCTAAATACTAGCTATGAGTCCAATAATGAAAAATTACATAGCAGGCCCCAATCAAAAGGCCAGACTGATCCACTATGAAATTTTGAATAGGGGTTTGGAATCTGAACTTGTCAGCTCAGGTGCATCACTAAAAAATTAACGTGTGCAAAATCTTGTAACTGTTAGCTGTGCTTTAAGTCAAATCATATTTATAGCAATTCTTTAGAGAAAGGCAAAAATCTATTTAAGATACAAATAGATTAAAAACTTTTGTTACTGTAAAGATTCAATATTAATACATTATTCAAAATAGTAGGCTAAACTACATTATACTTACACACACTTGCATATTCACATGCAAGTAAGCAAAAGTCACAAACTAAACAAACAGGAATATATGTATAGCTCTGTTATTCATGGCAGTTCATGAAACTGGGAACTGGTTCATTTACAGTGTTGTTCCAGCAGCTCTGCAGATTTGCCTTCCCCAGGATTGTTTCTCAAAGGATAATTCATTAACACCTTATTTTCTATTGTGAAAGTATCAGCATTCTTTATGAGCTGTTCTAGTTGAGAACCTACCATGAAAAGTGGTGGAGACAGAACTGCTTTGTCTGGACACGAGGATGAGATGGGTATTTAAGAGGTAGCCTCTTTATCCGCCCTAGCATCCTGTTCCTCAGACATCTCCTGTGGGGGGAGCTTGGTGGGGAGGAAAGGACTGAACAACCCTAATCTCTCTCTGAGACAGTACCAGTGGTCTGGAGAATTGCTGTCAGTAAACAGCCCAGGGATCCCAGTGTGGCCATTGGAGACTCCTATACAGGTGTAGGGATGGCATACGGAGTTGGTTCTACCACCCTAGATGACTGTTGTGATCTTCCCTATGACTGTCAAAGAATGGGTTTCTGACAGGATATGTAGGGAAACCCTGGACTGAAATAGAAGTGACTGGATTCTCCTCAACATTGTCCAATGGAGGAACCCCCATAGAAAAAGATAGAGAGGCCTGTGGTAGTGGGGGACAATAGCAGTCTGAGGATTGAGATCTCAGTACCAAAAGATGTTCGGTACTCATGAGGAGTGGGGATTCTAGCTCATCTGTTATGGACAGACCCCTCATATATCTAAACTCTTGCAGTACAGAGTAGAGAACTGGCACTGACACGGTAGCCTAGCCAAAGTTGACGGTACTAACGATGGTGGTTATGCTCACCCTCTTTGTTCCTGGTAGAGGGTACTGAAGGTCAGTCATGTCTCTCCCGCAATCTTGGGGACTTTCCCACTCCGCCAGTACCAGAGAAGGAGTCCTTTGACTCAAGAGTACCTTGAGAAGTTAGTACATGGGGCCAGAGACTTGGCCAGTGAATCACAGAATATCAGCGTTGGAAGGGACCTCAGGAGGTCATCTAGTCCAACCCCCTGCTCAAAGCAGGACCAATCCCCAGACAGATTTTTACCCCAGTTCCCTAAATGGCCCCCTCAAGGATTGAACTCACAACCCTGGGTTTAGCAAGTCAATGCTCAAACCATTGAGCTATCCCTCCCCCCAATTGAAGCTTCTGAGATCATAGATCTTGCATGGGACTTGGGGTTGGGCTTTTTTGCAGCAGGTCCCTTCAGTTGACAGTCCGTACTCCTCTTTTTGGGAACCCTCCAATGACCCCCCCCCCTTCTTTTTAGGGAAGCCTGCACTACGTGGAAGAGCCGCTGGATCTGTCTGGAGAGAAGATGTATGTTTGGGGGTCTCCTGATCTGACTCAGATACTGGTCAAAGTGAGCACTCCATCATTAACAGTCTGAGCTGAATCCCCCTGTTCTTCCTTGCCCTTGACTTGAGGGATAGGCAGAAACTGCAATTCTGGGAGACAAGACTCTCCCAAACAACGGACACACTTAGAGTGGCCATCACTCACAGGTATAGCCTGTCAGCAGGAGAGACAGTGTTTGAAGCCTTATGAGCCAGGCATGCCATGCCAGGAAGACAAGGCTCCCCAAGGAAAAAGAGAGAAGAAAAAACAAAAACAAAAAAACAAAAAAAACTGTAGCCTCTCAATACTAACACTTACTAAGTAACTATAACTATTACTGACAACTAACTATACCGGGGTCGGCAACCTCTGGCACGCAGCTCGCCAGGGTAAGCACCCTGGTGGGCCGGGCCAGTTTGTTTACCTGCCGCATCCGCAGGTTCGGCCGATCGCGGCTCCCACTGGCCGTAGTTCGCTGCTCCAGGCCAATGGGGGCTGCGGGGCCGGGCGGCGCTGGGGCGGGAGGGGGTGTTTGGGGGTGGGGGCTGGGCAGTGCTGAGGGTGTGTGTTTCAGTGGGGCCGGGGGGGTTCGTCCCTCAGCTGTTTCCTTTGGAGTAATATGGCCCTCACCGCTTTACGAGTTGTGCAGGCCTGCTGTATACCCTCAGCATCCAGCATAAGGCGGCATAGGGCAGAACAGGCACTGCCAGCAGAAACATCTATGATGAAGAGCTTGAGAGGCGCATGCACACCTGAAGTGGAATATCCTTAGGGTCACTACTCAAAGAACAACTAGATTTTTTTTCTTCTCCTTCTCTTTAAGTTTATCAGCATTCCTCTTACAGGCAGCCAGATCAAGAAGTTGTGCTATGACTCCATATACCAGAAAAATGGAAAAGGACAGGGATGATGAGGTTTTTGATCAGCATTCTTTCATAAATGATGCTGTGAAATACTTTTGTGAAAGGATTTTATAACAAGGTTCAAAATCACTTTGGCCATATGTCAACTGATAAAATTAAAATATCCTTGGAAATGAGACTGGACTGACTGCATGAGAGGGTGAAGATGTACAGTGCTTTTGATTAGAAGCTTGCACTAGAGATATACAGCTATAACCTGCTGTGGTCTACAACTGGTATCAATCTAAGAAATGTACTCTTCCAGCATAGAAAAGGCATCATGTTAGAAAAACTATTAACTAACACACAGTAACAGGATGTTAAACAGGATTTAGCATCTAGTGTAATAATCTGGGACACGTCATGTTTAAAAATGTAATAGCTAGTTGTGGCTAGCTCTTAAAGTCTCCCTGGAGATGAAGTCAAATAAGATTAGAAACAGACATCAGTCATTTTTAAATGCACCGGGGGTTCTCCCATCAGCATAGGTAATCCACCTCCCCAAGAGGTGGCAGCTAGGTGGACGGAAGAATTCTTCTGTTGACCTAGTGCTGTCTACACTGGGGGTTAGGTCATCTTAACTATGTCACTCAGGGGTGTGGATTTTTCACACCACTGAGCAGTGCAGCTGGGATGACCTAACTTTTTAGTGTAGACCAGGCCTAAGTAAGAAATTCAGGGGCTTAGGGCCCGTCTACACAGCTAGTCACGGTGCAGCAAACCACAGTGTGAATCTACAACATACCAGTTTGCCACAGAAACTTCTGGTGTGGATACTGCTACAGCACCCTGGAAGTCCCACAGTGTAGTTTGGCATACCATGCTTTCAGATACTAATAAGCCAAAGCACAGGCCAGAAATTTCAATGCGCTATAGCAGTATCCATTCCAGAAGTTGCTGCAGAAAGCTGGTGTGCTTTAGATCCACATCCCAGCTGCTGCACAGTAACTTGGCCTTAATATTTTCTTGATAAAGCCCTGTTCCTGCAGAAAGTTTATGACTGGGAGTATTCACATTTACACCTCTACCCCGATATAATGCGACTCGATATAACACGAATTCGGATATAACGCGGTAAAGCAGTGCTCCGGGGGGGCAGGGCTGCGCACTCCGGTGGATCAAAGCAAGTTCGATATAACGCGGTTTCACCTATAATGCGGTAAGATTTTTTGGCTCCCGAGGACAGCGTTATATTGAGGTAGAGGTGTATTTCAATAAGACTATTCCCAACAGTAAGTGCTACTTCCAGTCCTAAGTGTTCACCCTAAGACTTCCCGGTGAAATACTATTTGACCTTGAACCTTACCCAGCCTGAGTCTTATGGAAGAGAAAGCTTATTTTAAAAAAGTTACAGAACCAAGTTATGAAGAGTTATTAAATGAAATCAAGGAACTAACAATGGGAGGAAAAAGTAAATTCATTTAAACTAAGCAGAAAACAACAATGGTTGAAAAATGTATGCTCAGGAGGACATTCTTTTCAAATTTCATCACAGAGTGATTTATAAGTGGTGCCAAAAATACATGCATGCCAGGGCTTCACACTCATCCTAATTAAAAACAATTTAGCATGAAAAACGTAAAATAAAAAACTGAAAACAAATACACAGACAGTTCTCCAGACAATTCTCTGGTTAAAAGTAATATTAAAATCTCAAGCTAAGAGTGTCTCACTCATCTCTTAAAGCCTCTGATCTCAGACCAAGGGTAGTCAACAGGAGGACCGTGGGCCAAATCTGGACCACCAGATGCTTTTGAACGGATCCTGAAAATTTTTTATTTACTTATTATCATCATCATCATCATTATTGTTGTTATTTTATTATTTTCTCTGGAGTCTGGACCTTAACTATACCTTGACCAAGAAATTTGGACCTTGACAAAAATAATCGACTACACTTATCATAGAGCCTCAAAGATTTCATTCTTATTCTCTTTTGAAAGCCATTATGTGCGCCAAGCTTCCTAGCTAATGTATTTATACAGATTACTTGAAATATCACTTACTGCTGTACTCCAAAAACAAGAGTACAAACCCATTAAACCCTCAATATGCAGAACAGATTCCTCTCACAGTAAGTTCATAAATGTAATAGCAGCAAAGAATCCTGTGGCACCTTATAGACTAACAGAGGTTTTGCAGCATGAGCTTTCGTGGGTGAATAGTCTTGCATCCGAAGAAGTGGGTATTCACCCACGAAAGCTCATGCTGCAAAACCTCTGTTAGTCTATAAGGTGCCACAGGATTCTTTGCTGCTATTACATTTATGAACTTACTGTGAGAGGAATCTGTTCTGCATATTGAGGGTTTAATGGGTTTGTACTCTTGTTTTTGGAGTACAGCAGTAAGTGATATTTCAAGTAATCTGTATAAATACATTAGCTAGGAAGCTTGGCGCACATAATGGCTTTCAAAAGAGAATAAGAATGAAATCTTTGAGGCTCTATGATAAGTGTAGTCGATTATTTTTGTCAAGGTCCAAATTTCTTGGTCAAGGTATAGTTAAGGTCCAGACTCCAGAGAAAATAATAAAATAACAACAATAATGATGATGATGATGATAATAAGTAAATAAAAAATTTTCAGGATCCGTTCAAAAGCATCTGGTGGTCCAGATTTGGCCCACGGTCCTCCTGTTGACTACCCTTGGTCTGAGATCAGAGGCTTTAAGAGATGAGTGAGACACTCTTAGCTTGAGATTTTAATATTACTTTTAACCAGAGAATTGTCTGGAGAACTGTCTGTGTATTTGTTTTCAGTTTTTTATTTTACGTTTTTCATGCTAAATTGTTTTTAATTAGGATGAGTGTGAAGCCCTGGCATGCATGTATTTTTGGCACCACTTATAAATCACTCTGTGATGAAATTTGAAAAGAATGTCCTCCTGAGCATACATTTTTCAACCATTGTTGTTTTCTGCTTAGTTTAAATGAATTTACTTTTTCCTCCCATTNCTTTACTATTGTTTCAACTAATTTGCCCGGTACCGACGTTAGACTTACCGGTCTGTAATTGCCGGGATCACCCCTAGAGCCCTTTTTAAATATTGGCGTTACATTAGCTAACTTCCAGTCATTGGGTACCGAAGCCGATTTAAAGGACAGGTTACAAACCTTAGTTAATAGTTCCGCAACTTCACATTTGAGTTCTTTCAGAACTCTTGGGTGAATGCCATCTGGTCCCGGTGACTTGTTAATGTTGAGTTTATCAATTAATTCCAAAACCTCCTCTAGTGACACTTCAATCTGTGACAGTTCCTCAGATTTGTCACCTACAAAAGCCAGCTCAGGTTGGGGAATCTCCCTAACATCCTCAGCCGTGAAGACTGAAGCAAAGAATCCATTTAGTTTCTCCGCAATGACTTTATCATCTTTAAGCGCTCCTTTTGTATTTTGATCATCAAGGGGCCCCACTGGTTGTTTAGCAGGCTTCCTGCTTCTGATGTACTTAAAAAACATTTTGTTATTACCTTTGGAGTTTTTGGCTAGCCGTTCTTCAAACTCCTCTTTGGCTTTTCTTATTACACTCTTGCACTTAAGTTGGCAGTGTTTGTGCTCCTTTCTATTTGCCTCACTAGGATTTGACTTCCACTTTTTAAAGGAAGTCTTTTTATCTCTCACTGCTTCTTTTACATGGTTGTTAAGCCACGGTGGCTCTTTTTTAGTTCTTTTACTGTTTTTCTTAATTTGGGGTATACATTGAAGTTGGGCCTCTATTATGGTGTCTTTAAAAAGGGCCCATGCAACTTGCAGGGATTTCACTTTAGTCACTGTACCTTTTAACTTTTGTCTAACTAACCCCCTCATTTTTGTATAGTTCCCCCTTTTGAAATTAAATGCCACAGTGTTGGGGAGTTGAGGTGTTCTTCCCACCACAGGGATGTTGAATGCTATTGTATTATGGTCACTATTTCCAAGCGGTCCATTATATCACCACAGTCTTTCCCCTGACCTCAAAGGGGCATGTAACTGCCCGATTTGTGTTTATCCCTTTATGGTACACCTCTACCTCGATATAACGCTGTCCTCGGGAGCCAAAAAATCTTACTGCGTTATAGGTGAAACCGCATTATATTGAACTTGCTTTGATCCACCGGAATGCGCAGCCCCGCCCCCCCCAGAGCACTGCTTTACCGCATTATATCCGAATTCGTGTTATATCGGGTAGTGTTATATCGAGGTAGCGGTGTATGTCAATTTTTACTTCAAGTAGTTGATATTACTTGCAAATTATGTTTTATTTTATGTATTTAAAATCTGTAGGTACACTACAAAATACATACAAATATTATTATAAAGCTTCATAAAACAGGTCTCCCAGATGTGGGCTACCCCTGCAAATCTTAAAAGATACAACAAGGACCTCTCACAAACCCTAAGCAGCTTTCCCCATCATATCAGCCAGCATTCTCTTCCACTCATCCTCCTAGTTCTCAGAAAACTTAGTGCTTGTTTTTCAGTTCTTCAATACCGCCCAATAAATGTGTGTAGTCCCTATACATATATGCCTATAAAGCTCCTACATGCTCCTAAATGTCAAACATGCATATAACCATGCTGCATTTACAGTGATTACTACTTTAGGTTTAGTTATCAAGCTTAATAGTCATCATATATTTTTCAGAGGTAACAATAATGGTAACAAACCTTATAATCTTAAATGCTGCCAGTAGTTTCACAATACTTTATATTTAAATTTAAAAAAAGCTATTGCAATTTAGTCCTTTAGAGAAAGTAATAAAACAGTTGCTCATAACTTCACTCTTATGCGGAATATAGTCACAGAATTAAATATGTTCTGTGAAAATGTTCCATTCAGGAATGCTGACCAAACAAGGCATTTTTAATGAACAAAGACCAGTGGGAAAATAGGAACTTGCTTTAGGTAACAGAAACACTGAAGTGGAACCTGCATAAGTATGGTATATTAAAGAAATAGATCTATTAGAAAAAAATGCATTTTCTGTGTACCAAACTAAATACAAATAGTTATACAGTGATGAAGCCCTTTAACATGAGTAAAACGGTACTAACAGAAGTTATAAAATGTATTAAGAGTATAAAATTCCAGTGCACTCAAAAAGCAAAAGAAAAACAATCAGCTAAAACAACACAGCTATTTAACATTTGCTTTGCACCGCAGCCAACTCTATCTGATAAAATAGCAGAGTGCTCTTAAAATAAAATAATTGTGAAAGGATTAGACCAGGGGTCAGCAACCTTTCAGAAGTGGTGTGCCGAGTCTTCATTTATTCACTCCAATTTAAGGTTTTGCGTGCCAGTAATACATTTGAACGTTTTTAGAAGGTCTCTTTCTATAAGTCTATAACATATAACTAAACTATTGTTGTATGTAAAGTAAATAAGGTTTTAAAAATGTTTAAGCAGCTTCATTTAAAATTAAATTAAAATGCAGAGCCCCCCGGACCGGTGGCCAGGACCCGGGCAGTGTGAATGCCACTGAAAATCACCTCGTGTGCCGCCTTCGGCACGCGTGCCATAGGTTGCCTACCCCTGGATTAGACACATAAAAATAATAAAGTGAGTTTGCAAAAACAACCATTTAATAAGTTTCCAAAAAGCAGTGCAAATTTTAAATATAGCATCTCTTGTTGTTCTAGGAATTTACAACAGGACTACCGTATAAACTGAAGACACACATGCGTCTGACGAAGTGGGTATTCACCCACGAAAGTTTATGCTCCAATACTTCTGTTAGTCTATAAGGTGCCACAGGACTCTGTCGCTTTTTACAGATCCAGACTAACACGGCTACCCCTCTGATATGAAGACACACTGTGATCTTGACTGCAAAATTACATGCTACTGCACATCTACAAGTAACAAACACCAGCAGCTAGGGAATAGAAGGCAACTGCTGCTGGTGAAAAAACCAGTTCACCACAGGACAAGAGACAAATCCTGTCACTTCTATCAATGAAGAGGGAATTTACACAGGTAACATACTAATTGAAGCTCTGTTAATCAAATCCTTCAACACTAGATAAGGGTCCTCCTCTTCCCTCAAAAAACAAATATGATTAAGAAAGTTAAAAATAGATATTTCCGTTTCCTAAGATTATTTCCCTTTAATTCCAATGCTCTGAGAAAGTTTATCTGGTTTGTCAACTTCCCATGTTTGTGTTCGAAAAGGAGGCGTGTTAAAGCCATACTTCCATGTATAACAACTCAAATTATTTTTATATGCTTTGTATTATTATTAATAAATGGCATCTTATTAGCATCTCTCTCCAAGTTCTGCAGCTCTCTTAGAAGGTCTGGCATAGGGGCAATTTTAATTACGAAATCACCTCTTCACCCTCACCCCCCAAAAATCTGTTAGGTGTTCTTCAACACTGGCTTATTTTTGTACATTTAAGCATTCCTTTGTGGTCGGGGCAAGCATATGTGAAGGTCATTTCCACTATTGATACACAGACTTTGATTCCCTGTGATGTCTAAGCAGCACTCGGAGCAGAATGGGGGGTTGTGGAGAGCCAGTTGCAGCTCTCTCACTCTCAACAACGCAGTCCTGGAGTAAATTAGAGCCAAGGTGTGGGGGGGGAATGGTATATCGGCACAAAAAGGGAGGTGTGGCAGGAGCAGGACATGGGTAAGAGCAAAGGGAGGGCACAGGGTGAGGATAGGACAGAGGGGGACAGAAAGCCTTGCGTAAGGGGGACAGGACAGAGGGATAGGCACTAGAGAACACTGCCCTACAAAACCTGGAATTGAACCTGAGTCCTCAGTCTCCACATTCCTCAGCTCTCAGCAAATAATTCTGAAATCCACTGAAAACGTATGCGTCTCTTCTCCCTTTCAAGTGACTGATACACAGAGAATAACAGCTTGCTACTGCCATCAGTTATTCCACTAACTCAAGTGGTAGAGGTCTGTGCTCTAGGTCTAAAGATCCAGATCCTGCTGTGGCATGGGTTCTGTGGAAAAAGCGTATGTGATTATGTAATTAAAGACTACATCTCCCACTTCACCCCTTGGTCGGGACAAGATCTACATTTTAATATAGCATAAGAAATAAGAAAATTATAGTCAAAGATGTCAGGCCCATATTTAGGGGGTGTTGTTTTTGTTTGCTTAACTTTCTTACGCTTGCTTAAAAAAAATGGTAGTCATCAATCTAGCATATGTCAGTAGTATTATAATCCCCAGTTAGTGTGTAGGCTTAATAGGGAAAGCAGAGGGAGGAAGGAAACAGACTTCTGTTTCCAAGGAGGCTTGTACTTACAAACAAAACAGCCAAGCACATAGATTGGACAGATTTATTTTGAAAGGCAGAGTGGCTAAGTGCAGGAGACTGGGGTCTGCCATATTAGAGAGCTCAGTTCAATTCCCAGCTCTGCTAGAAGTGACCTGATGTTTTTTTCAGTTGTATAATGTAGATAATATGATTGCCTGACTCGGAGGGAGGGACACAAAGCCTTGCTCAATAACTATTCTGTGCACTTCACAACCCTTAACAGTCAATAGAAGAGTCAAGAGTTGAACTCATCTCCTTGCTCCCAGCTCGGTGCACCTTCTACTAGGCTACAAAATATTTTCTGTGGGTCTGTCCCTCTTGACTTGTCTACACCACCGTCCGGATCGATGGGCAGCGATCGATCCAGTGAGGGAGTCGATTTATCATGTCTACTACAGCTGCAATAAATCGACCGCCGATCGCTCTAGCGTCGACTCCGGTACTCCACCGCAACGAGAAGAACAAGGGGAATTGATGGGAGAATGTCTCCCATCGACACACCACAGTGAAGACATCGCAATAAGTAGATCTAAGTACGTCAGCTTCAGCTATATTATTCACGTAGCTGAAGTTGCGTAACTTAGATCGATCTCTCCCCTCCCCCGGTAGTGTAGACCAGACCTCTCTCTCTCTGTCTCTCACTGGAATTTTGACCATCTTAGAGCTAAGCAAGATAGGTGAGCCAGGCCAGCAGTTCATGAGAAGAAATCTGCAGGCTTAAAAGCTTAGAGCAGTGCGTTGTTCTCTCAGATGAACACAGAGTAAACTGGAGTCAATGTGCAGCAATGCTGCAGCAGTCCTGCAAAAGGAGTCTGAATTCAAAGGAGGAATGAAGGGGAGGGGGGCAGAAGTAATCTTCCTCCATTGTGGTGGAATAAGCAGGAGGGGAAAGGGTGTAAAGGGCGTGCCAGAAAGATCCAAGGGTAATGTTCTCTCATTCTCTCCACAGGTACGAATGTGGAGAGTGGACTAGATGATACATCTGAGGGAAGGGAGCAGAAGGAGACTCCACCGATTGAAGGCATGAGATGCACTGTCCTAGGGATGGGAGTTCCACGACCACCACTCCCAAGAGGAGGAGGCAGGTGATGCTGGTTGGGGACTCCCTCCTAAAGGGGACTGAGTCATCTATCTGCCATCCCGACTGGGAAAACCGAGAAGTGTGCTGCTTGCCAGAAGCTAGGATTCACGACATGACGGAGAGACTGCCGAGACTCATCAAGCCCTCAGATCGCTACCCCTTCCTGCTTCTCCATGTGGGCACCAATGATACTGCCAAGAATGACCTTGAGCGGATCACTGCAGACTACGTGGCTCTGGGAAGAAGGATAAAGGAGTTTGAGCCGCAAGTGGTGTTCTCGTCCATCCTCCCTGTGGAAGGAAAAGGCCTGGGTAAAGACCGTCAAATTGTGGAAGTCAACGATTGGCTACGCAGGTGCTGTCGGAGAGAAGGCTTTGGATCTTTGACCATCGGATGGTGTTCCAAAAAGAAGGATTGCTAGGAAGAGACGGTCTCCACCTAACAAAGAGAGGGAAGAGCATCTTCGCAAGCAGGCTGGCTAACCTATTGAGGAGGGCTTCAAACTAGGTTCGCCGGGGGAAGGAGACCAAAGCCCTGAGGTAAGTGGGGAAGTGGGATACCAGGAGGAAGCACGAGCAGGAGAGTGCAAGAGGGGAGCAGGACGATCAGCGAGTTATCTTAAGTGCCTATACACAAATGCAAGAAGCCTGAGAAACAAGCAGGGAGAACTGGAAGTCCTGGCACAGTCAAGGAATTATGATGTGATTGGAATAACAGAGACTTGGTGGGATAACTCACATGACTGGAGTACTGTCATGGATGGATATAAACTGTTCAGGAAGGACAGGCAGGGCAGAAAAGGTGGGGGAGTTGCCTTGTATGTAAGAGAGCAATATGACTGCTCAGAGCTCCAGTATGAAACTGCAGAAAAACCTATGAGTCTGGATTAAGTTTAGAAGTGTGGGCAACAAGGGTGATGTTGTGGTGGGAGTCTGCAATAGACCACCAGACCAGGGGGATGAGGTGGACGAGGCTTTCTTCAGGCAACTAACAGAAGTTACTAGATCGCAGGCCCTGGTTCTCATGGGGGACTTCAATCACCCTGATATCTGCTGGGAGAGCAATACAGCAGTGCACAGACAATCCAGGAAGTTTTTTGAAAGTGTAGGGGACAATTTCCTGGTTCAAGTGCTGGAGGAACCAACTAGGGGCAGAGCTCTTCTTGACCTGCTGCTCACAAACAGGGAAGAATTAGTAGGAGAAGAATTAGTAGAGGACGCAAAAGCGGATGGGAACCTGGGAGGCAGTGACCATGAGATGGTCAAGTTCAGGATCCTGACAAAAGGAAGAACGGAGAACAGCAGCATACGGACCCTGAACTTCAGAAAAGCAGACGTTGACTCCCTCAGGGAACTGATGGGCAGGATCCCCTGGGAGAATAACATGAGGGGGAAAGGAGTCCAGGGAGCTGGCTGTATTTTTAAAGAATTCTTATTGAGGTTGCAGGAACAAACCATCCCGATGTGTAGAAAGAATAGTAAATATGGCAGGCAACCAGCCTGGCTTCACAGTGAAATCCTTGCTGATCTTAAACACACAAAAGAAGCTTACAAGAAGTGGAAGATTGGACAAATGACCAGGGAGGAGTATAAAAATATTGCTCAGGCATGCAGGAGTGAAATCAGGAAGGCCAAATCACACTTGGAGCTGCAGCTAGCAAGGGATGTTAAGAGTAACAAAAAGGGTTTCTACGAGTATGTTAGCAACAAAAGGGTGGTCAAGGAAAGTGTGGGCCCCTTACTGAATGAGGGAGGCAACCTAGTGACAGAGGATGTGGAAAAAGCGAATGTATTCAATGCTTTTTTTGCCTCTGTCTTCACGAACAAGGTCAACTCCCAGACTACTGCACTGGGCAGCACAGTATGGGGAGAAGGTGACCAGCCCTCTGTGGAGAAAGAAGTGGTTAGAAAAACTGGACGAGCACAAGTCCATGGGGCCGGATGCGCTGCATCCGAGGGTGCTAAAGGAGTTGGCGGATGTGATTGCAGAGCCATTGGCCATTATCTTTGAAAACTCATGGCGAGCGAGGGAGGTCCCGGATGACTGGAAGAAGGCTAATGTAGTGCCCATCTTTAAAAAAGGGAAGGAGGAGGATCCAGGGAACTACAGGCCAGTCAGCCTCACCTCAGTCCCTGGAAAAATCATGGAGCAGGTCCTCAAGGAATCAATTTTGAAGCACTTAGAGGAGAGGAAAGTGATCAGGAACAGTCAGCATGGATTCACCAAGGGCAAGTCATGCCTGACTAACCTAATTGCCTTCTATGAGGAGATAACTGGGTCTGTGGATGAGGGGAAAAGCAGTGGACGTGTTATTCCTTGACTTTAGCAAAGCTTTTGATACGGTCTCCCACAGTATTCTTGCCGGCAAGTTAAAGAAGTATGGGCTGGATGAATGGACTATAAGGTGGATAGAAAGCTGGCTAGATCGTCGGGCTCAACGGGTAGTGATCAACGGCTCCATGTCTAGTTGGCAGCCGGTTTCAAGTGGAGTGCCCCAAGGGTCGGTCCTGGGGCCGGTTTTGTTCAATATCTTCATTAATGATCTGGAGGATGGCGTGGACTGCACTCTCAGCAAATTTGCAGATGACACTAAACTGGGAGGAGTGGTAGATACGCTGGAGGGTAGGGATAGGATACAGAGGGACCTAGACAAATTAGAGGATTGGGCCAAAAGAAACCTGATGAGGTTCAACAAGGACAAGTGCAGAGTCCTGCACTTAGGACGGAAGAATCCCATGCACTGTTACAGACTAGGGACCGAGTGGCTAGGCAGCAGTTCTGCAGAAAAGGACCTAGGGGTTACGGTGGACGAGAAGCTGGATATGAGTCAACAGTGTGCCCTTGTTGCCAAGAAGGCTAACGGCATTTTGGGCTGTATAAGTAGGGGCATTGCCAGCAGATCGAGGGACGTGATCGTTCCCCTCTATTCGACATTGGTGAGGCCTCACCTGGAGTACTGTGTCCAGTTTTGGGCCCCACACTACAAGAAGGATGTGGAAAAATTGGAAAGAGTCCAGCGGAGGGCAACAAAAATGATTAGGGGGCTGGAGCACATGAGTTATGAGGAGAGGCTGAGGGAACTGGGATTGTTTAGTCTGCAGAAGAGAAGAATGAGGGGGGATTTGATAGCTGCTTTCAACTACCTGAAAGGGGGTTCCAAAGAGGATGGATCTAGACTGTTCTCAGTGGTACCAGATGACAGAACAAGGAGTAATGGTCTCAAGTTGCAGTGGGGGAGGTTTAGGTTGGATATTAGGAAAAACTTTTTCACTAGGAGGGTGGTGAAGCACTGGAATGAGTTACCTAGGCAGGTGGTGGAATCTCCTTCCTTAGAGGTTTTTAAGGTCAGGCTTGACAAAGCCCTGGCTGAGATGATTTAGTTGGGGATTGGTCTTGCTTTGAGCAGAGGGTTGGACTAGATGACCTCCTGAGGTCCCTTCCAACCCTGATATTCTATGATTCTAATGGAGTTATGATTCTTGCCTACCTACTGTCCCTGTACACTGCTTGAGTTCTGTTATTTTTATAAACATTGAGATATCTATTAAATACATTTTGAAGCCTCCCACACAGTCTAGTTGAAAGGGTAGCTCTTACTCTTCCCCCTATGCTCACTCCACAACCTAATGATTGTCTGAGGGGCAGAGGGCTTCTCTGTTATGCTGACCCTTTCCCACCACCTTGCTACTGCCAAATAGGTGGCTCTCCTCTACTATCCCCTTCCCCCCCTCCTTTTTCAGGTCCTGTTTTCCAATAAACACAAATTGCCCACATATGCTGCTCCTACTTATAGCTTTCCCAGGTACCTGCAGATTTAATCCACAGGATTCTTGTTCACAGGGTTTTAAATAGCATTACTGAAACTCACCAGCATTTTATTAATTTCCCTCTGGCACTGCTTGAGATAGCTGAAGTAGTAACACAGGCACTGGAGTCGTGTCTGCAGACTCAAGAAGACAGCAGTGCATTGGTACCTGTGTGTGTACCCAGCTCATGATGGTATTTGAAAGTCTGATCCTGCATCATTAAGGTCCATGAGAGTTCTCCAAAAGACTGCCACTGAGTTCAATGAGAGCTGAATTGGGCCACTACTGACAAACCAAATCATCATATTATAAGCCTGTATGTGATTTAGTTTCTTCCCTCCTTCCAAAGAGAATTGTTCCCTGCCCCACTCCACCCCCCATCCCCCATTCAAGGTTACCTTTGGAGCCATAAGGATTAGAAACTGGGTAGCTAACAATGCTTAATCACCATTCAATAAAACTGAATTTCACTGCATCCAATCCTCCTCCATACCGTGTCTGTAAAAATTATAAACCTCTTGAGTCAAGGAGCTTGACTTCACACCTGTCTGTATACACCAGTGGTCTCCAACCTTTTTATGCACAAGATCACTTTTTGAATTTAAGATCAAACCAGGATCTACCCCGCCCCTTCTCCTAGGTCCTGCCCCTGCTCACTCCATCCCCCCTCCGTCGCTCGCTCTCCCCCCCACACTCACTTTCACTGGGCTGGGGCAGGGAGTTGGGTGTGGGAAGGGGTGCAGGCTGTGGGATGGAGCCAAGGGGTTCGGACTGCCGGAGGGAGCTCCGGGCTGGGGAAGGGGGTTGGGGTGAGGGGTGCAAGCTCTGGGAGGGAGTTTGGGTGCAGACTCAGGGCAGGGGGTTGAGGTGCAGGAGGCGGTGCAGGGTCTGGGAGGGAGTTTGGGTGCAGGAAGGGGCTCTGGGCTGGGGGTTGGAGTGCAGGAGGGGGTGAAGGGAGCAAGCTCTAGGAGGGAGTTTGGGTGTGGAGTGCGGGCTCAGAGCAGGGGGTTGTCGTGTGGAAGGGTTGTGGGGTCTGGGAGGGAGTTTGTGTGCAGGCGAGGGCTCTGGGCTTGGGGGCGGTGGGGAGGGTTGGTGGTGTAGCAGGGCTAAGGCAGGCTCCCTGCCTGCCCTGGACCCACACCGTTCCCGGAAGCAGCTGGCATGTCTCCACAGCCCCTGCAGGGGGGCAGGCAGCTCGCACGCTGCCGCTGCACCAATCCCAGCGCCGACTCCACAGCTCCCATTGGCCGGGAACTGCGGCCAGTGGGAGCTGTGGGGTGGCGCTTGTGGGAACGGACAGCGCACGGAGACCTGCTGTCCCCAGCCAGCCGCAAGCACTGCCCCCACAGCTCCCATTGGCCACAGTTCCCAGTCAATGGGAGCTGCGGAGTCGTTGCTGGGAGGCGAAGGCAGAGGCAGCAGCAGCTCGCGGAGCCGCCTCCCACCCCCCTTCCTCCCACAGGCGCTGCAGAGACATGCCAGCAGCTTCCGGGAGCAGCATGGGGTCAGGGCAGGCAGGGAGCCTGCCTTAGACCTGCTGCGCTGCCGGACTTTTAGCAGATGGAGATCATGATCAACTGGCAGAGGCTCCAAGATCAACAAATCTATCACGATCTACCGGTTGGTGACCACTGGTATACCTTGTCAGTGTTCTAGAAACTGTAACTGAAACTTTTTAATGGAAGATGAAATTCTGCAGAAATCAATGGCTTAGCCCGCACCTCCTCTGCATCCCCACTCATCAAACAAGGCCTCTTATCAGTGCGGTGCAGATGTTTTAAGCCTTGTAATTACATTATTTTTATGGAGGCTATTAAATGTTTTCTCCCATGTAAGGAGCAATTATATTACACTGATTTTATAGCTATCAGTCAACACACTCCTGAGTGTAATACTGATCTTCACTCCTTTTTGGCAAGTATACAGCCTAGTAATACAAAGAAATACGCTTGACTATAGACTAATGTGCAAGCAGTTGTGTCACCATCGGTCTGCACAACATGTCACTTCTTGAGGTGGCATCAGTGATGCCATGCAGTCTTGAAATGTAAAAAATCATGAAACAGGCCAAATTCCCATTGACTAAATTGTCTGCATGTCTCAAAACTCTACCAAACTCTGAAAAGAAGTACTATTCAACATTTACTGTGGCTCAGAAAATTAAAAAGAATGTCAACAACTGAATTAGGAGCTAGGAAGGGTTCGCAGTGAAAAATCTGCCAAGCAGGGTTACTTTAGAACTCTTAAAAAGGATAAAATATAATTTGTTGTTCACTGTGCCAAAACAATTTTATGCAAAAATCAGGAGGAATAGTATACAGTTTTTAAGTATATGAAATATTTTAAAAAGCTACTGCATATAGTTAAATTAATTTTAGAAGGAGACAATTGTTACACAAATGCCATTCCTGTGCAAGTATCAGAGGGGTAGCCGTGTTAGTCTGGATCTGTAAAAGCAGCAAAGAATCCTGTGGCACCTTATAGACTAACAGACGTTTTGCAGCATGAGCTTTCGTGGGTGAATACCCACGAAAGCTCATGCTGCAAAACGTCTGTTCCCACGAAAGCTCATGCTGCAAAACGTCTGTTAGTCTATAAGGTGCCACAGGATTCTTTGCTGCTCATTCCTGTGCAGAATTTGCTTTCATGTTTATCAGGTCCCTAAGTATTAAAAAGGATAGTAAATAGGAATAAGATTATCTAGCAGAATTTAGCATCTATCAGAATCTTATTCTGAAAAAAATAAAATAGTTCCAGGCATTCTTTACAGCTGCTTTTCTTTCTCTCTCTCTCTCTTTTTTTTTTTTGGTGGGGGAGGGCCTCCTCAAAATCCACAACAATGAAAACTCTATCTTTAGTAAACTGTATGGCATGTTGCACTTTCTACTCAAGCTCACCACATTCTTCCCTGGTCTTGAACATATACTGTTTTAATTTCTGCTAACATCAATGTCCAAAACAAAAAGATCATAAAAAATATTTCCAAACACGTACACCTTCACCTTCCAGGTCATTTATATTCTTGCATCTTTTCACATTAATGGCAAATGCAACAACATTCCTTTGCTCTTCTTATTCATATGATTTCATACTGACACAAATTTTGATTGTGTATTAGAAACAAACCATTTTTTAAAACTGTCAGGATACTATTTTACCAATGCAATCTTCTCTCTCTTTTCTTCAGTGCAGTCTCTTTTTTGTTTGTCAATCAGAAAAATGACTCCAGCTTTTCAAACTCTTTGAAGCCCACAATTACATTGGGGTGATCAGTTCCATCAGCTCACATGCTTACAGCACTTCAAAGCTCCTGGCTTCAAAGTTAGTTCAGAAATGCTTTAATGACTGTTCTCCACTATACAGTGAATTAATTTGCATTGTAGTGGTGTTTATTCATTAGTGTGTGTTAGAGACTGTTCACACGTCCACTTAACCAGTGCTGGTGTACGAATATACACACATGATAAAGTACCATATCTCCTACCTTTTAAAAAATTAAAATAAAAAAGTAGAGCTTTCAATTAATCACAGTTAACTCAAGCGATTAACTCAAAACAAATTAACTTGATTTAAAAAATTAATCGCAATTAATCCCAGTTTTAAATCGCACTGGTAAACAATAATAGAATACCAATTGAAATTTATTATAAATATTTTGGATGTTTTTCTACATTTTCAAGTATATAGATTTCAATTACAACACAGAATAGAAAGTATACAGTGCTCACTTTATATTATTTTTTATTACAAATATTTGCACTTTAAAAAAAGATAAACAAAAGAAATAGTATTTTTCAATTCACCTCATACAAGTATTGTAGTGCAATCTCCATAGTGAAAGTGCAACTCACAAATGTAGAATTTTGTTTACATAACTGCACTCAAAACAAAACAATGTAAAACATTAGAGCCTACAAGTCCACTCAGTCCTACTTCTTGTTCAGCCAATCGCTAAGACAAACAAGTTTGTTTACACTGCTTTGCAACACCAGAACTCCAATAAAAAGAGAGTTGTTGTGCAATTTAAATATATGTAAAATGAATTAGCCTTCTAACTACCGATAAATAAAAACATTACATAAATTAAATTGAAATCAAGCCAGTGAAGTCAAGAAGCTTACACAGAAAATTCAAATGTTTCCTTTCAGTTCTGGAGACAATATTTGTAAGTGCAAAACAGTATGCTTAAGTAAAGTCTCTACCATAAAGTTCTAAATCTGAAGCATAATTTGAAGAGTCACTAATATTGCATATTTCTTATGATTGCTGTTTTAGGCAAGGAAGTGGTCAAGATTTTAACCATGTGTACTAAGAATAAATTTGCATTTAGTGGACTGTTTTCTATGTAACTCCTGCCACACGATTCTTTCAGAATTCTCTGAATAGAACCAAATGTCAAATCCAACCCAATACTCTGCAATGCACCTCCCCCACCTCGTCCTAGACATTCACGTGCAAGTTACCCAAATATTTTCCCTTCCAAAGCTATTTTCTTTAAAAATACATTAAATATTTCCTTTATAAATCCACAACAAGTCCTATCGATGTGAGTATTTGCTGGGTGGAACAGAGCTAGATGCTGAGCTAGAAATACCATAACAGCTGAGTATTTTAACTGGTAACACTCTTGTAGTGACATGCCTGTGTGTGGTATCAGCTATGGAATCCATATCTTTAAACATTTGAAAGATCATGGCTTGCAAATTTAATTCACTTCGAGTGCATGCGGTATTTTTACATACATATTTACACACACACACACACAAATACATGATTATGTGTTAGAAAGTTTATGCCACCAGGAGTTTGCAATAGTCACATTATTCATGGGTGGCAAATCTATGAGCAAGTTAGGTAGGTCAGTCCAAAAAAGTGCAGATAAACCATCACGATACACCATCATATATTTTGTATATGCCATATATGGTATAGAAAAACTACTTTAACCATTTTTTTAGATTTTAAAACAAGCTAAAACTGTATTTGTTACCAAGTGCCTAAAGGCCTATATTACCTGAAAATAAATTTATCACATAACTTTCCACATATCTTGGGACCAGAACACATGTACATATATTAATAATGTTATAAGGAAATTGGTTTAAGTATACCAGAATTACACACATTAAAAGATGCTACACTTATTTATGCATCTAAGATAGATTTTTTTTCTTTATTATTTTAAAACAAATATAGGTTGACACAATTAAAGACCATCCTAATGTTTATTCAATCACCAGGGGTGCAGGAGAGCAAAGCGTCTTCTATCCACAATTTTGGCATTTCCTGACACCTGAATGCTTTATTTTACAACTTTAATACAAAGTTAAAGTTGTTTTATTGCATTTAACATAGTTACAAGGGAAGGCAAGAAAACAATTGCTGGTAACACTGAATTTCATGCCCCAATAGGTAGGTAAAGTACTTTTTAAAAATAGCTGTCCTGATTAAAAACAGCCTGCCATGGAGAATCAAAGAAACATAATTTGGAGACCTGAGAGTTCATACAATTGTGTTTATTTGCTTTCATAAATATTTAAGAAACACAACCTATGGTATTTGATATTACTGAGTCCACTGTAGTAAAAGCCCTCTCCTCATGATATAAGCAAATACAATAAATTCTCCTTATTTGTTATACTTCTCTTCAACATTCAAGGCTAATCTAGTTTTAGGTCAGGAAAAAGACTGGGGTCTATCATTTTAAACAAACCATTGTAGTAAAATGTGAACAGGAAATTCCAAACTATGCTACTCAAAAAACAATGATTTAAAAAAACTCTAAACTTACAAAACATAAAGAACCCATAAATGTATCACAGTAAGTGGGAACAAAAGAAAAGTGTGTAATTACCTCTGTCATTTTTCTTTTTTTTTTTTTTTCCTCCATTGGGGTAAGGGCTTTTTATGGGTTTGCTGAGAGAGAAACATTCATATCTGGAGAGAGAGAGAGCACGCAACATATACAGCTCTGTCTGATACCTTGGAAATAACCAGCCTGTGGGAGTTAGAGAAGGCATGCCATTCATTCTTCACCATATAAATGCCTTCTTAGAGCCTCATCCGAGCAGCAGTTTCACTTGGATCTTGAGGCACAGGTATGACTTGTTTTTCAAATGAGAGCTAATTTTTATACTCAAATATATTTTTTAAACATGCTTGCTAACATATAGACATTTATATAAAGCCTAACCAAAACACAGGGTCAAGGATCTAAGCAAAATCTTCCCTATTAGAATCACACACCTATGAGGTACTCAATTTTTTTTCAATAACTTGGTCTTACAAAAATGATGCATGCCATATTTACTACTCTTAGATTACACAAAAAAGGTATATTCTTAACTTGAGTTAGCTAACCTGAGGTACAATCAAAGTGTGTGTGTGGGGGGGTGGAGGGGGGATAGACGCGCACACACATGCACGCAAGCGCACACCTTTATCCTAGTGAAGACACAGCCTATTACAGAAATTGAGATACAGGTTTGTCACATCTTAGGCGCATTTAACATGTGCAATTTCAGCTTTATGCGGTTGGAAAAAACAAGAAAAAAACAAAAACAAAAAGAGAAAAATAACAACTTAAATACTGTTTCTGTAGTGCGGGCGATTCTGCCCGCCATTACACTCAATGTAATTTTGACTATACGCGGTTTTCGCTTTACGTGCTGACCGCGGAACGTAACCCCAGCGTAAGATGAGACAGACCTGTATTATTATTGCTACTGAGTTTTCCGACTGCAATACCAAAACAGGTACCACAGATCAAATACAAGGCTAACAAGAGAAATTATTTTTCCAGATATAAAACATGATCATCTTACCATCCGCTGAATACACGACCTACAAATTTACAAACGCACATTCTGAAGGACTCCATCTACAGAAAGGAGGGGGAGGGGAGAGGAGAGACCTTTCCATGACAAGGACACATTTTCCATATCAGAGGGGTAGCCGTGTTAGTCTGGATCTGTAAAAGCAGAAAAGAATCCTGTGGCACCTTATAGACTAACCTCTGTTAGTCTATAAGGTGCCACAGGATTCTTTGCTGCTTTTACATTTTCCATAGTTCTTTTACATGGCAGAGATCTGGATATTTTTAAAATAAAATAAAATGTTTCTGAAGTTCATTAACTTCTTTCCCTTAAACAGAGGCATAGGATTCCCTTTTCATACATCTATAAAGTTTTATACACACACACACACACACACACACACACACTGTACTTCCCTAAGATTTTCCAGTTGACTTCAGAAAGTATAAACCAAATATTTGAACAAAATATTTGTTTTAAAAAAATCTGAGAAATGGTTAAATGTGCAAAATCTAAAAAATACAGACATTTTCATGTATTAGACGTGACACGTAGCAAAAATGTCAGCGATTTATTATGGCAAAGTTGTAATGACAGAATGGTTCAGAGATTTTATAAAAGCAGAATACAGACTGCTGAAACTTCTTAACCAAAATATTAAATCAAGCCACATTAGAAAAAAACCACACATAGCATTCTCCTTTAGTTTATACTGAGAAGCTAATCAAGTATCTAATGGGGGAAGCAATACACAACAGAGGGCTTTGGCAAATGAGATTAAAACTTAGGTCACTAGTCTAAAACCATACCAGGCAAGTGGTAACCAAAAGTCGTTACAATCTAACAGCTATTTGATAGCCTATGTGAAATAAAATGGAAGCCTGAGCTAGTATGCAAAGGACAGAGACCAAGAAAACAGAAACCACCAGTATAATCGCTTCTACATGTCATCAGAGAGAGAAAGTCGGGACAGTTTGGTGTTTGTGGAGACTGGTTATTTAGCTAGAAGAACTCAAATAAATATGAAGAAATCAGGGCAACATTTCATAGGAGAATATTTCCAGATCTCTTCTGCAAGTTCTTCTGAACCAGAGGTGGGCAAACCATGGCCCACATCCGGCCAGTGGGACCCTCCTGCCCAGCCCCTGAGCTCCTTCCCTGGGAGGCTAGCCCCCGGCCCCTCTCCTGCTGTTTGCCCTCCCCCGCAGCCTCAGCTCGCCACACCGCCGCAATGCTCTGGGTGACAGGACTGTATGCTCCTGGAGCAGCACAGCTGCAGAGCCGGGGCCTGACCCGGCGCGGCTGGCTCCAGCCGGGTGGCGCGGCTGGCTCCAGCCGGGTGCTCTGGGCGGCACGGCTGTAGCGCCACCAGCCACGGGTGCTACAGGCAGCGCGGTAATGGGGGCAGGGAGCAGTGGGGGTTGGATATAGGGCAGGGGAGTTCGGGGTGGTGGTCAGGTGTCGGGGCGGTCAGAGGGTGAGGAACAGGGGGGTTGAATGGGGGCAGGGGTCCCCGTGGGCAGTCAGGAAGGAGAGGAGGGGTTGGATGGGGCGGCAGGGGGCAGTCAGGGGCAGGGGTTCCGGGGTGGTTGGATGGGGCAGGAGTCCCAGGGGGGCAGTCAGGAATGCGAGTAGGGGTTGTATGGGGTGGCAGGGGGCAGTCAGGGGCGGGGGTTCCGGGGGCTGTCAGGGAACGGGGGGGTTGGATGAGGGAGGAGTCCCAGGGGCCACCAGGGGGTCAGAAGCAGGAGGGGTCGGATAGGGGGTGGGGACTGGGCCACGCCCGACTGTTTGGGGAGGCACAGCCTCCCCTAACCGGCCCTCCATACAATTTCGGAAACCCGATGTGGCCCTCAGGCCAAAAAGTTTGCCCGCCCCTGTTCTAAACTAATGACACTGAAGATTCAATTGTCCAATGAGGAGTTATTGTACAAAATATGGAGAGTAAATTCAAACACAAATGTAAAACAGAGGGATTTTAATGCTATTTAAGCACAAATCTCAAGGCAACATCAACCCTGGAGGCGCTACTTGCACTTCTGCAGTAAACACACAATGAGCCTTTTAAACTTCTTCTTAAATACATTATGCCCTGATGGTGAAAACAAGGAGTGCAATTCAGAATGATTGTCAACATGCCTGTTTCACAAAACAGAATACATAACTTTCAAAACTGGCAACACTTAAGTTTAGCCTTTCACCCTATGTATCATGTATGTTTGGATTGGATTGCATTTCCATGTTGCACTTAGTCTAAGATCTTTGGGGCAGGAACTCTGTTTGTATAGCACAGGGGTAGGCAACCTATGGCACGAGTGCCGAAGGCGGCACGCGAGCTGATTTTCAGTGGCACTCTCACTGCCCGGGTCCTGGCCACTGGTCCAGAGGGCTCTGCATTTTAATTTAATTTTACATGGAGCTCCTTAAACATTTTTAAAACCTTATTTACTTTACATACAACAATAGTTTAGTTATATGTTATAGACTTATAGAAAGAGACCTTCTAAAATGTTAAAATGTATTACTGGCACGCGAAACCTTAAATTAGAGTGAATAAATGAAGACTCGGCACACCACTTCTGAAAGGTTGCCGACCCCTGGCATAGCACAAGCAACATTGTCACGACTAGATAGGGTGACCAGATGTCCCAATTTTATAGGGACAGTCCCGATTTTTGGGTCTTTTTCTTATATAGGCTCCCATTACCCCCACCCCCTGTCCCAATTTTTCACATTTGCTGTCTGGTCATCCTACGACTAGATAAATAATAATTTTCTTGTTTCTACTAAATCTGTTCACATTTTTTTCTGAGCCAAGCTTAACTCTTCCAATTCCCATAACAGACTTCAGTTTTGTCATTGTTTTCAACAGGGTCTATTGCATGTATCTGGAATGCAATACAAACTTTATAATGTTGAAACAGAAGTGTTTTACTATATTACCACAGATTACTCACCAATTCACTTCTAACAAAATTATTTGTATTACAGCAACACCTAGAAACTCCCACCAAGATCAGGGACCCATTGTGCTACATGCAGTACAGTAACTCCTCACTTAACGTCCTCCCGCTTAACGTTGTTTCAAAGTTACGTCGCTGCTCCATTAGGGAACATGCTCGCTTAAAGTTGTGCAATGCTCCCTTATAATGTCATTTGGCTGCCTGCTCAGTCCACTGCTTGTAAGATTCTGTGGAAGAGCAGCGACTTTACAAGGGAGCATTGCACAAGTTCCTCTTCTCCACCTCCTCCTCCTCCCCCTCCCTCCCAGCACTTGTTTGGCAATGCTTAGGACTTTCTGAGAGGGAGGGGGAGGAGCGGGGACGCAGCATGCTCCGGAGTGGAGGTGGAGTGGGGGTGGGATGAGGTGGGCCTGGAGTGGAGCGGGGACGGGAAGAGGCGAGCCTGGAGCATCCCCCGGCAAAGTCGGCGCCTGTTCTTCTGGGGGGGAAGCTGCCGCTGCTGCTGTTGCAAAGGTGCTTCCTAGCATTCTTGCCTGCAGCAGGCTATGCCTGTGTGGGGTAAGCCAGGGGCACCTCCCAACCACAGTACAGTACAGTACTCTACAGTATATAGTGCCTTTTGTCTGCCCAAAAAAATTTCCTTGGAACCTAACCCCCTGCATTTACATTAAATCTTATGGGAAAATTGGATTCGTTTAACATGGTTTCACTTAAAGTTGCATTTTTCAGGAACATAACTACAATGTTAAGTGAGGAGTTACTGTACCAACACATAGTCAAAAGACTGTTCCTGCTCTCCTAAGAGCTTACACACCTTCATTCTGTGTGTTCCCCAAACTCCCAGTTACCTTAATGGGAGTTTTTATTGTTCAATGGATTGAGGACCAAGAGAGAGTAAGGAGCTAATTTAACTTCACATGCACACTTCTATGGAAATGTTCATCTATGGAAATAACCGAAACACTGGGCATCACAGCACCTCCATTTAAGGCAGTGACCATCACAATCCTACAAACACTTATGGATAGGCTTCAAAGAATTAGATTTTTGCAGTAAACATCAGTAAAGGTTGATTGCACTGTACGTATACAAAGCGATGAAAAAATTATTTCCATACTTGATCATCAAAATTTACAGATATGCAAAGAAAAAAATTGTTGCTTGAGAACTATACAGGTCTGTCACATCTTAGGCGCATTTAACGTGCGATTTCAGCTTTACACGGTCAGCAAAAACAAGAAAAACAAAAAAACAAAAAAGAGAAAAATCACAATTTAAATACTGTTTCTGTAGTGCGGGCGATTCCGCCCGCCATTACACTCAATGTAATTTTGACTATACGTGGTTTTCGCTTTACGCGCTGACAGCGGAACGTAACCCCAGCGTAAGATGAGACAGACCTGTAGCTTGATTTAATTATATTTACTTTGCATATTTTGCATGTGATGTTGACAATGTGTTTAACAGTGATAAAGCTTTAACTTTTTGAATCTTAACATCTATTGTCATTAAATAATTATTGTCTGACGCTCCCCTGAATATTTTCCACAACTGTGAAAATTTAAATTGATAAAAAATGCTTAAAAACAGACATTGATATTATCCGCTGAAATTATTTAAAAAATGAAAATTAAATTTTGCCAAGCCTACTTCTGCATATGCTTAACTTTACTCCAGTTAAGCACATGTGTAAGTAGGATCAGGGCCTTAAGTTTGGCTGGAAATTAAACAAATTATCTTCTGGTAAAACCCTTACATTCATTCTGAGTAATATTTATCATAGCTTCAGGGTAACTATAACTGTATCCCCTGACCCCCATGGTCCACTCCAAGAGTACCCAGTCAGGTTTCAGGTCTGCTGCCATCTCTGGGTAAGGACCTTTCTCCTGCTCCCTTCTGACCAGCGGGTTTTAAAGCTGCACATCTCCCTCCCATACACTGTGATAAGCAGACTGACTTGCTGGGGCTAACACCAGCGCCTGTGCATTGTTCTGTCTCCAAGAGCTACGAACAGCATATTGCCAGCAGTTCCCAGTTACTATACAACTCTTTCTAAGCAAGCACATTTATTCTTAAGGTAAAAGCATTGCAGAGAAAACATATAAAACAATAAAAATTCTTATATGCATGCTTAAGGCTTACCAGAGGTCTCGTGGGGCACAGGCCAAAGTCTTGCGGGGCCCTAGTAAGACGAAGTCTTTCCAACCGTTCCACAAGGACTAGGGCCACCCATGGACAGAAGGTCCTGTCCATTTGCTGAATCAGAAAGGCGGCCCTGGGTCTTTTAAACTGAGTTATGTCAAAAGCCCTTTCTTTGTTTGAGACTCTGGAAAACCCAGCCTGAACCAGTAAATGCAAGCCATTCCAAGGGGTTGCCAACTTGGTAATATTTAAAAACTGGACACTCCAGGAGGAGTGCTGGAACCTCACCTGCCCTGCCTCTTCCCCCGAGCTCCCGTCCCTGACCCGCCTCTTCCCCTGAGGCCCCACCACCTGTCCACTCCTCTTCCCTCCCCCCCCAGTCACTCACTACTTTTCCCCTCCCACCCCCCGGGTCAGGAAGGAGTTGCCTGAGGGACTGGGCTGGGAGCAATTGCCCGACAAAGGTAGGAGGCGGCCCCGGCTGACTAGGGGCTGTAGCGGATGATGACCAAGCGCCTCCCCTGCTTGTAGTAACCGGACTTTGGGTGTCCGGTCAGTAGAGCTGACTGGACACTGTCAGGTCCACTTTTCAACTGGACTTTCCAGTCAAAAACCAGGCACCTGGCTACCCTATACCTCTCTAAAGTTGTTTAGTCTCGGTAACTCACTTTAATCACCCCTACCCGCACGGTTTTAGTTCCTGGGTGAGCTGTAGAAATCCTCCCCCATGCAGCAGAACACAACTATACATAAATTATTCATAAATTAATTAAAATGGCCCCCAAAGATACTTCATGGGATTACAAAATCTATCACAATATTATTAACAATGAATTGTCAATGTCAGCTCTCTCCAGCAGGTGATGGAAGCCCGTTGAACTACTAAAGGTTTCTTTTGTATTTTAAAATCTGAGTACCCTACAACATTGAACACCCACAATTATTGCATTCTAAACATATTTTAAATTGCTATGTTGCTTTTAATAGTATGTTTAAAACCAACTAATTTTAATAGAATGGTCTAGCCATAATTTTACTATTTCACTATTTTTTTAAACCACATACAACAACAGATCTTGAAGTTTATATGACTTCACCTTCAGTCAGGGAGGCATAATTCCTTTAGTTATTGGGAAACAAAAGCTGCGTAGATGGAGATTATTGATTAAACAAATGCCTACAATGTTTTCTCAACACCAACTAAATGACTTGTCTCTACACAGTCTTCCCTTTCCATATAAAACTTTTAGTTCATTTTTTATTTTAAAGCTTAAAAAAAAAATACAATCTAAACAATCCTTCATGTAAGCATCTTAAATTTCAAAATTGAATTCCAATTCAAAACACTGCTGCCATAATCCCTTTTCTATAAAGTGCCACACACATTGTCAGTGCTACATAAATAAATAACTATGAGATATTGCACTAGTCTTTGCTACATGCACAAGCCCCCCTTTTATTGTAAGTTTAAAAAAAAAAAAAAAAAAACCTTAATATACTATCTCAATGGTGATATGAAGTGTACATTTTTACCATAAAGAAGCATAATCTGATTTCTTTGTGACCAGGCTCAAGCTAAGTATAATATTAATCAAAAGAGTCCCAACAAGACTTCATCCTGAAATAAATCCCTCAAAAAGCTCTGAAGGTTAGTCTTTGATTCTCAGTTTCTGGTTCAAGGATGTTGATATCTCTGTACTTTTTCATTATTTTTTTTTGTTTCATTGCCAACAAAGTGTACTAAAATAGAAAAGCCATCTTTATTATTTTAAAGTAACAGCAACTTCTGTCATTCATTTTCATTAATTCAGACTTGATAGCCAAACAGCTTCTTTACCCAGCAAAATCAAAGCCACAGCACAGAACAGCGTCCCTTCCACCCTGCAAGCTACAGGACCTGTACCCAACTAGCTATTACATATTTAGGGACCATTCCAGCATTCCTCAGATGAGCAAAATACCTATCAAATAGACTAAAAAAACCTCCTTTATAGAACACAAACAAGTACCCCAACTCTTATTCAGCCACTTCAACATACATGAAGTGCTAGCCTCACTAGACAGGGAGCACAGGATGGATGACCGAAATGACTCAACGGACTATTAAAAGTGATATGTACTACAACTTGTTGGTAGAAACTATTAAAATTACTTACCGAGAAAGGGTGAGGACACAACAAAAATCAGGTCAGAAAACTATCCAGAATCTCCAAACATAGCCAAGCAAGATCTAGTTTGATGTTCAAGTTTCCTTACTGATCCATGGCCCATTGTTCCAGAATCAGAAGTACTCTCCTTAGCAAGAAATTTTTAGGTCTCAAACCTGCAAAGACTTATGCCCAAGCTTACCTTTGACTTCAAGGGGACTATTCACAGTGCATAGCGTTCAGCATGTACAACTTAAATCCTATTGAGGGGGCCACTTAGGAATCTGGGGCAAAATTGGTCCTGCTAGTGAAGGCAGGGGGCTGGACTTGATGACCTTTCGAGGTCCCTTCCAGTTCTAGGAGATTGGTATATCTCCAATTATTATTATTATTATTACTAGCAATGAAGCAAACAAAGACATCCAGCCCTTTTCTCTATCCCGTGCATCAAAGCTTTCATCTATCATCTCATGCCTCAACTACTGTAATTGCATCCTCTGACCTTGAGTATTCCAACCTTGCTCCATACAAGCCCATAACAAAAACCGCACCAAATATTTTAAAAAAATTTCAACCATCTAATTCAAATCACTACTGCCAGAATAATCACCTTAGCCTACCACTTTGATCACAGTACCTCCCTCTCCTCACATGAACTTTAACTACTTCCATTGGCTCTCCCTTCCCCTCTGTATCAAATACAAACTTTTGGTCCCTACCGTCAAGGCCCTTCTTCTATCTCACTGCATCTCACACACACCTTTATAAAAGTACCCCCCCATACACTCCCACCACAATATTAGAAGCCCCGTGAATCAAGCATTATATTTAATAGTTTTATGAAGGACAGGGTAAATATAGTGGGGTTTTATCCACTATAGACAAATTCGTACACTTTTTTTCTTGCCTGTAAAGGATTTGTTCTTGTGTTTGTACACTTTTGTTATACTTCATACTCTAAAGCAGGGGCGGCTCCAGGCACCAGCGCAGCAAGCAGGGGGTGGCGTGCAGGTCGCCGTGAGGGTGGCAGTCAGGCAACCTTCGGCGGCATGCCGGCAGGAGGTCCGCCGGTCCGACGGCTTCAGCGGCAATTTGGCAGCGTGTACGCCGAAGGCACGGGACCGGCAGATCACCCGCAGAAAAGCCGGTGAATCTGCGTGACCAGCAGACCGCCCACAGGCGTGCCGCCGAAGGCCGCCTGACTTCCGTGCTTGGGGCAGCAAAAAACATAGAGCCACCCCTGCTCTAAACAAACAAATTTTTGCCTCAAACACAAACTAAATTGTTATCAATGGTCTCTAAATCTATACTGAAGTTTGCTCAAGACAGAAACCTAAATCCACATCTTATACTCAGGACTGAAATCTCAAGTCACTCATTCTTAAATCAGCTAATTATAGAACCTGAAAAGCAGAGTAAAAGTGTTCTTTTATATGCCATATGCATTCTAGCTACCGTTTTTAAAAAAGCTAATATTAACGTTCCTGTTCAGTAACACCTAAACATGCATGTTATTTCTAAGTGCTTCTGGAGCACATTGCATTTTACATGCAATTAAAGAGACAAAGTCCCTACCCCTTGCAGCTCACACTTTTAACAGCATCTGAAGTCCCATCATCTAAGGACATGTTTAACATTTCTCTGTATTTGTCTTACCTTAAAACTCTTACACGCATTTTCTATGCAAGAAAGCATCCTCATTTTGTCCAAGATTAAACTGCATTACCTTTCATTCATCAGTACTCGGTAGTGATATGTCTGAAATTCTTAAGAACAAATATTTTCCAAAAATTCCTTCTATTCAAAACTTGGCTGCCCAGGGCTAGATATTGCAAGCTGCCAAATGCCCTCAAGTCCAACTCAAGGGTGCTCACCACCTCCCCACAGACAGCCAGGACCTTCTAAGATTAAGTGCTTATCATACATTCCTACATATTCCTGTATCATTGTTGTAACACTGCAAAGCTCTGAACTCTACTAACATTTTTCCTGATAAATATAATTTGTGCAGCAGATCATCTGGAAGTGCAAAACTGCATGGGTTTATAGAGCGCACAAAATAAAATCTCATTTCTGTGAACTTTAACAAAACATTTAGCAGCCTATCATCTTTCTTCTTGTTAAGGTTTCACAGCACTCTAATTTTGTTTTCCTTCTTAAGCTACTGCAAAAATTAGCTAACCTGACCACAAAGTTTAGTGTCACTCAATCTAAACTTAAAAATCTAATGTTATTTTTAATACACGAATCTATCATTTGTACTGTACTGTAAGGAACAAGCCTTCACTTTTTGGAGAGAAATGGCCTGCATAATCTGGAAAATAGCTTCCATCTCTACCTTCTATGATTCCACAATACTGCTCGCAACACATTTTAGGCCTGTACTATTCAGAATCTTCTGCCACAGGAGGTATAGCATCAGTGTTCAACAAGGCTGGATAAACCATAGGATATCAATGCCATTAATTAGGAAACATGTGGACATGAAATTAACGACTTTTCCCCAAAACAGGCATATAATTTGGACAAAAATAATACCCTAACCATCTCACTTGTTTCAAAGTATCTAAACCACAATGCACTGAGGGTCAAAAAGATCAAATTCAAATTATTAACCATGAACTAGATTTCAGTTATCAAATAAGAGTAACAAAGAAGCTGCAATTTTTAAGTAAACATCAAGTTCAAAAAAGTACCCAACACTGACTAGCCTGACATCTCTGGCCCCAATCCTTCAAACACTTATGTCACTCACAAGTATCAAGTTAAGATCATGTGTGTCTGGAGAATCAGGGTCCAGGCCAACTAGCTAGAGTAAAAAATACTTGCACCTATACATCTCCAGCAATTTAAAGAATAGATTAATATATTTTAAAAGCTAGATGGGACAGTTGTGATTATCTAGACTGACCACCTGCATAACACAGGCCATAAAAAGTCAACCAATAATTCCTGCATTCAGAGTAAAAACGAGGGGGGGGGGAGAAGAGAAATCCAGGCAAAACTGTCAGTCAACCTGAGCATGAAAAACCAACTGCAGGATGGTCCAAGTGGATCCCAGGGTTGCTTTATAGAGATCACACACACTCAGACACACACATGAGCTGTGATTGTCCTGCAGCACTGTCAGTCACTGCATCTCTGGGTGGGAGGAGGGGTCCCACCACACCTACGGCAGGGAGTGCCAACCTAGGTAAGCAGGGTGGGGGAAGAGTGTGGAACAGAGAATTGGGGGGAATTCCCTCCACTTCCCCCCAACCCCTCTGCTCTCTCTGCAGGAGGAGAGCCATGGATGTGCGATGTGGGGGGAGGGAGCTGTCCGGTGAGGGCACTGCCATGTCATTTAAAGCTGGGGAACTGCCAGGTGATTTGAGGGCAGTACAGTGGGGGGGAGGGCCTGCCCCCGGTGGAGTTGGGGGAGTATGGGGATGGATGTTGCCTGGTGAGTTGGGGGGAGTATGGGGGTAGAGGGGTACTGCCAGGTGATTTGGGGGCAGGATCGGGCACAGGGGCATTGCTGGGAGGTATAGAAAATAATCATAATACATAGACTGATTTTTATATTTTAATCTTCAAAAAATCCAAGAGCTTCCAGGGGCCTAAATGGAAATCTCAAATGNTTCCCTTCTATAAACTAAATACATTGAACTCTTTATGTCTGTTATTGGAAGGCATATTTCAAATCAGTCTTTTAGCGCTTTTTGAACCCTCTGCAATTTTTCAACATCCTTTTTAAGGAACTGGCACAGTATTCCAGCAATGGTCTCTCTAATGCCATATATGAAGAAAATATTACCTCTCTGTTCCAATATCCCCATTTATACACCCATGGTATATGTTAAACCTTTTCCAGAGCATCTCACTGGGAAATCTTGTTTAATTTAGTTATCTTCGACATCCTCTAAAGTAGCAGTTCTGAAACTGTGGGTCGGGACCCCAAAGTGGGTCATAACCCCATTTTAATGAGGTTGCCAGGGCCAGCATTAGACTTGCTGGGGCCCAGGCTCCGGCCCCCTCGCCCCCAACCTGGAGGCAGTGGGGCTCTGGCTCCGGCCCCCCTCTCCCCTGGGGTCATGTAGTTGTCAGAAAGGGGTCGCGGTGCAATGAAGTTTGAGAACCCCTGCTCTAAAGCCTGTTCAGAGTAAATACTTTCCAGGACCTGCCTGTAGGTATGGCCTGCATTCTTTATACCTCTACCTTGAACTGTATTATAGCATATTGTTTGACTGCAGCAAGCTTACCAACTGATTCAGATTGCTCTGGAACAGTGACTAATTATCATAATTTACCATTCGACCAATCTGCAAACTTTTATTTTATGTTTTCTTCCACATCATTGATAATTATTAAACAGCTTTAGATCAAGAACCAATCCCTGTGGGGTGGCACAAAGAACACACCCTGTTTAGTTAGGGACAGGAACTACAACAAAAAGGAAATGGTGAGAAAAGTCTGAAAATAACTTGGAATTTTATTAAGGAATATTCAAAAGGCAAACTTAAATCAGGGCCTGGTCTTGTGTACAGTAAGTTAGATCAACAGACCGGAAATAAATCTCCTTGAGGAAGATGAAAAGGTTCTCAATAATTCAAACTAGTTATTGAATGTTATAATGTTTAATTGTATAATGTATAATGTATATAAATGTTTGGCCCTTTCAGTACTGTAACAAGTTATGACTTTCCTATAGACAATTTTCTTTATTTTTTTCCTACGAGAATTGATTAGATTGACATTCACTAATCCTGTGTGAGAAAAGGTGACTTGAGTGCACTGAGAACAATCTCTCCTGTTGGGTGACAGAGTAGGGTAACTGAATTGCTTCCCTCCCTTAAATTTGCAACTACACATATCAAAGGGTAAAAGAAATCCCTAATGATTTAAGATTAACAGAAGTCTAATGGCTGTCCTGCCACTATCTTCCAAGTTCTCCTGTCACATGGATACAAATACCATGTAAATCAATGGGAGCAGCATCTGTGTAATTAAAAGCAACATTTAACCTATGGCCTGGTAGTTAAGTGTCCATCTAACTTGTACATTAAAATATTTTTTAGGTCTCAAACCTGCAAAGACTTATGCCCAAGCTTACCTTTGACTTCAAGGGGACTATTCACAGTGCATAGCGTTCAGCATGTACAACTTAAATCCCTGATCCTGAAAAGAGTTGTGTAAGACTTTCGGGGCAGAGACTGTCATTTTCTTTATGTTTGTACAATGTCTAGCAAAATGAGGCCCTGACTTGGTTGAATGGACCCTGCTCACTTAATCAAAGCTAGTCAATCTTTTGTATTCTCCCTGTTCTGACTTTTTAGAGTACTTAGCATCATATAGCACTCTATAATGTTCAAAGAACAACTCTCACTAACTTCAATTGCAGCTGTGAGTATTCAGCATTTCTGCAAACCAAACCCCAGGGTCTCAAGTCAGGCAGCCAAAAAATGAGGAACACACAATCAGTGATCACATGCGAAAAGCCTGGTTTAAGCGACAGAATCTCAGGGCAGAGGTAGACTAGAATCCAATTCTCCAGAGCAGCATTCAACTGCCTAACCAGGAGAACCTCCTTTATCTTCCTTCAATCCCCAGGCTCATCCACTGCAAACCTTCCAACCTCCAAACCACTTCCAGAGAACATCTGTACACGCTCATGCTTCACACCATCCATTTCCTAGCCCTTGCATCCCGCCCCTACACCAAGTGGTGGGATCTGCTGCCACCTGAGGAGCATAGGTGCTAGAACTAGGGATTCGGGTGGTGCTGACGCACCCCCTGGCTTGACATGGTTTCCATTATATACAGGGTTTACAGTTTGGTTCAATGGCTCTCAGCACCTCCACTATAAAAATTGTTCCAGCACTCCTGCTGAGTAGGGGGAGGAACCCCAGTCTGTACTACACTTTGGTTCAGTGGCCCAGAGTAGAGCGTGTGTCTGGTGGGTACAGCCTGTCCTGCCCATCCATCCAAGTGTGACCCCTTTCTTTTCTGCTCTATCCCTCCCAACGTGTCTGGACCTGTCTCTTCCCAGTCCTATTCTCCTTATTTAGCCAGTCCCAGTCTCTACACCTCAGGCTTTTCATCCCAGGATCACCAAGCCCTAGTCTTACCCCTCTAAACTGCTCATCCCAGTCTCACTCTGCCACTCCTACCCCGTCTCCTGACCCAATCTCTCCACTCGTTACCTAATATCTCTCTCTCCCCCCCCCCACCCTGACCTCCACTCACTGCTCCCCTATCTATGTTCCCCATCAGTAGCTCACAGTCTCCCTCCACATAGGTTCCTCATCCAATCTCAGTGTCCCTTCTTCCTCATCCCAGCTCCTTGTCTAGCCAGTCCCATTTCTCCCCCACACCCTAGCTCTTCTGCAGATGTCTCCCCACCCCCTCACTTCTTTCTCCCTGCCCCACTGGTTCCCAGTCCCAGTCTCCTTCACCTCCACATCTCCCTCCCTGGTTCTTAGTCTCACCTCTCCCCCTCCCAACCCCCCTTTACTCAGCTTCCATTCTCAGTTTTGGGGTTCACCCCCCATATCCTCCAGACTATTCCCCCTCCAAGTCTAGCTTTTGTCCCCTCTGCATTCAAATCAGGTAACTTTCTCCTCCATGCTGCCTGAATGGGTGCCAATGGGGATCACTAAGAGCACAGGAAAGGTAGACCTCCATCTCTCAGTTTAACTTTAGGTGCCCATGCTCAACACAGTCTGCAACAGCCCAGATCTGCAATTGCAGAGCATGTCCTGCTCAGCTCCAAGTCGCAGCATACTCAGTGCAGACAGAATCTTCAGATAATTTAGCTGCTAAAATCAAAATCTCTACTGAGCATGTGCAAACTGCAATTTTTCAAAGGCTTTTTCAAATTTCAACAGTTTTCACAGGGACAGCAAAAGGCACATCCCTGATACAAAGGACACCCCCTTGCCAAATTTGACCTTCTCAGAAAAAACGATCACAGGAAACTTGTATTACCATAGTATCTAAGCACCAAGCACCCTAGCCACTGATCCAGACCCCACTGAAGAGTTTACAAGCTATGGCCTGGTCTACACCACAAAGGTATGCCAGAATAGCTATGCTGGCTAGGAGTGTGGAACAAAAAAATCATACTCCCTGAAGATAATTAGGCTGACAAAACCACTAGCGCAGACGCTTCTGTCAGCTTAACTAATGTCATTTGGGGAGGTGGTATTATGCCGGCAGAAGAATTTCTGTCAGGATACACTGCTCTACCTTAGGCCAACATAGCCCATGTCTACGCTACAGAGCCCAGGTATAATAGAGACAGATGGAGACAGAAGACAGACGGGGGAGTTCAGAGGTGTTGATGATTATCCATTAACAATTAATTTTTGAGATCTAGCAGTTTATAATCCATTTAATACATAGCACATTGATTTTGTATAGTGCTAAGAAGTCTACATACATCAACACAATTATCTTTGTCAACCAAGGCGGTGATCGATCTCAAAGATAAAATACTCACTAAAACTGCTTGGCTGACTGTGATGGGGTGTGCTCGCCACACCAGCCCTGAAAGAGCTGATTAGGCTAGGTGGGCCCCATCAACCAATTAAGCTGCAAATGGGGGAGACTTAGGTTGTGTGGAGGGCCTAATTACAAGGAAGTTCACCCATGAGGGAGCAGACAGAGCTTCTATAAAGCTAGGAGGCTGGCAGTGGCAACAGGGTGGGAGGCAGCAGGGATGAAGCCTGCAGCCTCTCTCTCTGCAGTAACGGAGCAGGAATGGGATATAGGAACTCATGAGGAAGGGTTTACTTAGTGGGCCTAAAAGAAAGGGTTGTGAGTAAGAAGGCTGATGAAAAAGAAGCATGGTGGGCTCTAGTCCAGGGAAGAGGGCAGTAAGGTTGGTGAAGTCCCAGACCAACTGCTTGCTACAAAGTCCTGAACAGGAACCCAGAGTAGAGGGTATGCCTTGGTTTCCCTATCATCCACTGCAGAGTGGTTTTGTTAAGGGCAGTTGATAGGAAGACTGGCGGAGACACTGCAGGAGTGACATAGTCAGGGCAGTGGGTGCAGAAGGACTTTGAAAGACTCCCCATGAAGAGGAAATTATAGTGTGATCTGGCTGGAGGGCCATGTCACGCAGTAGACATACTGTAACTTGGTGAGCAGGAGAAGAACTATATGGTGGAAGACCAGAAAGGGGTTGCTAAACTGGGCAGAGCTAATCACCAGGAGGCACACCCAGCGGGAAGCAGAACACCCTTTGACACTGACCTTCCTTACTTCATCTCTTTCATTATTCCTTGTTTTCCTTCCTAGCTTTACTCCACTTTCTTTCCTATAATAGATCTTAATGTATTTTTTCCTGAGTCATATTCAGTTTCCAGTTCTCTTCTTTCTCTTTCCATCTACCACCATCTCATCTCTTTTCGCTGTGTTCTCCTCCTCCTCTCTCTTGCATTTCTTCCTCACCCCTGCCTCCAAAAAAATCTGTATACATACTGCTTTCCTAACTTATCCCATTAACCTTCCCCCCCGCCCCCCGACATAGGGATTCATTTGTTAACCAAACAACTGGTGGTAGGTTTAAGCTTTTACTCAAACAAACGATTGAGAGACACACCCCATGCACACTGTCTGGAGGCAATGCCCAAAAGAAGAGCCACACCCCAAGCTGCTGGGAATGGGGAGCATGCTGGAAAGCCTGATGTGTGCTGGGAGTGGGGCTCCATCTTTCCTATCAATCTCTAGTTAGTAGATGGCCGATAATTTGAGATGCCTGTGGGCCAAGCTTCACATTTTTCCCAATACCTTTTGGCTGCTAGATAGTAAAAACATGCTGGGTGTGTCCTCCTCCTCCCCCTCTACCCAAAAAACCCACCCCCTTTTGGCTGCTTCAGGAATGGAAAGTAATTTCTGCTACTTTACTCCTCCCCCAGTCTCCTGGTTGATGTGATGGGGGGCTGGGGGGAGGTGTACTGCTCTTTGAGCTGGGAGGTGAAAATATTATCTACTACCCTATCCCTCCCTCAATCTGGTTTTAAATTCTTTTCTCCAAAAAATGAATAGCTACAGTACATATGTCTCCTAGCTGCTTAGGGCTTTCCCAAGCATCGGCAAAATTGAGTTCTTATTTGTTCCACTGCCACCCAGAAGAGTTTGAATAGCAGCAATAAAAACTGACAAGCCTAGTCAGTTTTCACTCTATAGCATTTCCAAAGAAACATCTAATCAGCAGCATACTCTGAAGATGTCTGTCTGTAAGATAACATAGCAGCAGTTTATCCTGAGTTTGCATTTGAAAGGTTATCTTTGCAACCACAGGGCTAGAATGAAGGCTTGAATTCTGCAGAAGTTGATGGCACTGGCCTGATATAAATCACCTTTTGTATCTGCTTCAAGTTAAATGTGTCAGTCTCCACTGAACAAACTGTACCACATATTCATGCATTCTTGGTGAGCCAAAGGAAGATTAAGCATTAATCTAAATTAGTATTTGGACAAAGCTATACACATATCAGACAACATTCCAAATTACTGATTATTTTAACAAATTAAGGCATATAATTTTAAGCATACTGAAGTAAATTCAGTCATGAATTCAATGGTGTTATGCTAAGACTTGTTTAATTCTTTCCTCTGCACTCTATATATTTGCTCCATATATTCCGAAGAACCATATGGAAAGGCTTCCTCCTTCCATTACATTTGGGGGAAAGCAAAGAGATAGACTGACTAGTGAGACAGATATACTTGCCTTCAGACACCCCGAAGATAGCATATTCAAAACCAAAAATTGGGCCATTAAACCTCACCCACCTTGTCTCTCTAATATCCTGGGACCGAGATGGCTATAATACCACTGCATATTCAAAATAAGTCAACAGCAGCATTAGAGTATACAATCAATGCAGAAAAGTATGTCAACTGAATACACAAAACTGCAGTACATGAACACAAAGCATACACATATACACAGTCAATAGAATATGGAAAAACCCAAAATTTTGTTTTCAAATAAAACAGTTAACTGTATAAGCAGTATAAATATTTACCTACAAAAACAGCAGTGTACCATTGTGCAAAACAGGAATTGAACAAATTATTATTACAGTCTTTAAACCAGACTCCATTTAAATGTTTCTGTGGCCTGCTTAACATTCCATGCATATTTCTGGCAAGGTAGTTCTGGATGAAGTTCAAACTGTCCTTTTCTAGCTTTCACTTACTATAAAAAATGGTTTAATATAGAAAAGTATACAGCAAGCTTTCTTATTTTACCAACACCTAAAATACTGACACTTGTGTTCAGTAACTCTACATGGAGTTTTTTAGAGCAACTCTTCAAAGTGAGATTGTGTTTACCAGACCACACCATCTATAAATGTTACATACTTCCATAATCTTTAAACTGTAATAAACTCTTCATTTAGCTGATGCAAGTTTATAAAAAAAATACTTAAACCTATTTTTAAAAATTGATGTTTTTTCATTCATTGAGACATGCCACCAAGCCCAAAATATGTGAAGTAATTTTGTAACAATGTAGTCCAAAGTAATTTGTAGTAGCCCACATATTCCTCAAATTGATTAGAAAAAACACTAATTTACCAAATTTCTCCCTAAATGTTATCTTCTGATGAGGTAATCTATCATATTATTTCATTATATCTCAAGCAGCTGTGTTTCCAATTTGTTCAAACCAGCTAATAAATCAGCATGGTCATGCTGCAAAGTTATAGTGGATTCTATACTAGCATTTGAAAAATGAAAACACACTCCAGCTTCTAGTTATACACCACTTACAAAACTATGCATGGGCACTAAGTACAGACAGTGCTGCTTTGTCTCCTAAAATAAGCTTTTACGGACTCAAATAATATTTACAAATTGGAAGTAAAAAGATACTTTAATACTATACAGAAATGACTAGGGACCTGATCCTGCAAACACACACACCTAACTTAAGTGAGCTGGCCCACTTCAGAAGTCAGTGTGATTATTCATGCAAGTAAAGTTAAGCATGCACAAGTGTTTACAGGGACGGAGTACTGTATCAGAATAAAGCTATGCAGCTCAATCAGTCTATCCACTGTAAGAGACTTTATGCTCTATTTCTTTTAAAAACACAGCTACATCTAAAATAGTGCAGTTTGAGGGGCGTGGGAGTTGTTTGGGGTTTCTAGAGCAGAGAAGCAAAGATTCCACACAAGGCCCCTTTAAGAATATTTAAATCAGAGGAGGCCTAAATATTTTTCTGTTCTTCTGAGAAGGAAATGGCAGGTCAAAGCTTGAGAAGAAATGTATTAGATTTCAACAAGTGACAACTCTGTACTTCTAAACTACACCACAATGCACCAAATAAATCTCCACTTTCACACTTCATAGCAAAGCGATATTTCACCCCACTATGAATACTTTAAAATGCTTATGTTAAAATACAAACAATAGTTTGCAGAAGTTTCCATGAGAGCAAGAAGAGTTTCTTTGACTTCATATTGGGAGTTGAGTTAAAAATTACTAGAGCAACCCGTGACTTACAAAAAACTAATAAAGCCTTTAAATATGTTGTGGTAAGTGTCCTTTCTGGATTTTCTTGGCTCGTAAACTTACACCATGGAACAGACAAGCCACCCCCATCGCCAGATCAATAAAATCGGCTGCTCTTTCAGGTGGCTTCAGCCCATTTGTGCAAGCTGAAATGCTACAACAGTTTTGCTACTTGGAATGTCTCTATGTTCGTGCGGGCTGAACCTGGCTCCAGCAGAGCGAGCAGCCCGGCGAAGGCGTGACGGCCCCAGCCAGCGCGCACACACCTCCCGACCTCTCTGCTGGGTGAGCGCGGAGAGGGCAAGCGGGCAGGGTTTGGATTTGAAACACGGCCCCGCTAGTGTCCAAAAGCAAATCCCCGCTGCTGGGGCGAGGGAAGCGAGGCAGCCGATCCACCCTAGCCCGGGCTGCTGCCCGCCCCCAGGAAGGGAGCACAATGGGGCAATGGAGACCCCGCCCCCAGGAGGAGATGGGAACAGGGGGGCATCAGCCAGATGTAACCGGGGCTCGCCAGGCTCCCACCCCTTGTGCCCCCCTGGCTGGGGCGGCCCTTCCCCCGGCTCCGGGGCGCAGCGCTGCCAGGGCAGCCCCCCGTGCAGGCGGCGTGGGTGCCCGCCGGCCCCTTACCTGTCCCGGGGGTCGATCCACGAGGTCTGCCGGGTGTTGTGGTCGATGTAGAAGACGCGCCCGTCGAAGTCTCTCGCCTCCTCCCAGCCCGCGGGCAGCGGCAGCTCCGAGCTCTCCCGGCCCCGCTGGCCGCCCGCCGCCGCCGGCTGCCCGGCTCCCTGCTGCTGCCGCCGCCGCCGGCCGCTCACCCACGGCATGGCCCCGCCGCTCCCCGGCCGCCGCCACCCGGACCCGGCCCCGGCCGCCGCTCGCTCCCCGTCCGGCCCCGCTGCCGGGCCCCGGCCGCCCGCCGCCGTCGCCGCCTCCAGCGCTACCAAGCGGCCCCGCAGGGAGCGGGACTCGGGCGGCTCCGGCAGCGCCGCGCCGGGTTCATCCTCCCCCGCTCCGAGCCGGGACCAGCCCCGCCGCTAACCCCGCCCGGCAGCGGCCCCGAGAGCCCGCGTCTCCCAGCGCCCGCCCCGCTCACAGCCCCGCCGGCTCCCCCCGCTCCAGCCCGGCGCCTGCCCCGGCCATCTTCTCTCCCTCCCTGCGCCAGGGCCGGCCCCTCCCGGCGATTCCCACGCTGGGGCGGGGAGCGGCGCTTCCCCTCCGCCTCCAGCCCCGGCGGCGCAGACACTCCCCTCCGGCCAGGGGTGGGCCCTGGAGAGACCCGCTCCCGGAACGGGGGCGAGGCGCGGCGACCGAAGATAGCTCCTGGCCCAGGTGGCACGGAAACAAATCCGGGCGTAAGGAAAAGGGGGGGAGGGGATGGGATCCGGAGCGGCGGGTCCACGCGGGGTTTGCTCCTGTATTCAGAGCCGGGCTCGGGTTACAGCCACACGCCCCCATCCAGGGTAGTGGCTCGGCCTGGGGGAAGAGAGCCGCCCCGTGTGAAACCGCTCCAAGTTGGGGGGCGGTGTCGTTCCCACATCTAACCCCTTCTAGATCGTGCGAATTTCACCCCTACCCTGTGTTCACACACGCAATTGGGAGACTGAGGCGCAATTATAAAGGGACTGGAGCGGCCTCACCGTGCCTCATGACATGCCTTTTCACAACTTCCTCGATCTTAAAGCCCAGATCCTCACAGTACTTAGGCTCCTAACTTCAATTCATTTCAATGGAAGCTTGGAGCCTTTGAAGGATCTGGGACCAAGTGTCCGTCAAAATCTGTAGCTGTCACTAAGATGATAAGTAATATGTATGTGTGCATGGGGAATGTTTGACCCTTAGAGCCTGCAGAAGATAAGATTTAAAGGCGTGCAGAAGAGACCAGCTATATAACATCAATGCAACCCTGACTGCCTCCCTGGAGCTGGCAATAGCGATGGACAGAGGAGTTGGAGAATCTGATGATTGTGATATGAGATGTGGAAGGTTTGAGCCCCTCTCTCTTCCCCCAGGTGTCCTCATTTCTCATGGTACACAAGCACCTCTTTCCTTTGATCAGCATGCCTCATTTCAGTGCTGAATTGTGGTGTATTAGTAGCAACGCACAAGAGTCTCCTTGCCATGGGGATTGCCAGCGGTGAGATGGGATATGAGAGTGGTCTGTAGGTTTAATAATGGTTAAGTGATGCCGTTAGATGGAATCCTATAAGGGTTGAAGGGGTCATAGCGTTTAGGAAATGTTGGGATGTTTCTGTGGAGTAGGATCAGTGTTTGAGAGTAGGATAGGTGGAGGTAGCTCCTGTGAATACATTTTACCTAACACAAAACATGCACCTGCACTCTTTATTTCCTTGTTTTGAAAGATTTCCTAGTTATTTCCTAGTTTTGAAAGATCTGAGTTTAGCTGAACGTGTTGTTTCAGAAGGGCACAAGGCATCCCCCATCAACTTTAAATCTGGGTGAAAGTTTTGAGGTATTAATTTTTTTTTTTTTAAGTAATTTATTAGCACTTCCATGTATCATACCCAGCTCTCCCTTCCGCAGCCTCTGGCTCCTTCACAGCGATTAGTCCCAGTGCAGAATGCACTGGCTGCATGTTAGGCCCTTCCTTGCCTCTGCATCATCTCCATGTCTCTGCCAGTCTAGAACAGCCTGGCTCTCCCTGAAGCTAGCATGATATGCCTACCCGTACTACAATCACACTTTCACTTGCAGTGCATTTATGAAAAATGTAGCATCTCAGGCTGCTTGACAGCTCCCTCCTCCCCTCTTCAAAAAATACCACTGGCTCCTCTCAGCCAGCTCTGCTTCTTGGAGGCCTCTCTTATCTAACAGGAGTAGGGTACCCAGTATAATGCAAAATTTCTCCACATTAGGTAGAGAAGGAGAAACAACCTGCAGCCAAACTAGAGCGCTGTGCACAATATATAGCACTTAAGTTTACCCTGAGTTTGTTTTGCAAGAAAGACAACACAATTTGTACAGTACATGCATACTGCCACCATTTGCAAACAAAGACAATAATTATTAATTAAATTAATTATTATAATTAATTATAATTATAAAATGAATACATTTACACACATTTTCATCAACTCATTGTCTCACACCCACTGTATGCATTCAGTACATCTCAACTCTCACTTATTTCACATATCTTCATTCCACACCCACTTTCACTCCACTCCAAGTCGTTCCACCCACAAACACACACACTCACTCACTCCTGAGGCACATCTTACTCCACACCTACCCAAATTCATTCTACATTTACCCACCCACTTTTTGTGCATGTACACACATCTTCCCTGTCATTTTGAATATATATAGTCACTAATTCTACACAGCCATCTGCTCCCCCTACAACTGCCCATTCCATATGCACATATACCCACTCCCATGAATGCCAACCCAGTCCCTATCAACTACATAGTTTCTGGCCTTTCTACTAGTCTTCAGGGAAAATCCTTTATCTGTGGGGAAATCTTTACCCGATTGACTGGCTCATCTTCATTCCTTACTTGTTTGGAAGTGGCAGCTGATCAGAACTGGTAGCAGGGAGAGCTCCTGTTTCCCCAGCTTCCAGTTGTGAGCAGCTATTCTAAATTTATCCCCCATATCCTGCTGCCCCCAACCCATCTGAATCCTCCACACATATTGTTCGGGGGGGGGGGGGGGG